>OY829524.1:4475508-4903636 GCA_963691665.1 Clepsis dumicolana | reverse complement strand
CACCTGCCCTTCGGCAAGAAAGCCAAGACGCCCGCGTGACCGGCGCCCCCGCGCTGCCCGCTCTGCTGCCAGCGGCACAGATACGCGCACTGCTTTAGGGGTTAAGTGAGTTGGGGTTATGTTGAGCACTCGGCCTAGAGTTGCCAGATCGAAAAATCTAAATAGCTAGCCGAACGTTTCGGGATTTTGGGGTTGTTTTAAGAAATGAAAATTTCTGATACACCCGATCTCTGCTTGTACCATTTCAAATGTTTTTGTGGTAGAACACGACAATAAGCATGTTTACGGGAGATTCTCTTATTTGTCGGAAGTCTGGACATGAAATGTCAAGAGAATTCAGACTATTCCCGACCATCTGGCAACCCTAATCAGCCTTAAGCTAAATTTTGAAGCCTTGAGGTAGTAGGGACTATTCACACCAGAGGCATAAGAATAAATAATAACATAGTAGAACGGAAACTCCCGCTCCGGATGGGCTCAAGGTCACGATATTAGAGTATTTGTTAAACAGACTACTCAGTCAGACTGTCGCCGCACGCACGGTTGGTTGTTTATAATTTGGTTGTAATAGTTTTACGTGAGCCTGTATGTATTTTATTTCAAATTTGTAGATAAGTAATACTTACTTAAATCACCTTAAATGGCTTCATTTGGTATGGCACTTATAATAACTTCTTATTTAGAAGTGTTTATAATATGTAGACCTTCGTAATGATTTATAAACCTCATATTTTGTAAAACTAGAATAAAAATAATGATTACAAAGTAAAGAAAAACTTATATTTTAGCGATATTATCTTTAAACGTAATCAACATTTAACAGCAATCAACCCTAGCAACGCGCCTTGACGACAGAGGGGTGTAACGACGTGAAGGGGGAAGTAGGTATATAAATGGCGGCGTTTTGGACTCGGTCAAAAGAGATTCCGTTCTACTATGTTATTATTTATTCTTATGCCAGAGGCCATATTGTGTAACGCGCTCCCAATCGCCATCGCATGTTTTCTACTCCTATCTTATACCGTTTGAGGGCTATAACCAGTCAATAATGAAACGTATGAAAAGGAGAACCACATCACAATCAAATTGCGTAATAGTTATCACTGAACTAAAAACAATAACTTTGCTTTGTTATCACTGGTTAGGAAATGGTGTAAATAGCATTGCAAGGGTTACTTAAAGGGATAACAAATGTGAGTAGTTCGTATCGCCTCACTTTAAGGCCATATACAGCTAAACTCGAAAACATGTGACCAAGACAGTAACAAAAACGTGGTCACATATTTTTGGACACATTGGCTGCATATATTTTTTGGCTTTGAGTACAACCTCAACATGCAACATTGACTGCGGCTCCTCCGAACGTGTGAAATTGTATGGCCTAGGTAATGTTTTTTTTTTCTGTTACTAGTTGGACTATCGTCGATAAACAGCTAGGTATATTGTAAAACTGTTCTGGCCGTCGTTGCCCCAACATATAGTAGCATCAACACTCAATTTTCATAACGAATAATTTCTTTTCTTGGTCCACTTTGAGACGATTGATCGAACATATTGATTCATTAAGGGCCATTTTGAAATAGCTGTCAAATCATTATGATCTAATTATATTAGAGCTATCGTTGAAATTGTGGACCTCTGTATAACCTTACCGCAATATGTTTTTGCATTCAGTTGTCGCTCTGGTTACCAAGTAATTATAACACTGAAAAGGTTTTACACCGGGTCACAATTAAAGCGGTCTGTTTTTAAGTGACTAGTGACAATTAGACTTATCGTAAATGTTTGATGGACAGCATAATTAGCATACCCATAAGTGTGTCAATATTATCTGGTAAAGATAAATAAATTTATCATGCTATTAAGTTTTATTATGCCTCTAAATTTCAATTTTCATTTCATAGATTTTATTCATAGGTTATGGACTAGTGAAATTATTTATTAAAGATGGAGCAGTGAATAGTTCGAATTGTTTAGCCCCAAGTATGCACGTTTGCAGATTTTGTGACTGTTGTCTACACTCGTTTTGATGAAGTTTTTAAGGTACAGTACAATTTATTATTATAACAGTTTATGAACCCTGACGTATGTACTTAATTTTGTCAAGTATTACGACTGATGGTGTATGTATGAATATATTTATTATATGGAATGTATGTTTATTTTATGTATGTTGCCATGAATCGTTTGTGATGCTGCAATTATATGTATTATACGATTACGTAACGAAACGAGTACGTAAATAAACATCGCTATGAATTGGTTATAATAAAAATATCGGTACTATTTTTGCGGTTCAAATATAAATATAAATAAAAGGCAATATTTTAACTATAAAAAGAGTGAGTTTATTTGTAAAATAGCGTTAATTTAAAATATTTCACGACCACGTTTTTTATACATTTTCAAATGCTTGTTTGGAGTGTTTTGTTTTTATTTCGTCAGTTTATTCTTAAATTATTAACAAATCCTAATCCTAATCACGTGTTTTATATCTTGTTACGTATTCTTCACTGTTTATTTATTTCTTACGCTAGGTTTTGGTTTAACGGTTGACTAATTTGTGCTGATTTCATTGTGTAATCATTTTATTTCATTAACAGTTCGTATCGCTTCAAAGATATGTTTGTAAGTTTATCTTGTTTTTGACCTGTATTATTGATTAATTTCGTGCGAAAGCCTAGCACCAGTGGTTGTGATTCGCTGTCTATTTTCAAATAAGCGAGTAAATTACAGTAGTGCTGGGCGTTTTGACAATTATTGAGATTAACCTGGTCGGTTACACAGATGACCAAGGCTTTGCATAATCTGTGGTATAATAAGATGCAGAAATAGCCCATCGGCAACACCTGCCCCCCACGAAGTGCAAAAATCGAACTTCGTATCGTGCCGTCACTCTCAAGCTAATATTATTTAACACGAAAGTGAGCGGGACGATACGATACGAACTTCGATTTTCGTAGTATGGGGGCTGTTTCTGAATGGGGGATATAGCAATAAGTTTGCAACTAGCAACACTGAAGCAGGGTAAATTGCCTATTACTGGCCGCCACCTGTAACTGGTCACTTTGCCAATATGTAAGAGAATGATATACTGTTAATTATGTAATTCGAAATGAATTAACAGAAATAATAGATCCAGAACTGTTACCAAGAGCATACTCAGTATCGCCGTACGAAATTGGTGGCTAGTAAATTGATATTTTTACGGTTGTCTGATAAAAATGTGAACTTGTCATGGTAGTTTGAATGTTTATGTTTTGAACGGTTCACTAATGTTTTGTCGAAACTTGTTTAACAAAAGTTCATTTCACAACCAACGTTTCATATACTATTCATTTCACAAACATGTTGCAAAAAATGCTCATTTTATAAATAATTACTCGACAACTATACATTTAGAAACTTTGACACTTGACAATTAAACATATGGAAGACAAACTATTATTTCAAAAATGTTCATATGGTTATTTTGCAAAACGTGAATTGGTAAACATTGTTCCGTAAACATTACTTTCTGCGTAACGAAATGCAGGGCGGTAGGTACGAAATTTATACTCGAACTCCGTAAGTTTATTGCTCCTTGCTTATTGATTTCTGAATTGGACTTCTAAGCCGGACTTCTACAATTTTAGAGCAAATGTGTTGAAAAATATTATACTCAACCCCAATTTCTGGACGGTGTCGACGGAGCTCCTATTCCGCGTACTTGAGGCGCTTCGCGCCTTGACGTAAGTCTAACCTAACCTAAACCTATTCATTCTCTCCGTCAGTAAGTCTGTCTGTCCATAAAAGAACGTCCATAAAAGGGCCGAGTCTTTTAAAAGGTAACGTCGATTTAATATATTTTATTTAAATAAAATAAAACCAGCCACAAAGTAATATATCAAACGTTGGTAGGTGATACGTTAGTTGACTATTTGATATCGTTATAAAATAACCTATTTGACAAATTATACGATACGAAATGAAATTTTGTGAAGTTATTATTCGATAAAATAAATTATTTGCGAAATCAGTAGTTGTGTAAAGATAATTTTAGGAATGATGCATTTGCCAATCGTTGGTTGTGAAACGAAAATTTGCTAAATGACTGGCGACAGTGATAAGACACCGTTTTGAACACCTCAACCACTCTGATATATCCCGTGGCGACTGAACCATGTTAACTTGTTTCAAATTGATGCCAGTTATTAACAAATGTTACTTAATCATTTCACTTTTAAATGTGAATAAGTTTAGTGTCAATTTCTCTATACTTAAGTAGAAATAAAGCTGTACAGTAAATTAACAATTAAACCATATCGCATCATTCCCTCGTTTGCGTAGTATGATAGCGATGCCCCTAGCTATGTAATTTAGGAAGTATTTAAGAATATTCGGTGCTAAAATGACATCAGACTGAAGACCGCGTGGCTCAAATTTTTATAACAATACGGTTTTTATTATACATCAAGTTGCTGTCCCGTCTTTTGTTACATGGGTTTCACTATTATTTAGACGCAAACTTTTCTAAATTATCGCGTCAATTATTTTGAAATACCGAATCAAACATGCTCTAGTTATTGTAAACTTGGTAAAATATATACAATAGTAAGTGTTGTATACCTACATGGTGATGTACAGTCAAGGGCAAAAATATGTATTCACACAAAATGCAATAAGGTTGATGTGTACATATTTTTGTACCTTGACTGTACATAAATTATACCACCCTTGTACTTAATCAGTAGAACTGGGTGCGTCGGATCCAATCTGGCCGGCTCATCCCCGAACATGCCTTCCTAAAGACTTGAAGACTAAAACTCGATGTTCTTAGAACATTAACTTTTGGTCTAATATTTCTGTAAAAGTAATATTTTTTGATTTTTGGTGTGAAGTTATTTTTGAGCTGACAAATAAGTAGGATTTTGCGAATCCTATACTATTAGTATTAGTCTTGCAATATTTTGTATGTAAACGCGATTCGTGTACGGCCCTAAAATTGTTTGTAAAAAGTACATTTATAAGCTCGAAGGGCTACAAACCTTAGCCTTCGTATTTAAGCCGAGCGTAGCTCGATAACCATCTAGTATGAATAATTTTAGCAAAATGCAATAAGTTTTTGTCACGATATTAGATCTGAATGGTTGTATGTAATAAAAAGACAAATCGTGATAAATTGTTATATCATCAATAAATTGATCCAATGAAGACCCCATTTTTTAATATTCTACCTCATTCTGACAGTCCAACAATAAACATCAGAAGGTGAAGGCACTCTGACTTTTAATACCTATGTATTAAAAAATGGCGACAAAGTGGTAACAATAGATCAGCGAAGTTAGAAGTTGTTGCTGTTGCAGAAACGCATGAAGACAATTGATGGTGATATCTCATCCTCATTAGGAAAAAAGAAACTCGCTTGTAAATTAATTAGTTTATTTTAGAAACGTGTACAAATACCTTATAGCTGGTGTATGCGATGGATATTTTGTAATACTGTTCCCAATGTTTTACTACACCATAAAACATCGGCTAATTCGCCTCGAAACTGTTAACCATAACTTAACAATTAAGTCTAACCAACGGACTTACTGCTGTACCAATAAAAACAACTTCCAGTCTCGGTAATAACTTCTTATAGAACCTACGCAGTTAAATCACAAGTCTCGCGTAGTCTGTCGCCTATCCCCTAACACCAAGCTCCAACAGACTATAAGAAGCATGGCCACATAAAGGCGGAAAATTAATTATAAAGTAATCAAGACCATCTGCAATTAACATATTTGAATAACTTTCAAAATTATATCGAGGAATGTTTGGGAAATAATCATTGCGAGGTTACGACTACAACTGTCAATACTCCTTTGGTGATAGTGATAGTACAATATGCTTGGAAAATAAAGGCTTTTTAAGGTGATGTCTACTGTTAGTTCAGCCTGTGGGGACATAAGACTTTTGCTCTACAAAAGGTGGAGTAGAAACGGTTTTGACATAATATAAATAGACATTTTCGACCTTTTAACAGACTTCAACAATACTCTTTTTCTTTGGGCAGTCCATGTAAAATAGGGAGGTCCTCAATTCGTTGCAATCTTTTTTTTACCTGTAAGACACACAAAGCAAACTTGTATGTAAAAAGTGCAGGTAATTTTGTCTTATTTCTACTTCTCATAGACGTATTAGAGAAAAGGTTGAGGCAATGTTTAAAACCAATCGCACCTATTTTTTTTTTAAATTATCACAAACAATCGAAATCGTACCCACAGCTTGCACAAAAAATCTAAAGGCAAGCAAGCATTCACAAACCATTTCAGAAGGTACGGGCATCTTTGCCAACAAACTGCTTCCTAACGTTATCTTCATTATTATGAATAGTTTGCACGATCGCCGTCGGTCGATCGATCGAGAGCTGTACGAAGAGTTGATTAGTGGTTATGTTCTCTTTGATTAGAGCTGAAACCCTGCGTCTCGGCGGGCCGCGGACAGCGTTTCCAAACCGCGCGCCCCACGCTCGCGTCCCGAAACGCAGTCAATAGTTTATTTTTACGTTAGTTTAAATATTCTTTGGTACTGTGCTCTCCATAGTAACATTTAAATCACACATTCTTAAGTACTTAAAACATTGTAAATCACTCTTCTTTCTCCACTATAACTTATCGATCCACTTATATTCTTACGAATAGGCGAGGTTATTCATTTTTATTATTTTTGTATGTAACGCACAAAAATTGTTTCTTAAGAGGATTTGCCGTCAACTTAGCTTTATAATTTTGGGGTGGGGTATTTAGGCCTGCGGTCAACCATCTCTCACTATTTTCTTAAGGTGGTTCGACTTTCATACTATTTCATTTATCCAAATGTGGGCGAATGGGACGTAATTTTACGCTGAAACTATTTCCTATAACATTTTTTTTTCGGTGTTTATTTGCGCGAAATTACATTTAAAATAAAACAACAGTTTTTTGTTAAAATTTGGCAATGTATGGGTAGGCGATGACAGTGTCGTACGCTAAGCGTATGTTTAGTGGTGTGCGTTGCGGCTACGTTGCCAGCTCGCCAAAAAATGCACCGTTGTCAGATCAGACTAGACGTCAGTCAACACAAATTAATGACTATCTTTTGATTGCGTTGATTTAGAAGTTTGATTTATTCACAGCTTCAAGGGACTGCAGGCTTGAATATTTGATATTAATTTCAACCTGCTACCTCCACGCGTTCTAGAGAAAAAGGGTATTTACAGATAAACAGATGGACAGCAAACTTATCCTATAAGGCTTCCATTTTTTTCCTTTTGAGGTACGGAGCCCTAAAAATGCTTAGAAATCTTAGTGGTTTTAAAAAAGCTGTCGTAATTATGTGTCACGAGTTGATGTTTACTGATTATTATTTTTGGTATTTCAATACCAAACTAAGTAGCGGCTTCTACGAGACACCTATAATACTCCACATCATTAATACCATCTTGTAGTTTTTGAGTAAAATGCCTTTGACACACGGACGGATGGACATTGGGACATGACATTGTCACACGTTGCGTTTTGGCCATTTGGTTACGGAACCCCAAAAAGTTACTTAGATAATTGAACTGGTATTTATTTTTGTATCTGGGAATATTTATTTTTGGTAAATAAGGTCACAAAATGTTGTAGCTGGGTAGTGTAAGTATGTAGCTATTTAAAAAATAGGTTTATTTGGTTATTTGTATCAAGTTGTCTATAAACAAATAAATAAAACGAATATAAAAAGTATTCGTCATTCAGAAAAAGTTATCAAAAAAAAAACAAAAAAAGGAAGGATATTTATAAAATATGACGGACTCGAACCCAAGATTCAAGAACATCTCAAGTCAAGGCGCTGCACCAACAGGACCAATCGGTATTTGACATTTTGAAGCAAATTATGCAATGACTTCCGTATGCAAGATTCCTTTGAATGTGTGAGTAAGTAGTACTGCTGTCATTGTTGCGGTTCTATTTATCCAAATAAACGTACTTTGTGAATTAAAATTTGAATCAGAATCTTAGTTGGATACATCACAAATGTTATGCCATTTGTTCGAAACATATTAGTCTTACAAAATATGCACATTATCATACATAAAAAAATTAAATACGTCAAATTAGAACATCAACGCCATCTATGGGTGCTTGAGTGCCTAGCGGACCGAGACGAACCACCTTAACGCGAATAGTCTAAGCAACTACGTCAAATCAAAACAGTTTCTACTCCAAAAGTACTCAACTAAACAAAGTATCTCAGATCGTAGGTTTTAACGCCAGAGCCGAAAGCGAGCGCAATAAAACATGAAATCTGAGATCCTATCACAAAGTAAACAATTTTACGCTATCCCCTAGGCAAGAGCGGTATCGCCGCATGGTAAATGATCTCTGCCCAGGGCGACAAAAACAATAGCATAAAAAACGCATTTTAAACGTAACGTCGCTTTGTTTGCAGATCTACATCATAACGCATTAAGAACAGAAGAATTGACAGCACCAATTGTATACACCATTATACCCCGGCATACGGATATCTAAGCTTTCGAACTGGGATATAATAGTACAGCTATATATTTCCAGTGCGGGGCTAGTGCTACTGCTGCTTGCACTCGGCGGGGTTTTCCTGGTAAGTCTTGTTGTTAGGTTTCTTGCCGCGCGGCCTCCGGGGCGCCGGCTCCTCGTCCTCGCTCTCCTCCGTCGAGCATTCCTCCTCCTCCTGTGTTAGTTTCAAAACGTAAGCTAACATACAAGTTTGATATGATTTGGTTAGTAACATGAGATAAATGAGATGCGATCTCGAGAACCACGTAGTCGGTTTGTACAGGTGATGCAGTTTATATTAATCGCCCTGAATGCCGTCAGTCTATAGTTCTATGCGACGAGCCAACTGAACGGAGCGACGTCTAGTCAAATGCCAATCGTACAGTCAAGCGCGTACTCACACAAAGTGATAAAAATATGTACACATCAACCTTATTACCGCGGCAATAAGGTTTATTGATGTGTACATAATTTGATGTCCTACGGCTCAACTACGCTGCTCAATTTGTTGAGCCATTGGGAATTTATTCCCCATAGCACATCTTCGTTCTCGTTCGAAGACAGTCCATTTACTAGCTTAGGTTAGTTGCGTCAAGGCCTGAAGCGGCTAAACTATGCGGAATAGGAGCTCGGCAAAGTTGTCTCATAGTCGTCGAACAACTAGTACAGGTGAGCTACGGGGAATAGCAGCGTAGTTGTGCCGGAGAGTGGAATTCTTAAAAAGCATTCAACTTTGTCGGTCGACTGTAAGGTCAGCCTTTATCCGTGTTTACATTAGTTTAGCTGCAGGAGTTTCAATTGCCGGTTTGTAATTTCACCTTAGTTTCAGTGATAAGCACAACTCTTGCTTTTTAATAATGCTTCAGATAGTCACGAAAACATGGCACGTCAGGGATAAAGATATGATGACGAACAATAGTGTTTGCCAAATAAATAGTCGCTATCGAGGCCGTGCCAACGTTTCATGGTTAGTCAATGTATCAATAATGAAACGCCCGCAGCCGACATCAAAATAAAGCTTACTTCTATAGTGAATATTTTACCTTGTTTCATTATTTTCGTTAAATACGAGTGAATTCTGCAACCATCTGCATTCCATACACGAACGGACAGGGGACAAAGCATGCACAACCAAAAGGTATCAAGCGAAAATAAAACACGTTTTAAAAAGCATACAATTTTAATGTCATCTTAGCGACATCATGCCAAAAACATAAAAGCCATAACCATTATGTAAAACTACGTGACGAGCTGCTATACATTGACGATTATGCTAACTTCAATAGAAAGTTACATAAATGAACAAAAATATACACGTATCTTCACCGACCTAGCTATTGTCGAGTCACTATTAAAATATATCTCTGAGAGAAAGATCACAGTGTTGCGATGTACGAAGAGTATCAAATGCATTTGGCACTAAAGAGATTCATCGTCGCGGCCGCGTCGCTAGCGCCACGATGGAATGACACGATTAGGCACTTACAATTTCAGTCTAGGAAAACATTAATAGCCTTAGAGGATGATAATGATAATATCACATTACAATTTTAAATAACACAATTGAACATGTAAAATCCATAAAGAAAAATACACACTATATCATCATATTATAATAATAAATAAAAACAAATTATTGTAGAACTAAACTAAAAATGCAATAAAGTTATCGTAACATTTAACAAGTTCGTGCATTATACAGATATGAACTATGAAGGCACCGATCCCACGCGCCCGCTAGCACACTGCTACATAATCATCTGACATCGGATAACCCATGCACATGACGAGACGCGAGAGTATCTTTATAAAATCTAGCGAACGAATACTATCGAATTTAAAAGATTCTACCCGGCGTATAGAGTATTGGCTATCACTTGTCGCTTTGCGATTTGGAAACTACGTAATCTCCAGGATTCTTGTGATAAGTATGTTAGGCGATAGCAGCACAGGTGTGCGTTAGACTACAGTGCTCGGGGATTGCAATCCGGCACGACGGTACGCGTTAACGCTAAGGGGCAGAGGGCCGTGGCATCAGTCGTCCGCATCGGAAACCTCCTCGGTTCCGGAATCCTCCTCCGAATATGAATCCTCCTGAAAGCAAACACGTCGTTTGGTCCCAGCCAACGTCCCGCGTCCAGACGCAGATACCGCGGACCGCGCAAGATGCAAAAAACAAACAAAACAGGGTTTTTGGCATGGCACCTTCGTCTGAATAAGGGAGGTAGGGGAGCAAAGAAATAAACTAAACACTCGTAGCTAACTAGGAAAGCGGTGGAAACTTCTACCATGCAAACTAGTGTAGAAATAATGGGGATACTAGATGGCTGTAGAATTCACTGTGTCCATAAACATCCAAGGTGGCGAATTGACTATTAAAAGTAAACCTTTTTTAACTACTTAAATAAGTCTTACACACATACATGAGATTTAATGAAACAATGGCACGAGATTCAAAGCTTATATCGAAATGACAAACCATAATCCTTATGTAGAGTGTGCAAAGCTAGTATAATTCCGTCGTGACTAGTTATTGTGACGGCGTGGAAGAATTTTATAGTATGCCATGGCGGCAAGCATGATTATCATTTTGCAAGATGAGTCTGCCAACAGTCGAGACGTCCCAACAGATCTTGGCCAAGTAAAAGCATGGTTGGGAGCCTAATTTGTACACATCATTTTGACATGTGGGTTGATGTCTACAAGAGTTTTCGAAGCTCCAATCATGCTCAGATCCCGCGACCTCTATTTCACCAATGTAACAAAATTACAATTCAGGTTAATTGGCGACTAGAAGAGGTTTTTGTTTTAGTGGGCTTCATATTGGCAATGAAATGTAGCTTGAATTGTCATTGTAAAATGTAAACAGTCATTCATAACATTGGTCAAATAGCGGCCAGCATAACCCCTGTCGGAACATCTAAAACGGTGGGTCAGCTGCTTATATTACAACTAACGCTTCAAAGCTGTCATGAATCGAATGTAGTATGTTTACAGTTGTACCATAAATATAAGTTACAACGATGTACCTGCGCAGTGAGCGTTTTTTCGAAAGGCGCGAAATTTTAGACAAGAAGGCAGTGCATTTGCGCGGGTAAGATCTTGGTCAAACGTTCATACTCCATTGCGATGACCGCCATTTTGTTCGGCGCCGCGCCTTGCGTCAGACGCGTGAGAAACCAAGAGTATAACTGTCATTGCATATTCTACCTTGCGTATACTTAACGCCAATAGACCTTTATAGTTATTGCATTCGGTTTAGTTCGGCATTTGTCAACACTCGACTGCGCTGACGTAGATTTCCGATGTAACTTATATTTATTGTCCACCTGTATACGCATATAAATCGCAACATACACAGATGCCGGCCGCGGGTCTTGTACAATGAGCAGCAATGGTTGCTAAGCAACCGAAGCGGTCACAATGATCTGCACAAGCTCTTGTCTACAACAATAGAGCCGTGCTTTAAATCATTATGACCGCTTCGGTTGCTTAACAACTTTAGCTGCTGACTGTATGTCGCCCTGTGTATATTGAGTACTGAGCGTCGAGTGTGCGAGTGTGTGCGAGTGTGTGCGAGTGCGTACCTCCTCCTCGTAATCGTCGTCATCATCATCGTCCAGCCCCTCGCCGGTGTAGAGCAGCACGGCGCGGGACACGACGCGCTCGCGGATGTAGTGCCCGATCTCGAAGTCGGCCGTCAACAGCGCCTGTGAGTAGCGTTACATTAACATTACGAGAGTCAGAAGAAATTGCCCAAGTCATACGGGCGCCAACAATGACGTACGCATTTTTATCATTGACTTAAATTGTACGTATTGAAGCTCAATAAACTTTTAACGCGAAGAGACCGGTCAACTTGGCAAAACCAAAGTGACATAGATATGATAGCATTCTGAACTCCCTAAATGAGAGAGAGATTTATCCACACAAATTCGACACACGCAGAAAAAAGAAGTACATTTGAAATAAAATAAAACTAAATAAAACAATAGCACAAACTGCATAACTATTTAAAAATTTGGAGAAATGCCGTATAGTGTGAAATAGGACCCACTCAACATAATATTGCGGCGAGCCGCAACGCTGTTTTTCAGCAGGACCCCAGCAGGAATTGTAATGTTTCATTTTTGTATTATTGTGTTGCACATGTATTTTTCTATCTACACACACTTAATTCGAATTGTTACCGTCATACTGCGAACTTTTTGTAAAATAAATAAACAATCGCCCGGGAACGAAACAAGAACTAAAAAACAATTACTATGCTGACCCGCGACCACTAATGACAAATAGTTATCTGTGCGGCAAATGTATGTTTCCATGCAACACCTCCGCCTCCACTGCTACACGAATCAACACATGCCACACAGACCCAACTATCACCACCACCACTATACTAAACGCTGACGCGTTTCGGCACTCTCCACGAGGGCATTTACGAAGCACAACAACAACCGCTCAACATGCCACCACTTCCACTACTGACATATGTAAACCATGTACTCAACTTAGTTAATGACAAAACCAACGTACCCACTAATATTTTATAAATTCCAAACTACCCTTTTATGTAAGTCCTAAACTACCCTTTTTTAAGAAATGAATTCCAAACTACCCTTTTTATTTTTATTTTTAATTTACGCCAGGTACCCCGTTATTTTTAACCGAGTACGGTAAAAAGAGAAGTCATGTTCTCATTATTACTATGATACATTATTAAAATTAGAACCAAGTCGTAACAAAGGCGAAGAAACCAAATTAACTTGTTCATTAATAATAGACCCCATGTTGTTGTACCTAATTATTTCCAATTGTTCTAAAACCGATAGCCGCAAACCCTTATCACAATAATGTAAAATTTCGTACGTATCTGAGTCTAACAACGAATGA
Source organism: Clepsis dumicolana (assembly GCA_963691665.1). Taxonomy (NCBI): domain Eukaryota; kingdom Metazoa; phylum Arthropoda; class Insecta; order Lepidoptera; family Tortricidae; genus Clepsis; species Clepsis dumicolana. Next base: position 4,890,218 of record OY829524.1, on the reverse strand, counting down.
TTCGTTTCTAATAAGTGCCTGGTTAGAGAAATCAAACTTTGCCAAGCATTTATTAGAAACGAATCATTCGTTGTTAGACTCAGATACGTACGAAATTTTACATTATTTGCGGCTATCGGTTTTAGAACAATTGGAAATAATTAGGTACAACAACATGGGGTCTATTATTAATGAACAAGTTAATTTGGTTTCTTCGCCTTTGTTACGACTTGGTTCTAATTTTAATGTGTCCTAGTAATAATGAGAACATGACTTCTCTTTTTACCGTACTCTGTTAAAAATAACGGGGTACCTGGCGTAAATTAAAAATAAAAATAAAAAGGGTAGTTTGGAATTCATTTCTTAAAAAAGGGTAGTTTAGGACTTACATAAAAGGGTAGTTTGGAATTTATAAAATATTAGTGGGTACGTTGGTTTTGTCATTAACTAAGTTGAGTACATGGTTTACATATGTCAGTAGTGGAAGTGGTGGCATGTTGAGCGGTTGTTGTTGTGCTTCGTAAATGGCCTCGTGGAGAGTGCCGAAACGCGTCAGCGTTTAGTATAGTGGTGGTGGTGATAGTTGGGTCTGTGTGGCATGTGTTGATTCGTGTAGCAGTGGAGGCGGAGGTGTTGCATGGAAACATACATTTGCCGCACAGATATAACTATTTGTCATTAGTTGCCGCGAGTGAGCAAAGTAATTGTTTTTTAGTTCATAAATATGGACCTCCGCAAAGTAACGCCTGATTCAATAAATTAACGAAACAAGAGTTGACAATTAACGGTTTTTTTTCCACCAGCGAGTTGGTAAGTAGGTACTGAAGAAGGCCGCAAAGCATACCTGGATGTCAGAGGCCAAGGTGGAGTTAGGGTCCTCGGGCATGGCGGGCGGCGAGAAGAAGTTGAAGAACGAGTCAGCCTGCACCGACTTGGTCACCGTGCGGACGGAGCCGCGCGACTTATGCTTTTGCTTCTTCTTTATCGTTTTCACTGTCACGTTCTTGCCCTTTTTCCAGTTGATTTCACAGCCCTGCGAGAATAAATGGTAACGCGTAAAGAACAGGAAGGGGTGCCGATGGGTTTGGGTTGGTTCGCGAGGTTAGCTTCAGTTGGTAGTGCATGTTGATTGAACATCAATGTTTTCAGTAATTGGTGTGTTGTTTGTCATCATTTACAGTTTTATGGTTACGCTTTTGCGCAAAAAGATCGCAGCGCGTCGTTTCCTCCCCAGGTTTTCTTTCTAGTTATATTGGAGATGGCGGTAAATTTTTATATTACTCAATGGTAGTCGAGTACAGTCAAAGTTAAAGATGGATCCGCGCAAAGTTGCAAAAATATGTATACATCAACCTTATCGTCGCAGTAATAAGGTCTGTATGCACATTTTTGGGACTGTGGTGTATACATACTGAACTGTACACAAGTCATTATGACATTTCACTTGCTGGGGACGATATTAGACGATATTTTATGCTAATTAATAGCATAAAATGCAAACTCATAATAGCCAGCCCATTTAGACTACTTTTTTCACTTGTTTATAATTAATACGAACAAACCTTGCACGAATAAATTTCAGGGCCTTCAAATTCTAGCGGGTTCTCCTCATCAGGCTTGCATTTCATGGAGTACTCTTTGGTGAGTATGGTGTTTGTGAAGTAGTCGTTAGGCGCGAAGTGGAACTCTAGCGTGAAACCAATAGGGTCTTCATGCATTAGTACTGAAAATAAACAAATTATTAAGTCAAATTGTAGTACATAACTATACCCCATACTATAACCTGGTAAGGTAAGGGCTGTGGTAAGGGTAAATTATGAAAAGAACGAATTGAAGAAGACCATGACTCTGGGATTGTCAGCTTCTCAAACTGAGACTTCTGTATAACCCACTCGGCTTCGCTTTGACCTTCAATATATTTTTCTGTCAAACCGTACAAAATCGAGTGAGAAAGTGATGGCCATAAGGCCTCTGGTCTTCTTCAACAAGTCTCTTTCATGTAGCATTACAAGTAGCAGAAATCTTAGAATACAAACGAAACGAGTCTGAGCCCATACCAGTAGGCAAGTTCAGTAGGACTTGTCCAGTATGGCCAGTGAAATATAAGAAACTAGCTTATGCCCCGCGGCCTTGCCCCCGTGAAATATTTCAGAATGGGCTAGTTCCCTATCCCGTGGGAATTTTGAAAAATTCCTTCTTAGTGCACCTCTAGGATACTCAAGGTATATGTTTGCCAAATTTCAAGTCTCTAGGTCCAGTGGTTTAGGCTGTGCGTTGTTTGTCAGTCAGTTAGTCACGATACTATTTTATAGGTATAGAAGAGGGAGAATAATAAAATGCAGAGAGCAACACATAGGCGTTTACGCTACAAAACTCCTCGTTAAAAAGTGCCTCAGTTTTAAGGTCATATTCATTTGAGACTTCACACAACACATTATGTCACGCATAAAAAGAAAACACATTTTACCTTTAATGTCCAGCAAAGTTTTAAGAATAGGCTCGTCATGTTCCTGCATCATTTCGCACAGCATAGATACGTTTCTGAATATGGTGAACCAGAAGTCGGGCACTCCTTTGACATTCGGGTCCATTGGGGGTCTAAAAAGAGAGTAACATTCAGAAAATTGTTCTACAGAGCACCAAATAGTTAAATATTTAATGAGGCCTCAGTTGGTGATGCATGTTCAATCGTCATGGCATTCAGGTCTTGGTGATAAGTATGGTCATCATGTACATTTATTTGCAAACAGTGGTTCTTTTTAAACTTAAGTTGTTTTGATCATTGGAGCGCACGACCGAGCCTCAACCCAAAGGAAGGACTACGAATTAGTCCGAAACATGTGATCCGTTTTATTTCACTATTTGCGGGTGGTAGGACCTTGTGCAAGGTCCGTCCTGATCGCTACCACAATCTTACTCGTTAATCCTGCCGCTAAGCAGCAGTGCTTGCACTGTTCTGTTTCGGTGTGGAGCGTAAGACAGCCGGTGTAATTACGGGCACAAGAGGTATTTCACCTTAGCTCTCTAGGTTGGCAACGCATCTGCAAACCCTCCGGGGTCACTTGCTCGTTTGCCTTCCTCATCATATATTAAAAAAAAAAACAGATTTGAGTCTCCCGGTAGTGCAATGCTAAAACAATGTATACTAACTCAGCGGGAGGCTTGACCTCCTCGGGCTTCTTGTCCTTGTCCTCGCCCTCCGTGATGGCGGCGTTCTGAACGGCGCGCGCCAGCTCCTCCTCCTCGGTCTCGTCGCGCCAGGGGTTCAGGCACTCCTCGTCCGTGGGCTCGTACGCGCCGTTCACGATTTGGGCGCGCTGTGAGAGAGTACGTCTTTAGGATTGCGTTTTGGAATTTAAAGAAAGAAAAGGCAGAAACATATTTATTCAACATACACAATCTGTACCTATAAAATAGTACCATGACTGACTGACAGACAACGCACAGCCTAAGGGCCTTATTCATAAACGTCACTCAAGCCTCCATTAGCTAAAATAGGTTTTGTCTTCTTCTTACTAACGGAAATGTCAATGTGACAAAAAAGGACAAACGAACTTTATGAATAATAGGGTAAACCACTGGACCTGGAGACTTGAAATTTGGCAAACTTATACCTTGAGTATCCTAGAGGTGCACTAAGGGATTTTTCGAAATTCCCACGGGATAGGGAACTAGCCCATTGTGAAATATTTCACGGGGGCAAAGAAGCGGGACATAATTAACAAATTAAAACAATTAATAGTAGTGAACGTTAGAAGTTTCAAATTTTTGATTGCATGATTTTTTCCTCTTACCCCCGTCCACTACTGCATAATAATTACACGATTTCAGAATTTTGGTCTAAATTTTAGGAGAATATCTACGGCGCGGGGCCTTAGGTGAGCGTGCAATTGCCAAATACGCTATCCGGCAGTCACAATAACTCTGTACGCAATAGCAGTACCAGTGTGGCAAACCAACCTTTTCAAACAGCGGCTTATACAGCTTCTCGTATTTGCACTCGAGCGCATGCACCTCGCTGTAGAACTTGGACTCGACTTCGACGAACTCCTTCTGCAGCGAGCGCAGCGCGCGCAGGCGCCGGCGAACGTTCGGCGGCAGGGACGCGATCGCCTCCGCGTGGATGCGGTTCGTGATGGCTGCCAGCATCTCGTTGCGGGTCATGCCGCTACACACGAGGAAAAGTGAAGTTTTAATACTGTATTTGTTGCGTTACTTATTATTATAATTGGGTTCATGACTGATGTGAAATAGTAAATTACGTTGGTTGTCAAATTCGAATTCGATATCGAAAAGTTATTACGACATCGAATTCGATGTAAGTAATGACTATTACTTTATAAATAAATAAATAATAAATAAATAAATATCATGGGACAATTTGACACCAATTGACCTAGTCCCAAACTAGGCAAAGCCTGTACTATGGGTACTAGACAACGGATAAACATACTTATATAGATAAATACATACTTATATACATATTAAACATCGAAGACCTGAGAACAAACATTCATATTCATCATACAAACATCTGCCCCGACCGGGATTTGAACCCGGGACCTCAAGCTTCATAGTCAGGGTCTCTAACCACTAGGCTATCCGGTCATCAACGGTCGTCGCCTTTACTGCTGGACCTGCTGGTCGTGGTGGTTGGCGGCGGAGGCGACGATGTACTGCAATGCTGGTAATTTTCTACGGTTTCTGAACGCATTATAGAGGACTTATGATACGTGTGTAGATAAATAATATAATTTAACAGCCTTATCCTCATCACACTGGCGATTTGGGAGAGTTTTGTATTGAGGCTATCACGCAACGTGTTCGCTGCGAGTGATATTAGTATAAAGCACTCGTTCGCAAATCGCTTATGTGATTTAGACTCTTACACTACCACCTAATCAAGCTTTTGAAAATACTTGTAAAAAACCGAGGCCTCACTTTATTGCAATTTAAACGATTTTACGTCAGAGATGTCTTTATCTGTGTGGTGTCAGTATCTTTGTACCCAGCAACAAAACTCAAGTTACTATTACTACTTAATTGATGGCTTCAATTGACATGGATAAATACAAAATTTACACAAAATACCTAACATTTGGGCCAAATTGTTTTGACAACATTTTCAAGAAGGCCGATTTTCATATTGACATTTGATTGACAGAATGTGAAATTTATGAACTGCGACCTGGCCCTTATTTCACCATCTTTACAATTGTCACTTTTATATGACAATTCGAACTACACAAAACAAAAGCTCTTCAAGTCGGCAGTTGACACCGAATTAAATTAAATAAATAATTGATTGAAATTGTCATTGAAAACTGACAATTGTAAAGTTGGTGTAATAGGGGAGTGAATGTAATTAATAATAATCAGATTCTTTGAATAATTGCTCAAGTAAAAGATTATTTGCCCAGTCGAGCAATATACGGCCTATATTTGGTCTAAAAATAGCGCCGATCATCATTTACGATGTAAACACAATCAGAGGGTCGAGCACGACTTTACGAAAGCTGCGTATCGTTACGGTTATCGTATCGAGACCGAGAAACCTCATACTAAATTTTAGTTACAAATACGCTCACGAGTGGGCGCTGTTCCAAACGTCATACAAACTCGGTAACGTTTACTATTCGATTTTACATTACGCAGCATTCGTAAAGTCGTGCTCGACCCTCTGAGCTGGTTAACATCTCTTGACGACTCGGCAGAAATATGCCGGAATAAGTCCTACCTATTCCGAGAATCGAGAGCAGTTTTGTTTGCAGTTCTTAATGCTACAGCTAGATTTCTCAATTACATTCGCGGGTTAAGTGAATCAAATGATACCTAGTATAGGTAAGCCTGAAAGATAAGTATGTATGAACATTGCTCGTTTATCAAAATGTGCGATGAAGATGCAATGATCGACACCCTAATATGAACAGAGAAATATGCGATGGGCAGCGTAGGTAATTTTTATCATACTCTATTATGTGGTTCAGTCTCTCGCAGAGGCCGTTTTTAGCCCAACACAACTAGGTAGGTATGTAGTGTAATTTTTGACACAAGAAAAGATCTTGAAATTAATATTGTTGACGTACTATTCTCATAGTAAGTAGGTACCTATTTGAGACGTTAACGCGAACGTGATCGAAACGTTTGTTGCGTTGCGACGTTTACACTAAGGGCTCAGTAGGGCTAGTGTAATCGTTTTGTGCTTTTGGCGCTTACTTTTCGAAAAAGTAAATCGAGAGAACTTCCAACGATACGTTTGATATTCACCGTGACGATAGTATGCGCTCGAATGTTTTACACTCACGCGACCGTTACGTTTTGCGTGAACGTAATGAATCGTAACGAATTTTATTTTGTGTTATTGTGAACCTTATGTTGAGTATGTTAAAGTTGAATTTGGTTTAGCAGTATCAGACAGTATAAACAGCGCCTCCTGGTGGCGCGTATTCGTAACGAATCCGCGAGTAAATTTAACCGCAGCAAAAGTGTTGGCGAAACGTGACGACAGCGTAAAACGATGTTTCGTGAGTGTGATCTCGATTTTTTACATTCGTAATAGTTAGGTAACGTGAACGCTAAAGTAAAGTTATCACTTGCTTTCGGACTAGTGACAGTGAAGTGACTGTGCGGTACTCGGAAAAAATTGTGGATCTGTCATTGTGATACGACTAAAATGACTGGAAGAGCTTTCTTTGGATGGAGGATGCTCATGGCAGCTCAAACTCGAGATGAGCACACTTATCTCCGCAGGAAGAGAAAGGCTTTCCGGAGATTGTTAAGTCCTGTTGATGATCTCGGAGACATGGAGTTCATCAACAGGTACAGGTTGACTAAGGAAGCCTTTCTCTTGCTGTGCGATGAGCTGGAGCAATTCACGAGTTTGAGGTCAACTCGGCAAGTGACTCTGGAGGAAAAGGTTTGTGTTTTACACCTACCTATTTACTTAAATTTTTAAATTTTTTTTTGGATTCCCATTGACCACTTTTAGACTTTAATTTCAAGTTCGTATTGATTTAATATCTATATATATGATAATAATATGGTATGTAAGTTAGATGACAATACAAATACAGACAACAATAAGTACAGACGGCAAAAAGCTTGTTTTAAAAATGTTTTTTTTATGGTTAGGATATTACAGGCCTTATTAACTTGCTATGTATATGTATAATGTTCGGGTCAAACCTTCCAAGTCAAATTTGACCCACTTCCAATGGTCGGATTGACTTGAAATTTGGTATGGACATGTTAGTTGGATGACAATACAAGTACAGACTACAAAAAGCACAGTCTGCGACAAAAGCTTGTTTTAGAAATGAAAATTTTGTGGTTGGTTTGTTTACATAAGACTAATACAAATAATAATTATTTTAAGGTCCTCGTTACTTTATTTTTTTATGCCTGTGGCGACTACCAGCGCCCTGTCGGTGTTGCAAAACACATAAGCCAGAAAATGTGCAGTGTGTACATAGAAGAGGTGTCGCAGGCATTAATAAGTGAACCCATGTGCAGCCGGTATATAAGCTTTCCACAGACGCGGTTAGCTAGGCAAGCTATAAGCAATGAGTAAGTTACATTTACATATGTACATATCCTAGCCGGGTTGAACTGTGCCAATGCCAAGGGGCCCAGTACTGGACTTTTTTTTACCAATATGGTGTCACTATGGCACCTATATTAAATTACTTTATAATATAGAATACATTAAAATAAGCTGGTTTGTAAATAACCAAATCTTTTTGTTTCCTGTGTTTTAATCCTTTTTATGTGGTTTTTTTTTCTATGTTTGAGTGAGAAACCCTGTCTAATTTTTTATGATTATAAGCATAAGATTGATTTTTGTCTGGCCCGTAGTAAAGGTTTTTGTACTGGCTATCTATACAATAGTACTATATAATCTTGTTCGTTATCAATTAAAGTATTTTTCATTTCCAGATTCTACACAAAGCATGGAATCCCAGGTGTGATAGGATGTATAGATGGCACACATTTTAGGATTTTCACACCAGAAAGCTCGGAAGAACATTTGTACTATTCCAGAAAGCATTACCATTCCCTGAATGTACAGATGGTATGTATGCTTTTTTTCACTTCTTACGCTCTTAAAGTTTAGATTTTGCTGGGTGTGTAGGCTAATAAAAGCTCTGTCGAAATAAGACAATAAGGCAATCAGGCCAGAATCAGCCACGCAGGCACGCACACCACAGCTAAAAATTCCAGAAAAATAATTCGTTGTTTGGGAGAAACAAATCAAAATGGTGTTGTAGAGCGCCATCTCGTTCTGTTTCGTTTTTTTATCCCGTTCTGGTTTTTCGCTTTTATCTATTATTTATACTTACATACTCACTCAGGTACCTATTGTATTTTTTTAGGTTTGCGATAGCAACTGCAAAATTTTAAACGTTAATGCGAAATTCGGCGGCAGAAATCACGACGCTTTCATTTGGGAGAATAGCCTGGCCAGCGCCTACATGCAACACCTTCACGAGCAAGGGGAAATTGCTTGGCTTTTAGGTTTGTGTCGTTACATTATCGTCATTTACGTGAAGCTTGAGGTCCCGGGTTCAAATCCCGGTCGGGGCAGATGTTTCTATGATGAATACGAATGTTTGTTCTCGGGTCTTGGATGTTTAATATGTATATAAGTATGTATTTATCTGTATAAGTATGTTTATCCGTTGTCTAGTACCCATAGTACAGGCTTTGCCTAGTTTGGGACTAGGTCAATTGGTGTCAAATTGTCCCATAAAAATAAAAATAAATCCTTTATCCACTACGAAAACTGTAATATGTAAACCTGCATAGGTAATTAAGTATTAATACGGTGTAACACTTCCTTGTTTAACATTTCAGCTGATTCTGGTTATCCGCAACGGCCATGGCTTATGACGCCCTTTGGTGAAGTAAATTCAGGCTCTCGCGAAGAGCATTACAATACATTGCACACCAAAACAAGGGTTCTTATAGAGAATACTTTTGGCCGGTTAAAAAACCGTTGGCGTTGCTTAAGCAAAGACCGTGTGCTCCACTACAAGCCTGCGAAGTGCGCACGTATAATACAAGCCTGCTGTGTGTTGTACAATTTCGCACTTCAACATAAAGTTCCTGAGGATTACGTCGGTAATAATCTTCATTTGAAAAATAAACAAATGTATAATTGTAGTTTATGTTACTGTTACATAATAGGATCACACCAGTGTTTTAAGGGGTTCCCCTGAGCCAGACGCTGAAATGGCTGCATTTTTCAACTTTTTAGAGCCACACCTTTTTTATAATCATCATCATCAGCCTATTTACGTCTCACTGCTGGGCACAGGCCTTTATTTATTCATATTTTTTAAATTTTAAAATAAGCAGGTAACTTAATTATTCGTTGCAAATTCTGAACGATTTATTTTTGCTAAAAGACGCGTTATTTGTGATAACACTGTGTAACATGAAGTTAGACCGATATTTCATAGATGTAGCCACTAAAACGACGTTGTTTAGTAGAAGTCAGGGGGGGGGGGGGGGGTGAGGAAGGCGCGAAACGTTCAAGGACATCCTCTCAGGGATGCCTCTTAAGGCCTAATTTTATTATGTAGAGTTGCATGCATTACATTATCTACACACATGTTATAAGTATTCTTAAGATGGGTTTAGAGAAGCCGAAGGCGTAATCAGCCTGTCACGAATTTGGCTGTTTTTTTTTTATCATAGACAAACGCATTGAGCCCCGATTTCATATAGTTTTTTAGGGTTCCGTACCTCAAAAGGAAAAAACGGAACCCTTATAGGATCACTTTGTTGTCCGTCTGTCTGTCTGTCAGTCTGTCAAGACCCTTTTTCTCTGGAACGCGTGGAGGTAGCATGCTGAAATTAATATCAAATACTCAAGCCTGCGGTCCCTTGAAGCTGTAAAAAATCAACCTTCTAAGTCAACGCAATCAAAAGATATGGTCATCAAAAAAGCTATTTCCATAGAAATTGCCGATTTCCAAAAACCTAAAGGGTACTTCCAGTTGTCCTAGAAACTTGAAATTTGGTATGAAGGTAGCTCTTATAGCACAACAATTTTTTATGTCTGTCTGTAGATTTCGCTGACCAATATAAGTTGACCCCACACTGCGTACATTTTGCTTAGGAGCAGGGCTCGGCTTACACTGGACTTCTTAAAACACTGGGGAAAAGCGTTAAAATCTTTCTACGGAACCCTCGTGCGCGAGTCCGACTCGCACTTGGCCGATTTTTTTTTTAATTGACTCCTATTTTGAAATTGTATATTGGTCTTTGAAGACGAAAATTTACTGTCGTAAATGAAAGTCATTACTTACCTACAGTTTCTGAACGCACTTACGATATGTGTGTAGATATAATATTTTAATGTCAATCTAAGTACAACCTGCTTACTTAACACTGTTTCATAATTTTCAGATCCAACTGAACCTGCACTGGAGGAAGTAGACACTATAAGAGAGACTACGGCCACCGACGATTTGCTCAGAGGCAGAGCATATCGGAACGTGCTGGTGGCGAGACTGCAACATTATACCTAGTACCTACCTAATCGTTTTCATGACACACAAGTACTTATCGCCAAGTATCGCCTAATTAGCTGAAGAATTATTGGGTACGGGCGGATAGGCCTTGTTGAGTTGTTGTTTTCTAAACTGCGTTGATAACATCGTGAAAAAAATTGGCGATATTGCACATTTAATCTTATACCTTTAGATATCTATTGATCAAGGGGGATGTACCGAAAAATCTAACCCCCTCTTTTTATATTTTATTTTTTTATAAAATAGGCCAAAATAAGGATACAAGTTTCTCATTTTTTTATTTAAATGCGTATTTTTTTTTATATTAATTAAAAATGTTAGCTACGCCAATGACGTCACAATGAGGGGGTTTGATCAAGATAACAGATTTTTTCTCTTGAATGCACCCCAATGCACGTTTTTGCAATATCTCACTGGCAACACTTACACATATCATGTCACCACATGATACCGATATTTGTTGTTGACAAAATTGACAAATATACGTGTTTCGTGCCTGATTGCATAAACTTTCACAGAAATATACGTGCAGAAGATACAGGAATACTTATTATAAAACCCAAACCAGAAGTATCGCCTTTGAAATTCTTGTCTATATAAATAACACGTTAAGCGAAAATGTCGGACCCCTTTTTACGAATACTTCGCGCACGGAGGATCACTCTAAGCGATCACTAGTGTATCTTAATGTCCCTATATTTTTGTACAATAAAGCATTTAATTCATATATGGTTGCCCATTAATATCTTATGCAGAGTCATCGTGGGTATGTGGTGGGTCGATTCTATTATATTACTGACATTGGCACAAGCCCTAGAGACCGCCATTAACGAAGGAAGAAGAAGAAAACAATAAATATTTTTTGGTATATTTTGTTGTTTTATTTATATAAAATCGACATGAACTTAACAAATAACACATTATTAGCTAATTCCAATACTAAATTTGAAATTGCAAATTTAACTATTACTTAAATATTAGCGGTAAAAATGTTTACTCAAACCGCAAAAAAAAAGTTCGTAATCATTTTGTGTGTCTATACCTAACGGGGCCCCCTGAGCTACACTGTGGCTACAAAGAAAAAATTAATGCCAGTGGATAGGGATTTCAATGTACCTTCACCATAACGGTGAAAATAGCCTTTGAGGTCGCCATAGGCAGCGGGCCCCCTTTTTGTTTTAAGGCCTAGGGACTTGAAAGTAGTACCAAATGAAAGCTCTTTCAATGTACCTTTCGAATCACGTGTTATAATTAAGGTACATTTGATACATTTGACATTGGACATTTAGGTCTAGCGGGGCCCTTTTTAACCTACTTCAAAAAAAGGAGGAGGTTCTCAATTCGACGGAATATATCTATATAATTATATTTATGTACATTCCACGATTACTCGAAGACGGCTGGACCGATTTCAAAAGTTTACTTAAGTATAATATCAGGCACTTCTTTACAAAAAAAAGAAAAAGCGTTAGAGCCATTTCCGAGATACCACAAACCAGTACCACAAGATTACAAAAAATACGAAAATGGTTACAGCCGCTTCCAGAGATACAACAAATCAGTACCAACCATGAGATTATAAAAAAAAATACAAAGATCGTTAGAGCCGTTTCCGAGATACAACAATTCAGTACCAACCATGAGATTATAAAAAAAACATAAATCATTAGAGCCGTTTCCGAGATACCATAAATCATTAGGCACCATGAGATTACAAAAAATACAAAAACCGTTAGAGCCGTTTAAAAGATATAACCAATCAGTACCATGAGATCATAAAAAATACAAAAATCGTTAGTGCCGCTTCCGAGATACAACAAATCAGTACCAACCATGAGATCATAAAAAATACAAAAATCGTTAAAGCTGTTTCTGAGATACCACAATCAGTACCATGAAATTACAAAAAATACAAAAACCGTTCGTGCCGCTTCCGTGATACAAGAAATCAGTACCAACCATGAGATCATAAAAAAAATACAAAAATCGTTAAAGCTGTTTCTGAGATACCACAATCAGTACCATGAGATTACAAAAAATACAAAAATCGTTAGTGCCGCTTCCGAGATACAACAAATCAGTACCAACCATGAGATCATAAAAAATACAAAAATCGTTAAAGCTGTTTCTGAGATACCACAATCAGTACCATGAAATTACAAAAAATACAAAAACCGTTCGTGCCGCTTCCGTGATACAAGAAATCAGTACCAACCATGAGATCATAAAAAAAATACAAAAATCGTTAAAGCTGTTTCTGAGATACCACAATCAGTACCATGAGATTACAAAAAATACAAAAATCGTTAGTGCCGCTTCCGAGATACAACAAATCAGTACCAACCATGAGATCATAAAAAAAATACAAAAATCGTTAGATCCGTTTCCGAGATACCTCAATCAGTACCATGAGATTACAAAAAATACAAAAATCGTTAGTGCCGTTTCCGAGATACAACAAATCAGTACTTACCAACCATGAGATTATATAAAAAAACACAAGAAATCGTTAGAGCTGTTTCCGTGATACCACAAATCAGTAAGTAACATGAGATCGACAAGGATTGAAAACAACGATACATACCTAAACAAAAGCCGTGTCAGGATAGGCTAAGTGATTCTGCACTGGCACCACATTAGTAATTAATCTGCAAAATTTCAGCCCCCTAAGCCCTAACCCTATAGTTTTGAGAAAAAAAAACTAACGTGAACTAATGTTTTTAATGTATTTCTCTATTACGTTGTGCTAATAATTAGTGGCTATCTTCAATACTTGTTTTTATTTAAATACCATAATGGGTATTTTGTTAAAATACCAGTATTTATTTCTTTTATTTTATACTAATGATTGTGATAAAATAAAGATTAACCCTATTATTCATAAACCTATTTTAACTAAAACGCCCCTAAAGTTCTTTTGTCCTTTTTTTTACATGGACATTTTCGTTAGTAAGAAGAAAACAAAACCTATTTTAACTAATGGAGGCTTGAGTGACGTTTATGAATAAGGGCATAAATTTATTAATATATGTTGTCTCAACATATTCTTAAGGTTTTAAATATAAAAACACTTGAGGGTCAAATATCACTAAAGAGCACTAAGTATATTGCATGCAATTTAGAGGTGCCTAACCATGGGTAAAAAGATTACGTTAACATTATTAGTTCAACTATTGGGTTCAAACGTTCATAATTAGGGCACACGTGTTCAACTATTGGGGGAAACGGCCTATTTTTTGAATTAATCATCTATCTATATATATACATAAAATTCATAGTCCTGATTGAGTGTGTGCGGGGGGGGGGGCTATATTTAATTAAGAGGTAGTTAGAGCGCTTGTAATGTTTGTTTCTGAAGAAAAATATGTCATGTTACCTGTAGCCCACGCGAGCAAAGCCGCAGGCAATAGCTAGTTTTTTTTATAAAATACTGTGCAATCATAATTAACTTTAGTATATACTAGTCCCTTCTAGAACATATAAGAATATGTAAAAAAAAAGCCACCCAAAAGTACTACACATCGTAAAGAACGAGCCGTCCAAACTTGCTATAGTCGCTTAATCGTTCATCTATTGGTTCCTATTGGTTCTCGAACTTAAGCCATGTAAAGGCGGTCTAACATAATTTTAGATTCACGTCTCGTAAGATATTGTTGATATAGGGACTTACTTAAAATATTCCGATGAACTGAGAACCTCCTCCTTTTTTTGAAGTCGGCTAAATAAAAAGCATCATGTAAATCATCATCATTTTGCGCCTTAATGACGTCACCGGCACCAAAATTACGCTCCTGTAACTATTATCGAAGTGACGATACGCAAAAACCTTTCAAACTCATTTTTTTCTTTAAACTCGCAAGTTATGAACAAACTACAACGACTGAGTTAGGTCGATTCGATTTGCGTTACAGTTGTTCGTTCCAAAATGGCGGATTTTGTCTGTCAGCTGTTTGATGTCGACACTTGGTTGACTGGCACTAATTTTCTGTGCTAGTGCTTTTGAAATTATACAATAACCTAATGAAAATTTACAAATACAGTGAAAGTGAAATTATGATTATAGTAGCATTAAAATCCAGTGGAAGGAACATTGAAGAAGAAACCAAATACAATACTTATCCAATGTTTACATGATGTTGAAGGATTTTTTTTATTGGCATGTGGAACCATCAAAGAAGCTTATTAATTCCTGAATGCTTGTTTTCTTGGGCATTGTTTTTCTTGATCACTGGTGAGAATTTTTGATTACCTGCTTAGGTACTTATTTGTATTTATTGTTTTTAATTTCTGCATCGATATTCAATTATTTTACACTGTATCAGTTTTCATGAATACTTTTATATAAGTATTACATACCTACAGACTCCATTAAACTTTAAGACAAATGAGTAATGAGTTCATAATCTAATAGATCAAATTTTTTTTTGCTAATAGATGCTGAACTGAAATATCTGTTGTCTGCATCCAGAGCAATGGACCTAAATGTATTCCAAGGGTCGTCCAACGGAGCAGAGGTAGACTTAAAAGGATTTGGCAGGATGGCCTGAACGCAATTCGGTTAGATTGGCAGGATCATGCCCACAACTGTGAAGAATGGTGGAAGATAGGCAGGCCCAAAATGATATTACATATGAAAAAGAGATAATTATGTCATCAGCACGCCGAAAATGGAACGCAGAAAAAGCTACAAATTGTAGCCTCGATGGCCACAATCTCTGTCAAATAAAGGCCCAAACTTGCATGTAAACATCAATATGTTCGGAACATGTTTTTCGATATATGACGTATCTTTACTTATAATATCATTGTTTGCCCAGCAGTGGAACACTACATACTAGTAAGCTAATAAGAAAAAGTTTAATTGTTCTAGAACAATTTGTAGAGAATTTTAGTTTATGCACTTTGAGATTACACATTATGTAAACACCTTTGTTATGCAAAAAGCAGGTCATGAAAAAACAAGTTATACTTAAATAACATTATATTGTATGTACACCTACCTACAATATTATACAGCAAACAATTTATTATAATATAATACATACTTAATACATTATTTTACCTGCCTGTTGTCAATGGTTGCCAAACCAGGTTGAACTTACAATGCTTTGTCTCAAAACATGAATCCTGAAAACAATACACTCTTTTTCTTCGGGCAGTCGTGTATAAAAACACAGATGTATTTTAAGTATTTTACGGTGTTCTAATTGACTGAATTGTATCATTAAAATTGTTTACAAGCTTTTATTTAGGTAAGTAGGAACTCCATTTGTATGTTAATGGTTCACTTTAGGTAGATATGTGTAGCAAGATTTGAACTAATTCCAGCAGTGAATTTAAATTAGAATGCCAGTTTATAAAAAAAAAACTTTTTACTAGCAAGTCAGGGCTGTGTTTTATAAAACTACAAGTTACAATTTACAAGCGGAAGTCTTTTCTATCAGCTTTTGTTAGAAAGCGAGTTCTGCTTGTACACAACACAGTCATCAACACAATAGGTACTTACTCATGTCAATATTTACTCTGATTACTTAAACTGTGAAAACTTTTAATCAATGAATGCTTTTAAAGAGAAAATAGGGTGTTTGTTTTGTGTAATTTTTTTGATAGATTCTTAATTTAATTACTTACAAGCATTTGTTTAACTTCACAATAATATTCTTATTGAAGTAAGTAAGTACATCATAGTCCCATGAATAATCAGATGATGACCTAGAAATTTGATAAGAGTATCTATGCAGCTTGGATTGGAAATTAAAAGTACCTACAGTCACAGGTACTAGGGTGTGTTAAGAAAAAAACGGGCAAGTGCTAGTCGGACTCGCGCACTGAGGGTTTTGTACAAATTTGTAGGTAAGTATGTAAATGTAGGTATGTATGTAAGTATCTATCTCGGTAATTGAGTCATGAACTCGGAAGATTTTTCCCGCTTTTTAAAATCATGTTAAGTATAAGTTTAAGTTATCCCATGTTAACAGAGCCCTGCATCTAAGCAAAATATATATGCAATGTGGGGTTATTTTATATTGGTCAATGACATACCTACTTGATGCAGATAAAAATTTAAGATTTTCAGATTTATCTGATTGGCTCTTATAGCAGACCTACCTTCATACCAAATTTCAAGGTTCTAGGACAACTGGAAATACCTACCCTGTTTTGATTCCACAGGAATTTGTATGGAAACACCTTTTTTATGACTATCTTTTGATTGTGTTGACTTAACAGTCGACTTAGAAGTTTGACACAGACGGACAACAAACTCATCTTATAAGGGTTCTATTTTTCCTTTTGAGGTGCGAAGCTCTAAAGATAGAAAATTTCATTTTTGATACTAACTTTTAATGAACCATCAAGAATTCAGTTAGGGGTTCAATAGGTCTATGTCTAAGTGAACACCCTGTAAAGTATTTATTTGCAAAAAAAAAACATTTTCCCACACATTCATTGCCTCAGCTGGTACCTAGAATACCTACAATATGTAAAGGAAAAACTAACCTTACTCAACCTTCTGTTGAAACCTTTGGCTGAACCCTTGACGGTTCATTAAAATGCAACCTGTATAGAATACATATCAAAGAAACCCGACCACTATTGGACGTAGTGACGTAGTCGTATTTGGCTTGCAAGATTTGCCCTAACTTCTGCATTAGAAAAAAGGTATACAACATTGACCTGTCTTTTTATTGAAATCTACTTTTACAAAATAAGTAAACAGCAAGTATCAAAAAATTATCATGGAACAATTGACAATAAGGTGGATCTATGCAGATAAATACATGAATATTTATTAAACATCTAAGACCCAAGAACAAACATTCATATTCATCATACAATCATGTGCCCTGACGGAGTCTGAGACCTGACTGAAATTTAATTACTTATTTTGTATTTATGTATAACTTACTTATTTTTAAAGAGTGTTTTTCTATAAAAAACATGTCAAGATTAAGGTATAGCATACATTGCAGGTTCATTAAAGCTTGTAAAACAGTTTTTATAACAAAAAAATAAAATTAAAACATGGCCAACACAATTAATTCTTTAATAAAACATTTAAAAAATTATAATTCTTTCTTTTGGTTTTGCTGTAGTCTGGAAGAAGTATATTCAAATGAAGCACACTGCAGCTCTACGTAAAACATCCTTGTATAATATCTGTATTATTATGTCTATTGCATACTGTTTTTTAGACCGTTGGAAGTTAGAATTTTATATGTGTCCACCTGAAACAAAACAACATCTAAGTAAGTACATTTATTTCAAAGTTTATTATTTTGTACTAGCAGTTTATTATTTTGTACTAGCAGTTTATTATTTTGTACTAGCTAGTCAGAGATATCAATTATCTAAAGTTCTAAACTTATTTCATGTTGAAAAGGCCAAAAATTTACTAGTCTAATCTTCAAATGATTGATTAGGTATTTAGTTGTGTTTCTAGGCATCGCAATTAAGCGTTTTCTTCAGAAACTTTCATGGTCAACATTTGCGGTACGCAAACGTTGCATACCTATTGTTATATTGTTATAATGTTAACCATGAATACAAGGCTTTAAGAATTAAATGAAACACAAACCTTTTCCAGTCTGATCAAGTCGAGTCGCACAATGCTCGTTTATTTCTATGTCTGTCAATGTCAACATTAGCATTTGCTTCAAATAACCATGCATTTCACAAGTCGCAACGCAAGTTCATTATGTTTCATTAACTTAGTCACAAAATATTTGCAAAACCATCTTTTATACCACCAACAGCTATCAAATAAAACCTGTCAAAAGCAACCCGTCAAACGCAGAACTTTTTTTTTCTTTAAAAGTGTTGCCAGCGTGGAATTTTCAATTGCCGTGTTTAGTAAGCGAAAATAATGAATCGAGCCGGCGGCGTACAGATCAATGAATTAATTATAAAACATACACATTACACATTATTATTATTGTTTTGATTCGTGTAGCAGTGGAGGCAGAGGTGTTGCATGAAAACATATATTTGCCGCACAGATTAACTGGGGCCTTGGGCAAAGAATAATAAATATCATGGGACAATTGACACCAATTGACCTAGTCCCAAACTAGGCAAAGCCTGGACCATGGGTACTAGACAACGGATAAACATACTTATTTATTTAAATACATGCTTATATACATATTAAACATCCAAGACCCGAGAACAAACATTCGTATTCATCATACAAACATCTGCCTCGACAGGGGATCGAACCCGGGACCTCAAGCTTCGTAGTCAGGGTCTCTAACCACTAGGCGCTCCGGTCGTCAATACTAACGTACTTGGGGGAGGCCTTATGTCCAGCAGTGGACGTCAATCGGCTGACATGATGATGATGACAGATTAACTATTTTTCACTTGTGGTCGCGAGTGAGCAAAGTAATTGTTTTTTTTTTTTTTGTTTTTAGTTTATAAATATGGTCCTCCGCAAAGTAACACCTGATTCAATAAATTAATTATAAAACATTTTTAAATAACTTGTCCATTACAAACGTTTTCGCCTTGTTCGCAAACAAAACATTTCCTGTATTTATTTCTGTATTTTCTGTACAATAAAGCGTTTACTTACTTACTGACAAAACGCCATAATATTGAATAAGTAGCTAAGTCCTCCGTACTTGCAATTGGAAGATCTAACACGACATTCGCATGTATCTCACCAAAAATTTGAATTCGAAAGTTATGAATGGTGTGAACTAACACGACATTGCATTGAAGGAATAAATAATCTAATTTAAAATCTTACCTGTTTTTTATGATTACCGCAAAAAACTACATTCGCCCTGGTACTGGCAACACTGACTGGAACTTTACTTAAAAAACCGTAACGTAGACCGCCCGTAAGATGTTCTCACTACGGTTCTCACGGACGAAAAAGTTAACGTATTCGATGTACATTACACTCGCGATGAATGTTGCGCAAACGCGCCGCGAGAGGCGCTGTCTTGGTTTCCATACTAATTGATAATTTTACGCTAACGCGATCGAGACGTATTTTAGAGCTCGCCGATTACACTAGGGGTACAGTGAACGGCAGAGAAACGGAACTCCCCTGTTACGAGACGCCCGCAAAGAGACTGTAAAATTTATATATTTTTGTAGTGATTATTGGTAAATAAAGCATGTAATGGTTAAATTAACCTATACCGCATGAAATAACAAATAACTTTATGGACTTTGGCCATTCTATTCTCATTCTGGGATGATGACTGAAGTAGCGGGTAGATAGGTACCCCCGCTTTCGGTTCAAGGTTCATGAGAACAATGCGATTATAAAGAATCCAACCAAGGCTAGACTTGGGTTCTACTAAATGCTTAGTCATTGTGTGAATTGGCCTGAAATTTCAAAGAAGAGTTTATTTTATGCCTTATAAATAAATTTTGCTACCTAGTATAATTTTCGTTTCCCTTACAAGGACAGGTGCGATCCTACATGGATAATATAAAAACGAATTGCACTTCTCTACTCGAGAATGGCTAGCTAGACCGATTTGGCTAATTAATTTTTATTTTGAGATATTTGTGGAAGTTCAGAGGTTTAAACGGTGAGAAAATATAGAAAAAAATGCGAAGAAAATACTGTTATGCGGTAGGTACGAAGTTCTCCAGGACAGCTAGTAAATAAATAAATAATATTTATTTATCACGTAAATAGGTACAGTAATAAGTGGCCATAGATAGTGAAGATAAGTGTAGTTACATTTCCATGCTAGATCGGGTTTGAACTAGAGCGTGAAATGAATCATTGGTTCAACGAACTTTCGTTTAAAAGCTTATACGTGCAAGAAAAAGATAATTATAGACTAACATGTAAGTAACTGTTAGTCTGCATCAAATAGGTACATTAAAATTAATCGAACGTAGGTATGCATAAAAAAGTACATTATTGAGGCACAAGTTACAGAGTTACGTAAAAAATTACAACTTCGCAGTCACGAGGCGAAGGCGATGGTGAAAAAATCGGGTAAGAGCCTGTCGGGCCATGCCAGGGCCGTGTTTTATAAAGCTACAAGTTACAATTTATAAGCGGAAGTCTCATTCTATTACTTTTTGTTAGAAAGAGACTTCGGCTTGTAAATTAACTTGTAGCTTTATAAAACACGGCCCTGGTGTAGGGTTCCGTAACCGAACTAATAGGTACAAAGAAATGCACTACCGATGAAAAGATCGTACCTATCTTCATGGCCCTTGCGTCGTTTTGTTGAGAAGCGCTGTTTTTCGGCAATAACTCAAAAACGGTAGGTACTATATCCGATATGTTACAAATAATTTTCGATGTTATACCTTTGTTTTTTTTACCTACGGTTTACAAGTTAAGGGGGCAATTTATGCTATTTCGGAGCGATTATTTCCGAAAATATTCACTTAATCAAAAAAGTTGCTCAGAAACCTGAAAGTATCTTTAAATGAGCTGAAAGCTGTCGAAATATGTGCCACACTTTGATATTTACTAAAAAGAATTATTTTTTTCACCCTTTGTTCCATAGGTATATGGTATGGACTAAGCAGCGACTTCTACAAGACACCTATATTCCAAATTCATATCATCAATATAATAAGTAGGTACCTACGTCTTTTAGTTTTCGAGCAAAATGCCTGTGACATACCTACCTACGGACGACATGACGAAACAAGGGTTCCGTTTTTGCCATTTTGGCTACGGAACCCCAAAAAAAGTACATTATTGGGGCACAAGTAACAGCGTTACGTGTAAAGTCACAACTTCGCGGTCACGAGGCGAAGGCGATGGTAAAAAAACGTGAAAATAAAACTTTACTTTTATCGAGTAAGGGTTGCTGGAAGTCAGTTTTAATTTTAACAAAAGTGAAAAAAAAAATCTGCATTAAAATCTCTTTTATTTTAATAAGTAGGTAGGTAGGTACAGTCGAAGAAATTAATTCTAGACCCACCATGGAACCTTTTCACAGTAAACGTCATAGAGACATCGCATTGCTTGACAAGGACAATCGTTATGACATTTACTACGAAAAAGTTCTATGGTGAGTCAGGAATTAATTTCCTCGACTGTACGTACTAATTTTGGAAACAAACAAGACGTATTGATTTTAACTTTCGCGATTTTCACACATTATCATGATACTCAAACTGTCAACTCTAGCTGATGACTAGCTGCCAAGAATCGTCAGATGAACAAGTCCGCTATTGCCGAACATTTACTGGAATCAGGACCAAACCACTGGATTGAGCTCCATAACCCCACGATCCTCTCTACTGAGCGGCATTTTTATAATGGAAATAGTACGTGAAGCAGTTGAAATCAGGAAACATCGTAATTTCAACCGAGAGGATGGTTTCAAGCTTTCATCTTCGTGGAATTCGGTAATCAGTATGTGTAAGCGTCATCAAATATCGTCTCATAAATCGCCGGATGTTGTGAGTGTTGTGTGTCGGACTAGTGGCAACCCTAGTGAAAAAACTAATAAAAAAGACCAAGTGCGGGTAGTTCGAGGAACCCGTGGAGCTAGGAGATATTGATACCCGCCTCTTCAGTCCCTTCGAGACCATGGACGCAACGTCGCGTCCGAAACGTCGAGGTATTAAAATTTAAATATAAATGTTTTTACGCGATTAAGTCCCGAGTATCATGATAAAAAAAAAGATCGCGTAACTTGCCGACCCGATATCGCGACGGCCGATGGTGGCAATCGAGCGATAAGCCAGACCTAAGTATATTCTTTGCCCGAGTCAAATGAGAGAGACCTTTAGGTAGGTACCTATCTAGCTCTAGCCAGTATCACCAGAAATTAACTGAAACATTTTTTAGCGATATTTGAAATAGATACCTACCTATCCAGTAGCTTGGGTGCAATATCATAATTTTTACCCAACTGCAGCCAGAAAGAAGGATTATTGACAAAAGCTCTATGGCTATGACCGACACGCGGATCCGTACGAAATGTGATATGGTACAGTCAGCGCCAAAAGTAACTTGTCACTTTTTTTTTTATACAACGAGGAAGGCAAGCGAGCAAGTGGGTCACCTGATGGTAAGTGAAGACCACTGCCCATAGACACCCGCAACTCCGGAGGGTTTGCAGATGCGTGGCCAACCTAGAGGGCTAAGATGAAATGCCTCTTGTGCCCGTAATTACACCGGCTGTCTTACTCTCCACACCGGAACACAACAGTGCAAGCACTGCTGCTTAGCGGCAGGATTAAACTTTAAACTTTGTCGCCCTACAGCCAGATAGGTACCTATAAAACGTCATAGGTAGGTACACGATTGATGAATGTCTTAACGCAACAAGATAAATAACCTAACCAACTTAGCCTCCCGACCCGACATTTTCATTCCCAAATTCAATATCACAAAAACGGCTGAACCGATTTTTATTAAACTTGGCAAAGAACCATACGGACATGAAAAACACTAGAATTACCTTCCTTATTAAAAAAAACCATAGGTACTTGACAAATTGACAATCACGCCGTCCTCGCTAAGCAGGATAGCTGGATGATTCGACCGAACATTGTCGAGAAAGACCGAGCGCAGCCGACGCGTGTCGCCGCTCATAGGAGAGCTGCGATTTTCGATGTGCAAGTATCATGTGTACGTGCGTCGTACGTTGTTGTGTATGTATAGTGTCATATTTTCGTGCGCCGATGTATAGGCGTTATGCGTTTATTGATTATTATAGTTCGCTGAAAACACCCCTCTTTTTGGGTTGGCGTTTAAAAATGAGACTAACAACTTCTGTTTCTGCCGCTTTGAGAAGTTAATTACGCCGTTAACTTATTGAAAGTAAATAAAATGATACATAGTTCCTAAGATATTACAATACAAATTTGTGTCAGTTTTTTTTCTTATTATTTAAGCTAAAATAAAATCTTGTTTGTGCCACATGTTGACCACCCTAAATTATTAACCCGACGTGGTCTGGTCGTTTACCAGAGGAAATTTTGAATATTATGTATTTATTTGTTACATGTAATGTATTTTTTTTTATTGGAATAAAACAGAGATTTCTGAATATTTTTTTTAATCATTAAAAACTTATAACATTTTCTTGACCCAAATAGGGTCAGCAGGAGAGGACAGGCAAACATTTCGATATTGTAATGGTTATCGGTATGTGTTTGTAGGTACCTACCTAAAAATCTTAAGGAAGTCGGGAAAATAAAATGACCAATAACCATTACAGTCGAGCTAGCTAGTTGTTCATTTAGTCATAAAAACTATTGTTACAGCATCTTGATTCATCCCTATTAAAATTAGGGCATGACTCATTGGATGAGCATTCTGGTCATGTGACACATCAAATTAAATTACTTATAAGACACTGGAAGAATGAATATTCTCTTCTACGATGGAAAACCATGGATTTGAATATTCATATGAATTGATTTTTAGTATCTGCTGTAATAGATACCTACCATGTTATTTTGTGAGCATTTAGAATAGGATTCGGATTATAGAAATACTTCAGTGTTTCAATACTTAAATGAAAGAAAAAGATGTCAATATGAATTCATTCAACCCCAAATTCCATTTAAAACATTCTCAAAGTGTACAATATGTATTTAAAAGTTTTTACAAGACCGAACATACCTAGTTAACCTTTTCGACACTAAGACAAATGTCAAAGCACTCATTCATACACCAAACCATTTTCTTGCAAGAAACCAAATGGTATCCTTTTCATGTACCCATATATCAGTCATTGTCAACCTGCAGTGCTGATATAAGAGTTGTTGGTGTTAAATAGTTAAAATTGCCATTACAACAGGTAATGTCCATTCCACAAGTGTCCAACAGCAGGAAAAAAAACCTGATACTGTTTATAAGAGCCAAGAGCAGGCTGCATTTGCGAGTCAGTTATATCAGGCACCGAGAACTGTCAATGGTTACCAAAGTAGGTATGATGTGATTGATGTTATGCCATTACGTTACTTGCAGGACTTGACTAGCACCACAAGCAAAGAGTGTAATATTAAGATTCCTTTGTCGATCACATCACTATCATCAGACAGCTAAACTTTCTGAAGTCTCAAATTAGGTGGTATTTTTTCAATGGTTCCTAGGGCGTCAAAGCCACATATAAGAATTTACGCTTTTATTTAAATGTAACAATGTCAAGTAATTCCATTTCACCATGTTTCTTGATGAATCAAACATAATAAGCATGGTCTTGACATTTCTGTATCTTACAGCTTGGTTGGAGTACTAAGTTGAACTACAAATACTCACTTAAACATGAATACAAAGAAAACCAAAAGAATATGACTAACCCAAAGGATACTTAGAACCCGGATTCTTGACATTCCATAAAAAGAAAAAGTACAAAAAAAAATACAAAAAGATACTCCATTGACGTTAGTAATAATTTGAGGAGTGTCTCGAGCTTATACAGCACCAGAGAACACGACGCAGATAAAAAAAAGCAGATAACCTATAATCAACTCACCTTTTCATTAGGTGCTGCGCCAATTCTCCGCCCCCGACAATTTCCTCCTCTTCCCCAGATTCCACCTCCGAGTTCGCATCACCGGCACGTTCCACGGTTCCCATTATTTCACCTAAAACAACACAAATGTTCAGTTTGCCGCCACGTTGAATTAAACCTGAACCACATTAAAGTGCCGGCATAAAAAATAATTATGATCGACCACACATGTCAATGTCACAATTTGAATAGAATAGTCACAAAGTACATGTACGTATCAGGAACAGAAATATGCTGATACTATAGCAATTTCCATTCCAGAAAACATAATGCGCAGTACATATAAAAGCACAATTTCGGTTCGCTGACCGACCACATGGCTGAAGGTGTCCCACGCTGATATTAACAACGTGAAATCACGTTTCGAGTGCTTACACGGCTTTTCAGAGAACCAAGAAAACTGAGGATCCAATGGCGTATCACTTAAACTGATTTATAACCAATTATTTGAAATAATAACGTACCTTGTTGCCGACAAAATGTGTAAGAAAAGAAAGATGGCGACCCGCTCGGCACAACGGCTATGTGAGCGACGGACAAAGTGAATGAACCAAAAGAACGAATGAACGTCGTGTGAACGAACAAAAGTAGCCAATTTTCCGGAAGTTGTCTCTTTGGTTGCCATACTAAAAATATATGAAGTCGGTTAAAAAATCAATGTAAACCCAGTACACACTATAAGGACAGGGCCGTGTTTTATAAAGCTACAAGTTACAATTTACAAGCGGAAGTCTCATTCTATAACTTTTTATTAGAAAGAGACTTCCGCTTGTAAATTGTAACTTTTAGCTTTATAAAACACGGCGCAGGTTGTAGCATTAATGGAGCATTCTATGTAATACCGGCATTTAATTCCACTTGGTTTGGTCTTATTTGACAAATGTTTGTCGTTCAATCTCTGTCCTTCAAGGCCGCGTTTTATAAAGATATAAGTTTTAAGATATTTACAAGCGAAAGTCTCATTCTATCACGTTGTATTAGAAAGAGACTTCCGCTTGTAATTTTTTACTTGTAGCTTTATAAAACACGGCCCAGGTGAAAAACGAAAGATACATGAATATTTATCAAACAGGTGCAGCCAAATCAAGCACCAAAAGAAAAAACACAGACGTTTTTCGCCCTGTTCATTACCGTAATATTTATTATCTTTTGATAGGTATTTGATATCATAAAGTTATAATTTTCTATTTCATAACTTAAATTAATCAGAATTAATTTATCAGACTTAATTTTTCACTGCAACTTGCAACACACTTGCAACATTGTTACGTTTCAGTTGTCATTGAGGAATTTGGCGGGAAACCGATAAGAGTGGATCGTGTCGTAAATGGAATTTTAGTTTCTGTGCTAATGTTGTTTGGTGGATAATAAAGATACAACAAATTAACATGAGAGTGCCCAGCAAATTAAGAATTCAAGTGAAAACGCGTATTCCCTCTGTGACCCTCAAGTACCCGCCGGCTGCTCGCCGTAGCTCGCCGTAAAGTACACTATCGCCTTACGAAAGGCATGAGCAGCTGACAGGACGTGACTAGGACAGACTGACGACTCTGACGGTGACAGGACTGTGACTGTATGGACTTAGTTCGTTTGCATATCTCTTATGGGATGAATAAAAAAAAACTATGCTTTTGTGTCAACTTGACAAACGAAGTTGTCATTGATTTGTTTGTCAGAGAATTTGGCGGGAAACCGATGAGAGTGGATCGTGTCGTTAATTTAATTTTAGTTTCTGTGCTTGACGTTGTTTGGTGGATAATAAAGATAGTGTATTATACAACACATTGACGTGAAAGTGCCCAGCAAATGAAGAATTCAAGTGAAAATGCGTATTCCCTCTGTTTGTGACCCCCAAATATCCGCCGGCTGCTGCTCGCCGTAGCTCGCCGTAAAGTACACTATTGCTTTACGGAAGGCATGAGCAGCTGACAGGACGTGACTAGGACAGACTGACACAACTCTGACGGTGACAGGACTTTAATATACAGAAATTTACAAAACACATCAGACGTGGCTGTATGGACTCAGTTCCTTTGCCTATCCCTTATGGGATGAATAAAAAATAAATAAATAAATTGTCAGGAAAACAGGAATTTGGCGGGAAACCGATGAGTGGATCGTATCGTTATTTGAATTTTAGTTTCTGTGCTAAATGTTGTTTGGTGGATAATAAGGATAGTGTATTATACAACAAAACAACGTGAAAGTGTCCAGCAAATGAAGAATTCAAGAGAAAACGCGTATTCCCTCTTTTTGTGACCCCCAAGTTTCCGCGGGCTGCTGCTCGCCGTAGCTTGCCGTAAAGTACACTATCGCTTTACGGAAGGCATGAGCAGCTGACAGGACGTGACTAGGACAGACTGACAACTCTGACGGTGACAGGACTTTAATATACAGAAATTTACAAAACACATCAGACGTGGCTGTATGGACTAAGTTCCTTTGCCTATCCCTTATGGGATGAATAAAAAAAAATGTTTCTCAGTTGTTGTCAGGGGAAGGAAAGTTACCTGTATTTGACAGTTGAAGTTTTTAGCTGCGCCATCTCTTACCTGTGTAAGGCTAATTTTTAGTAGTTAGTGCGTTAATCATTGCTGTCGGTTTAAAAAAAAATACGGTTTATTTTTTTTCATTATATATTGCAAAATTTTATGAAAAAATATCGAACCGAAGGCTTGTAATTTTCAGACACAAATTATTGTTTGTACTTCTGTTAAAAAAATTGCAAAATTTATCATCATGCAAAGAAGAAAAAAAAACGGTTTTTGGTACACCTACTACATCCCTTCAAAATTTTCGGACTCAAGTAAACGTCATATAGCATGCAGCGCCCAGCTGCTTTGTTTTTTAGAAAATGCACAGTGCTTAACTGTTATTTCGTTTATTGTCCACTATTAAATACGTAGAGTCGATTTTCAGCTCCTCTGTTTTATCAGTGTCAGTTCGTGTGTATTGGACGTTGCGGCGAAAATTCGGACGCTTTAGTTACAATCTTTCTGTGTTGTTTCAGTTATTTATTGCGATATCAGATGCTTGTGATTTGTGCTATTGTTAGTTGTTGCGATTTTGGACGCTTTAAATGTATATTTTGAATTCTGAGTTTGAATTTTTCATAATGTCTAATCTAATAAGAGTGTGTACACATAATTCGCGTGTGTGCGCGCGTGTGTGCTCCCGCGCGCGTGTGTGTTATGAAATCTGTTCTGTCGACTATCACAGATAAAAGATGGCATTGCTGTAGAGGCTGGTTGTGGGTGACATTTTTTTCCGCTGAGAGGGCGCTCTATTCCCCGTATATTATATTACTCTGGTTGTTCTGTCACTTGTCAGATTAGTGAAAACTACTGGCTTGTGTTTTTGTGTAAGTGAATGTGAATTATTCTGACAAACTAGTCGGTGAATAATGTTTTAATAGTACAGAAGAAGTGAAAAATAGTAATTCTCCGTTATGCCACCAACTGTGCAGACGAACGAACCCGAAAGGGACAAACGTCCTCAGAGAACGGGGGAAAGAAGGTTAGATTCGTCCTTATACAAAACAACCTTATCGAAATGCATAGGAATTAACCGATAATTGTTAATTACAGATCCGAGTTAGTAACACGTGTGAAATACTGCAATACCCTGCCCGATATCCCGTTTGATTTGAAATTCATTACTTATCCGTTTCCTTCGACACGTTTCATTCAATACAATCCAACGTCTTTGGAAAAGAATTACCGGTATGAAGTGCTAACGGAACATGATTTGGGGGTGCATATAGACTTGATAAACCGGGATATATATCAAGGGGATGGCAATGCGACGCTTGATCCGGCTGATGAGAAGTTACTTGAGGATGACGTACTGACGCCTCAAGACTCCAAAAGATCGCGTCATCATGCCAAGAATGTGTCGTGGTTGCGTCGCTCGGAGTATATCTCTACTGAGCAGACTAGGTTTCAGCCGCAGTCCATGGAAAAGGTCAGTGTTTATTAGAAATCTGTAAAACCTACAAGAATTTTGCACATGGCTTTTATAGCAGTATATCATAAATACAACATAAAAGAATCAATTCTGTAACTTTTAAATCATCATTTCTCAACTGTGTATTCAAATAATCTAATTTGAAACAATTATAATTTATCAGCACACAGATATTTTGAAACTAGTTTTAATGTTCTGAATGAAACTATTCTAAAATAATATTTCAGGTTGAAGCAAAAGTGGGTTACAATGTCAAGAAGATCTTCAGCGAAGAGACCCTCTACATGGACCGTGAAAGTCAAATCAAAGCAATTGAGAAGACCTTTGAAGACAATAAGATGCCTATAGAGAAACACTATAGCAAGCCTGGCGTGGTACCAGTTGAGATTATGCCTGTTTTCCCTGACTTTGACATGTGGAAGTATCCGTGTGCGCAGGTCATATTTGACACTGATCCTGCACCGTCTGATAAGAATGTTGCTGGACAGATTGAAGCCATGTCGCAGGCTATGATTCGGTAAGCATTCTTTTTGATTTCATATAGTTGTAAGATGAGAGAATTTTGAGAGAAATACTTACTTAAAAGGTATTCATTGTGCCATTTATGTGTGTCTTCATTACCTGGTTTTGGTGTTTTAGTAACCTAGAACCTGGTCTATTAAATCCATTTTACTGTGAATGTTCAAGATAATCCGGAGAGTATTTTAGAATCAAATGATTTCCTTAACTGATCTGCATCCATTGATGCCTAATCCCAGTGATGTAACTAGAGATTTGACGGCAGTATCTAGCACAGGGCACAAACACTTTGAGGACCCAGAAAAGACCAGATTAGAGCCAAGTTTGGGACTTCAAGGGCAGTTACCAAAGCTTGCAGTGGGCATGCACACTTACTGTACTACCTAACTTTATCTCGTAACCCTACTCAATTACACTTATGTTATCACTATTCACAGAGGTGTGATGGATGAAAGTGGAGAACAGTTTGTTGCCTACTGCTTACCGACAGAAGAGACAATACTAAAACGTCGTCGCGACATCGCGGAGAGTACTCCATATATGGACGGCGACACTTACGAATATAAGATGGCGAGAGAATACAATTGGAATGTCAAGAGCAAAGCCTCGAAGGGTTATGAAGAGAATTATTTCTTGGTAAGTTATTAAAAAAAATTACCATCCAGTTTATTATATTGCGGTAAGGTTCATAAACGGAAATATAATGGATCATTCAGATATATAAGTTGAGTTTAGCCTGATTCGCTTATTTAAATACGATCGAGTCTTATGGTAGTTTAATGTTAAAACATAATTTTGTACTAATAACTACTAAACATCAATTCAGTGTCATTGCCAGGTTTACAAGTTATTTCACAGTCTCAGGTCTTTATGATTTCTGTATTCAATGGTTGTCTGGTAGTGATTGCTTTTAAGCGATAAAACGGACTATTATCTACTCGGCCCCTTTATTTTAAATTTTCCACATGGGAAAGCTTTAGAAATTTCTCACATTCATGTATGGGATTTGAAATTCTCCGAAATCAAAAATGGAAATTTCTTATATTTCTATGAAATTTTCAAAAATAATCCGAGAAAATTTCTAGCTTTATGGAAACTTTCCGCAACTTGCACATCAGTGATATATCACTGTAAGTACTGATATGCGCTATTGCCCCTCCACAGGTGGTCCGCAACCACGCAGTGTACTACAACGAGCTGGAGACGCGCGTGCGGCTGTCCAAGCGGCGCGCGCGCGCCGGCGTGGCCGCGCAGGCGCTCACGCGGCTCGTGGTGACGCACCGCCCGCTCGGCGCCGCCGAACACCGGATACTGCGGCTGAGGGAGAAACAGCTGGAGCCTGTGCAGGTATGTCGCCACTTCGTGGGTTCCCTGTAAACACATTTGGGGAGGACTCCAATAGCATAAGAATAAATAATAAACAGAGTAGAACGGAATCTCTTTTGACTGAGTCCAAAACGCCGCCATTTATATACCTACTTCCTCCTTCGCGTCGTTACACCCCTCTGTCGTCCAGGCGTGTTGCTAGGGTTGCTTACTGTTAAATATTACTTACGTCTAAAGAAAATATCGCTAAAATATAAGTTTTTCTTTACTTTGAAATCATTATTTTATTCTAGTTTTACAAAATATGAAATTTATAAATAATTATATACTTGCATGTTATAGATACTTCTAAATAAGAAGTTATTTTAAGTGCCATACCAAATGAAGCCATTAATTAAAATAATTATTTAAATCACCTTGATTTAAATAAGTATTACTTACCTACAAATATAAAATAAAATACATACAGGCTCACGTAAAACTATTACAACCAAATTATAAACAACCAAACGCGCGTGCGGCTCTAATATCGTGACGTGATGAATTAAATGCTTATTTATTTTGCAGGAGGATGATGACGATGAAGAAGATGATGATGAAGAAGAGGAAAAACAAGAACAGAATGGAGAAAAACAGAGGTACTTGTTAACTTAAGACCATGTTACGAAGAAAGTGTCCTAAGTTAATTATAAATATAGCTTTGAAAAACACGTAAATTGGGTTATCTTCACTTATGGCACATCCAGTTAAATAAATATTTCAACTTGTTAAAAAAATTCAACTCGCTCATATATTTCAAGTTGTTCAAATATCTCGACTTGTTCAAACATTTTCAACTTGTCCAAATCCTTTTCAGATCTCGTTCCCGCTCCAAATCCGGCTCCAAGTCTCCCCAAGGCTCGGAGCGATCCAGATCAGGATCGCGGTCCAAATCGAGGTCTAAGTCGCGGTCGAAGTCGCGGTCGAAGTCGCGTTCGCGTTCGCGCTCCGGCTCGGCCGCCTCCAGGAAATCTCGCTCGCGATCGGGCTCCGCGCGGTCCGGATCCGCCAAGTGAGTGTTGCTATTGACGAAATTAGCACCTACACGGGTTTATCGATTTGGACAGGTTTTTTTTCTCGAAAGCTAGTTTATTAGAGATGGTTCTTAGCTAAGTTTCATTAAAATCGGTACTGCCGTTTTCAACTTTTAAGTTGTTGGTTAGGTTAGTGTATGGAGATTGTCGAGCAACTGATTAATAAAAAACAGCGCATAAAAACTTTAGTATACTTACAATAAAGTATCAAATTGACGTGGTCACGCTACAAACCTTGTCAAACCCGGTGCGGGTCACGCTGCAAAACTTGTCCAACGGTGTCAAACTAAGTACGCCACTGACAGTGCGAGTGCTTTTTTTGCAGGTCGGGCTCCGGGCGCTCCCGCTCGGGCTCCCGCGCGTCGTCGCGCGCCAGCTCCAAGAGCAAGGGCTCCAGGGCGAGCTCCCGGGCTAGCTCTAAAGGCAGCGAGAAGGTTTGACCCGTTAATACTTGACTCTTTAAGGCATTGCTGAGAAGAGCTGACAAAACATAATTTTTAGGGCTCTGAACATAGATATATACGTGGTAGGACATTTAGATAGATCAGTATTGGCAAGTCCATGGGCGTAACGAGGGGGGGGGGGCAGTGGGGGCGGCTGCCCCCCCCCCCTGGACCCCTAGATCTGACAATCAAACTTCAAAAAATTAGCGACTTTTGCTTGTCACCCGACGATATGTGCATGGTGCGATTTAAGCCGGTAGAAATCCATGTTTATTTCCGTCCGTCCTTATCGTGATATTGTTCTTTTCAAATCAGTAAAAATGCTAACTATTTTCAGGGCTCCAAGGCGTCCTCTAAGGCGAGCTCGCGGGCGTCGTCACGCGCGAGCAAGCGCTCGTCGCGGGCGTCGTCGCGGGCCTCCTCTAAAGGCTCGGGCTCCAAGGCCAGCTCGCGCAAGAACTCGGCCTCCGGCAGCGGCTCGGAGCGGAGCCGCAGCCGCTCGGGCAGCGGGTCGCGACGGGTAACATATTAACAGTTTTAAATATTAACAACGGGATATTGACCGCGATTGCTTTACTACGTTAGGATAGGTTGAGGTTTAGAATTTTTTGGTTTTTGGGTAGACAGAGCCCGGTCTACGCAACATTAGCATCCACCCTCGTTTCGTCAATCTATCCTTGATCATGATGAGTGTGTAAAATGCTGCGGTCCATAGGTATTTTAGCAGATCTTCATGTCTTCTGAATCTTGATCAAGGACCTTTTTTTTTACTCAAAGAATATATTTATGCCTACACATGTAGAGTTTACGTGTCACGGCCTATTTTCCATTAATTGGTACTGGCCGCTTATAACAAAGCCAACATCTAAAAAAAAAAGTTCTTTCGAATCTTTCGATCCTTTTCTCTGGAACGAACCTGAAGCCCTAGACACTTGCTAGACACTTTGGCCATGTTTTATAAAGCTATAAGTTACAATTAACAAGCTGTAGTCTCATTATCATCTTTTGTTAGATAGAGACTTCCGCTTGAAACTTGTAGCTTCATAAAACACGGCCCTGCCAGTCCAATCGAAACCTTCTCTTTGATCTTTGTTTGGCTTTAGTTTATTCTGTAACTATTTTGGCATATCTGTCCGAATGTTCCATTACAGCTTGGTGGTTTTGAGTATTGACACCCAAATCCATAAGAATTTTGGAACATACTTGGAATGCAGTGTATCTTTCTCTAATGGTTTATTTATTTTTTATTGCAGGGTTCTCGCAGCGGATCTGCTTCCAGCGCTTCGTCCAAACACAGTGGCTCTGATTAGTTTTAAGTTATTCTGTAATATTAAAAGTCGGATGGAATGGTGTTTATGTATATTATAGTTTTTGACTGTACCTAATAAATGTTAAGGAGAAACTCAAAATGATCCTATAATGTCTTTAAGTGGTGCACTAGATATTTAAAATGTTACTGTTGTTTTCAGTTGTTTTTTTTTATTCCAATAATTTTAAAGTATTTTTTTCACATCAGCAACTGTTTCTCTATCTTCATTTCACGCTTGTTTAAACCTGCACGTAATATTATAATTATGAGTGATTCTTTCTCAAATGATAGTGTAGGATCATCATGATTGTCTTTCTCCATTTTACCTTGTTGGTGGTCAAAATTGGGTCTGTAAAAACTCGCCAACCTGGTGTGAAGTATTCGAAAATAAAGTATTTGACAAAGATATCGTGTTTCCTTTAAATATAGCAATTGTATTGTTTGTGTTTCCTAGACACCTCTCAATGAACAAAGATTAGATTTTTTTTAATCAAAGGTTATAAGTACAAGAAGTGAAATTAAAGACATAACTGTAGCAATATATTTTATTAGTGCGTTCATTTGATTACAGAACAGTATAAAACAAACAAAAAGTTAGATTTTACGAGTTGACATTTCACTAAGTCGAAAACAAACATGTTACATTATTTTACTCTGATACCTACTCATGTTCAGTAAAAAAAAATCTATATGTCAATGTGATGATAAAAAATACTACCCTTTTTTAGAATACGTGTTTCCATTTTTTTCCAATATTTTGTTCAGTCAACTGCTAGGATAATAAAGATTATTAGGAAGATTAATTAAATTTTATAAGACCGCAAAACATTTTCGATTTTTATTTCAACTTTTACTAAGTACATGTAATTATTGATTAATTGCTATTATTTAGATTTAGGATCATAAAATTTGATACTGACTACTAGTCATGAATATTAAGATAATTTGAATATTATTATTCGATTATAGATTTCAAGACAACAAGAAAATTCATATCAATATCTTCCATACTTCCTAAGCATTTTGTGCGACGAATCAGTACAAAATAATCATCTATTATTGAAAAAAAAAAGCACTGGTAGAAACCCTTTAAGGCACCAACATTTTATTGCACAGGTCATCTAGGAAAAAAAAAATACAAACGCAAGATTTCACTCGAACGTACAAACATAATCTTAATCACAAACAAACATTTTAAATAAAAAACTTGAAGTTAAGGTTCTTTTTTGCTCAGCAAAAACAATTTCCAAAATGAACAGTTTTTTAACATTGAAAGGAAACAGGTACGAGTACTTCCCAATTTATTAGTCGCAGTGAAAACATGTTAAGATCTTGTCATGGGATTCAAGAGAAACTACTGGATTATCACCAAATGAAAATTGGTTTTGGAATGAAAAAGTTATGAAATCGGATAAAAAAAAAATAGGCTGGGTAAGTAGGTAGGTAAGTATGCCAAAGACCGCGGTGTAAACGCCAGCCACTGGCGGGGCGACGAGCGATTTTCTAATGCATTGTCTATGTTGCCTAGTAACCGCTGTCAACTGAACAGTCAGCAGCAAAAGTTGCTAAGCAACGGATGCGCACGCAATGATCTAAGCACGGCTCTATTGTTATAGACATAAGAGCTTGTGCAGATCATTGAGAGCGCTTCGGTTGCTTAACAACTAATGCTGCTGACTGAACAAAGAAATCGCTCGCCGCCTCGCTGGCCACTGACGCCCAGATCGCGGCCTTAGATACTTTTACTCCTAAGGGACGGCTATGTATTATGTGTATTTATTACTGATACTGAAAATCGGGGTGTTATTGGTAAACCATCACCATAATACTATTAGGCTTTGTGAAAATCTTTAGGGCACATCCAAAAAGGATTTCACCTTAAAATGGTCATTTACGAACTACAAGAATAAGTAAAAAAAAAAGTGGAATCATTATTGGTTAAATGCATTAATGTATAAATAAACTATTAGTATGATACGGCATTATAAACAATACCATATCTAATTATCTTACTTTAGTAAATGTACCACAGAAATACTACCGAGATAGGTACACATTTAGCAAACGCATTTCATCGCGTAAAAAGAACAGTCTTTCTCTACTTGTATTGTCTATCTCGCTACAATGTCTGTGAAATGTATACAATTGTTTTGCAAAAAGCTAAATATTAAAGGTAAAATTAATATTTCAGTTGATTTTTGACATTAGCTTGGCTAAGAAACCTTAGAAAGTCTTTTGTTATTGTGTTAAGGTGTTATATTTACCAAAGATTAACTAAGCGTCAAATTAAGAGTCCAATGAAATAAAAAAAAACATTCGCAGACTCTTCAAACTATGCCTGTAAACTGTACAAAACTGGGTGCAATTGTAATAAAAAGTAGTCAACATTTCATTTCTTCTGTAAAATTACGTTTCCTCCGAGCATTTCATATGCTCCTAAATCCACCATCGCGGATACAATTCCTTACACACAATGATGGTTTAATCAAACCTCAAAACCCCACACATGACATCTCAGTGGCGTAGCAAGGGGGGGCAGGGGGGCGCAACGCCCCGAGCGGCAATTTCAAGGACGGCATAGAAAAGAGGGGAAGGGGGGGGGGGACTCCACGCTACACCACAGCCATTGGTTCTTGAGTTAAATCCGACTCAATTCTTCAGTCACTATGTCCATGTAGTAACCAGTGAAAACGGCTTTATTGTGCATGACGTAACGGAGCAGAGTACCAGATATAGCTGTCAGTTCCGGCGCTAGGGCGGATAAGCCGACGGGTATCTGTCGCGAGCCGCCTGCGCAGACTAGTATCATTTTTAGGAACTCTAGGACCCTTTGACCTGAAAAGGGAAGACAGATTTAAGTAATGAACGATTGATTCCCGAGGGCGCCGTTGGTGCATCCCTAGGGATCCCCCGGCGCCTTCCGAGGGTAGCACCGGTGGGGTTTAGCCCTCCCCGTTCACCCCTTTATGGGGAAAGTAAGTTGTGGGGGAGGTGAGTACCACATAACCATCGCGTTGTCCCGCAGCGCGGGGGTATGCGGGAAACATTTCCTACCGTTAAAAAAAGGGAATGATTTGATACTTAGGTCGCTTTGTGCCGACCTGTTTGACATAAACTCGCGATTAACTAGGCCAGTAGTGGGCAAAGTTTCTTCATGGGGGATGAATGGGAATTACGAAAATATGCATTTATTTTAATTTTGAAAATTTTGACCGGCAACACGAACTACGCGGCTAGTCTAGTTGGCTCCTTTACTTATACATCTATTTTTTTTTATGGGAATTTTCAGAAAACAGTTTACCATTTACTTTTTTTAAATAACCTAACAATTTTTGTATTATTTCTGCCCAGAATCACGAGGGCTATCTATTTAAATAATATAAAAAGTGTCCCGCATTAATTATACAGTAAAAAAATTCTAATGGATGAATGGAATCTATATGGACCGTCACAAAACTGACAAATAAATTTTCTATAGAAAAATTGAGGCCTTTTTTGGCACACTGTTATCTGAAAATACCCTTATACTGCAGGCCTCTATTTCACCAACTTTACAATGTTTGTCATGACAATTCCAACTGCATTTCTTGGCCAGTACGAAGAGCGCTAAAACAAGTTAAGTTGGTGAAATTGGGGCCAGGATGATCAAAATAATTAATATTGTGGACCTTACACTATTCATTTCGAAGGAACGTCGGCGGGCCCTGAACTAGGCTGTATGCTAATAGGTACCTAAATTAGCCTCTTTATAAGATAAGACCGCCTATTGTCTACCATAACTGTTTTTCTGTAATCTCCTTGTACTGTTTTGTGGTTTTCAATAAAGAATATTTGTATTGTATTGTACTTACGGACTATCTGTCTGACTTTATGCTCCGGATCCCTCAGCGAGACGATTTGTGTCATGATCAGGTCCTTCATGTCAGCTGTGAGCGGCGCCTGCCCCAGGCTGTCCAGCAGCTGATCCGTCACCAGTATCACCTCCTCGGCGACAGAGGGCAGCACCAGCTTTAATTGTCTGTGGAAAACGACATTTTTCAGGAAGCTGGACTTTATAAAGGGTGTCCCAGAAGCCGACGATAATCCGTCGACAGCTGACAATGAAATTGGTTTGGTTTTTGAGATAGGTACTGTCATTTAAAGCAATACCTAACGAAATTTTCATTCCTCAGCTTGGTTTTTTTAATGCCATACCCTCAAATGTAAGAATGTTGAAAATCTAGTTTCTGTCAAATATTCTTGAAAAGTAAGGCTTTTTACACGTTATAACTTTTTTATCATGTTTAATACTGTTTAGCTGAAGTCATTAAAGCTATACATTTATACATTTTTTTCGACCGCATCCCTACGAATTGACTACTTACACCAAGGCGGTATTATTATACATTAAAAATACGTTCATTTAATGTAGTTTTTAAAATGGTACATCACTTACTAATTTATGGAATAATGCTATTTATTTTAACTGCAAAAGATTCTTGTGCCATTTTGTGAGCAAGTTAGCGAACTTAGCGATTAGCGAATTATATAGAACTTATTCGTCGATTCGGTTTTTTAAAAGAAAGAACAAAACGTAGAATGTTCAAAATCGAGGTCGCGAGGTACAGAGCTCACAGAGACAATATTAGCACTTACGTGTCGGTAGCGGTATCGCCAATAATGATAACGATTCTCTCCTTCAGATCAAGCTTGTGCTTGGCCGCGGCGCCCGCGTCGCCGCACGACGGGCTGGCCAGCATGATGGCGGCGACGCTGATCAGCCGGTACACCTGCGTGCCGAGCTCGGCAAAGCGAGGCGCGTCTAGAGTCACCGACTGTAAAGTTTATGCAACTGTTGTAGTAGTTTATGCAACTGCTACATAATGAGGGTCCTTAAAATGTGTGTTTTAAGGCCTAATCATATGGAGTTGCATACATTACTTTATCTACACACATATTATAAGTATTCTAAGATGGGTTCAGAAGCCGAAGGCATATCATACCCATACCTGTCATGAATTTGACTGTTTTTTTTTAATCATAGACAAACATACCGAGCTGACGTTTCGTAGACTGTTTTTTACATAAGATACGCCATGAAGAAACTATGTAGTAAGTATACCATTAAATAATACAAAATAAAAATACAAGCATAAATTACAATTACATTTTTTTATTGTAAATTATCACATTTTTATTTATACATGTCGGGCTGTACTCGCCTTATATACGTGAGTGATCCGTTTTATTTCACCATGATTGTAAATTACTTTGTTTTTCAAATTTGAAACTCTTAACGACATCGAATTCGATATCGAAAAGTCATTACGACATCGAATCCGTATTGACTATTATTTTACTGCTGCCGGGGGCTGGCGGCGAGCAGCCAGCGACGTGCCGAAATGCTGGTAATTTTCTACGGTTTCTGAACGCATTATAGAGGACTTATGATACGTGTGTAGATAAAGTACATTATGAGGGTTCCAGTTGTGATATCAGTCCAACAAATTAGTACCATAGAAATTCCGCAACATAAATAGAAACACTTCATAAATAAAACACAGTCATAAAAATTTTACACAATGACCTTTCTAAGGAAACATTTAAAAAACCCATACTTGTGACTCATGTCGTCCTCGCGGAGCGGGATAGTTGGATGGTTCGACCGAACTTTGCCGAGCGCAGCCGACGTATGTCGCCAGTCATTAACGAGCTGCGATTTTCGATGTTCGAGTGCCATGTGTATGTACGTCGTAGTTGTGTATGTTATGGTGTCATATTTTCGTGCGCCGATCTTTTTTTTTAATCTTATATTTTATTGAGGCTTTGGTACACCTGGGTCGTGTTTTATAAAGCTACTAGTTGTAATTTACAAGCGGAAGTCTCATTCTATCACCTTTTGTTAGAAAGAGACTTCCGCTTGTAAATTACAACTTGTAGCTTTATAAAACATGACCCTGATGTGACCATGTCAGCCTCATGGGGAGACTCTAGGTATTAATAGTTTACGGAGCACTGCCTCCAGTGCTAGAATGCCTAGCAATGAAGGAGCTCTCTACAAATTTGTAGATTTGGACTGCGTCTCTGGACAAAGGGTTGGACGACACAACATTAATCCCTCCATTACTCAGGTCCAGGCACCCCAAATATCTGCGTCTGATGCTTTCGTTCTGGACACACTCCACCAAAAAAATTATAAAATCCTCTTTACCCCACAAGTTATGCATTTCGGGGACTGTACAACCCTCATTTCCATATCTTTATATTTAGTTCAGAGTTTTTTTTGTGAATTAATGTTTTTTTATTTATTTATCATTTATTCCTTCATGTGTGATGTATTTACCTCCGGGTAGCAGTGAGTCTCGTCCCACTCCAGCAGCTCCAGATACGCCTTGGCGAGGGTCTGCGCCGTCACGTTCCTGATGACGCCGGGGTCAGTGACCGGCGGGGTCAGCCCCGCACGGTCGATGTGGCGTTTCAGCCATGCTCGCGTGTGCTGAAGACCGTCTGAAAGATCAAATATAGTCTGTAATTATAACCTAACCAACTTAGAATAGTACTTTTGGATATAAGTGCGGAAACTATGTCATTTTGGACGAGCCCCGAGGTGTAGGAAAAGCCGTGTGGCGAGGGTCGAAATTTGGCACGAGTGAAAATGACGCTTCCGCACGTGTACCAAGCGACGTTTTTAATACATTTGCGTTAAAATGACAATGAAACCAAAGGCGGTGTGCCCGGTGCGCGCGGCCTATCTCCCCGCTGGGGTTGTCTTCCTCCACCACCAACGCTTTGGAAAAGTAAAAAGCACTAGTGCGAAAAATCCAACTTTCCGCACTATACCTACTTAGCCACAAAAAGTACCACTTTTTGAGCAACTGTATTAATAAAGTAGAAAACCCCCCACCGCTTTTATTTCAGAGTTCAGTATCCCAAAAACGACTGAACCGATTTTTATGAAACTTAATTATGAAAACCTGCTTTAAAAAAAATCGCATCCAAATCAGTTCACCCGTAGCTTAAGAGTTACCGTGCCATAGACAACAGACACAATTGAAAGTGGCCTATATCAAATTGGTTAAGTTTAGAATTAAGAGTTAAAAGTAGGCAAGAGTTTATAATTTCCTTACCTTCGGTGACCTTCAGCATCTCTTCAAACTTTACTTTCTCGTAATGCACACTCTCTTTCTGAACATGAGGCCGAATCATAGTGATAAGGGTATTGGCCAGATCCAGTTTCAGGACTTCTAGAGTCTCAAGAATCGCTCGGAAGACTTCTACCTGTGGAAATAAAATTGCTTGAAATATGGTCAAAACTTTTGTAGAGCGAAATTTACCTGGTTTTAGGTTAGACTTGCTAATTTTCCGTTCCTTTTGGAAAGTGTGAGAGAGGGGGGAGTGGGGGGTGTGTGAGAGACAGTGAGGGACGGGAGAGAGTAAGAGGTAGAGAGAGAGAGACATATGTTCAACACATATAGAAAAAGAGAACAGTACATTTGAAAGAAGAACGAAATATACAACAGAATTGCAGCTTTTATTAAGCTAATTTTGTTGTGAAAAGGTTCCTCGGGGGTACGGGATTACATTTCACCGAATTATCGTTATCCCGCGGGAATTTTGCAGTTTTCCGGGAAAAAAAGTAGCCTATATTATTCCTTGATGTTCAAGCTATCCTCTTGTCAAATTTCATCAAGATCTGAATTACGGTTTTTGCGTGAAGAGGTAACAAACAGACAGAGTTACTTTCACATTTATAATATTAGTCAGGATAATGTACAGAATGGCTCTAAAAAGTTGAAAAGTGCAGCCATTTCAGCGTCTGGGCTCAGGGCTTAAAGAATAAATTGCCAATGGGCAGTAATCTAGGTTTTATCGTCCTTGATTTAAGTCATAATTTGTATACAATTAATTCCTCTATCTATGAAACTTACTGTATCAGTCATGAAACTTACCGTATCAGTCAACTTGGTGATATTCTGTATCATCTCGTCCCTTGCCGGGGCAGCGAGCTTGGCCATCAGGTCTATGACAAAGGCAGCATACTTGTGAAAGTCCAGGCTGTTGTTCTCCGCTTGCTGTTTTATGAACTCTGTGTCGAGGACCTCTTCGATCATCTCTCGGATCCGAGTGTGACGGGGAAGTAGGATGGAGAATAAACCCTGGAAATTTTGAGCAGTTTTATTGATTACACTGACTTGCATCAACCTGAGTTAGCCACTAACCCGGGATTAAGTTGATATAGGTACTTAAATTCAGAATTTTTTTTTTCAAAGCTTAGAAATCACCAGGCCTATATCCGTCCCATAAATATGACTAAAACATAATGTCTGAATTCAATGCCGCAAGTCAAAAATGTTCCTGGTTTACAATCATAAATAAAGTTAGTCTCTTCATATATCTCTGAATATTATTCATCATCTCAGCAAGATCGCTTTTCAATGATAAGACCGCCTAATGGCTACCCTTATACAAGTGAGTGATCCCTTATTTCAGTATGATTGATTCTCATGGTAGTTTTATGCTAAAAGAATACTTCTTGTAGTTGGATAATTACTTGTTTAACATCCTCAAGCAGTACAAGTGCCTGCTTGTACTCTGGAGGGTCAGAGTTCAACTGCTCCCGCAGTATATCGAAGTATGCTCGGTGCATTGTTTCCTTCACTAGTTTTTGGTAACTGTAAAAAGTATTCAGTTTAGCTATTTAATGTTTTGCCAAAGTAGTGGCAAAAGTATTTTAACCGACTTCATTTGCTATAAGTATTAATATTTTACATTTAATATGAAATATAATACAAAAAGCCGTGATAGCCTAGTGGTTTGACCTATGGCCTCTCAAGCAGAGTGTCGTGGGTTCAAATCCCGGCTTGCACCTCTGAGTTTTTCGGAAATTATGTGTGGAATTACATTTGTAATTTATCATGAGCTTTTCGGTGAAGGAAAACATCGTGAGGAAACCTGCACACATCTGCGAAGCAATTCAATGATGTGTGTGAAGTTCCCAATCCGCACTGGGCCCGCGTGGGAACTTATAGCCCAGGTGATGATCAATAATATATTATTTTATCATAAATAAATAATAACATTAGCAGTGTATTAGTAACAGGTGATTCAGCCAGCAAAGAACTATTATACTCATTGTGTGAGGTTCTCATAAATACTTTACATAATCTTGTATAATACTTTAATTCATTATGTCATGAATGACATTAGCAAGCAGTTAAGTAACATTTCAAATAACTTAATGGTATCTGTAAGTAATAAAAAAAAAACTAATATTACTGTTTACCTATTGTCTGGTGGTTCAAACGGTTCCAGCATGAAATCATTGTCGACAGCTATTTCGTGTGCCAGTGCCATGTTCTGCATGCCATGTGCTGCCTTCATGATGTCATCTAACGTGACAAAGCTCGGTGGAGAGGCACCAGTTATGGTGGTGCCTCGCACTCTGAACTGGATCGGTTCGTTGGCATAGTAACTATGGGCATACAATACTGGTTATTTAAAGAAATTAAATTAAATTTCATATGCTTAGCAGATTTTTTTTGGCATTGTCATTGGTATTTTAAAGTTTGGTTTTGTATCTACATAATTGGAATTAAAAGCAATTCTTCTTACTGCTGGTCATTGGAGGAGGACATTAAAATTAAAGTTAAAAATAGTTTTATGCAAAAGTAAAAACGTTTATGTTTTATTCAACAAAATGTTTATCAAGAGACCTTAACAAACACAAAAGAAAATCAAAACTGTTCAAGTTAATAAAACAGAAGTTCTAGTTGGATTTTCTTAGTTCTAACTTACATCACACAATAGTACGTAAAAAGTAAAAGTTTGTGCTATACTTAGCACCACTTATTACTTCCACTTATTCAATAATTTTGGTGTTGAAAATACTTCCAAGTATTAAAATTATATACTAAGGTATAAAGGAAATTATAAAATTTGCGTCGTAATAAAGGTTTCAGTGATGCAATTTAGTGTTACCTTGGTCCACTAGGCATAGGCTTAGGAGACGGTCTCGAATCATTTTTGTTTGGTCCCTGCGACTCCGAACCACCAGGATTGTCGCGTTCACTCATCACGGAGACCTGTAGTTAACTGGCTGCACAATACTAGACCCGTATAAGGCAACTTCTTGAAGGCACTAAGTAACTCGAAATCTCATATCATCGCAAATTGACTCATGCTCAAACAAAACATAACCTTAATGCGCAATGAAAAAATATAATACAATATATCTCCGAAACCTTAACCCAGCTGCACACATCAATGTTTTAGTTTTAAATATTAATGTTTGTTAACTTTTGTATACGAATTTATCGTATTTTACAGATTACAGATGTTTTCATTTACTTGTCAATTTTGATGTCAAAATTGTCAAATATCTTTTTAAATTCGTGTAGACAGCAGCAACGTTTATTCAGATTCTAAGAAATTGCGCTAACTACTTTTGAGGTGTATATAAATATTTTGCTGAGTTCTTGTAGCTACATTCAGCTATATTAATTAATTAATTAATTAATGTAACCATTTTGAAATGGTGTAGAATATGATTAAAACAGGTACCTACTTTATGTTGTATTATGCTAGACATGTTTAATTATCAATACCTACATTCATGTTTTTCACATTTATTTATTCATACACCTTAATAATATTCCAAATAAGCATAAAATTAAAAACTTGACGGGGGTGATCATGATCAGACTAATCTGATAAGATAATCAATAGTAAAATAAACGCACTCGCCACCGTCGAGTCGTGTTATTAGTGCGCTAATATAGTAGG
Organism: Clepsis dumicolana; assembly: GCA_963691665.1. NCBI lineage: Eukaryota > Metazoa > Arthropoda > Insecta > Lepidoptera > Tortricidae > Clepsis > Clepsis dumicolana. The sequence continues at coordinate 4,845,836 of OY829524.1, read as the reverse complement.
TACCAATCATGTTAAGTACATATGGCTAAACTCGACTCATGTACATAAGTGATCCGTTCATTTCACTATGATTGAGTCTCATAATAGGTTTCATGTTAAAATATTTTCAATACTGTTGCCTAATTATTTTTGTATCACTCAGTGGGTATATACCTACATTAATAAAAAAAATACATACCTACTTAAACCTATAGTTTCGAGATTCTTGAGCCAGTTATTTCCTCGCCTTTGAGAAAAAAAACTTAACCGACAACAGAAAATTCTAGACTTAAAATTAAACAGCCTTTGCGAAGTCAAGGATGCAATCTAACTTCAGACAGAGCCAACTAATTTACCTAAGCAAACGGAGTCTCGCCTCCGGCTATGTGGATTGCTTTTTCACAACTAAGTACTGGACTCTATTTTAACTCGAGAAAATCCACCTGGCCTTTGCCTAGCTGATTGAATAGGTATAAAAGTTTATGCGTCTTTAATCAGCTGTTTTATTAAGAGCTGAGACTTGGAAAAATGTTTATGTTCGGATGATGTGGAATTAAAATAGTTTTGTTCGAATGAAACTGCATTTTCTTTGGTTCGAAACTAAAACTTTCCACTCATTTCCCGATTAACATAGATTTTAAGACATGTTTTACGGTCGCTAGTTTCTTATTAGACAAATTGCATTCGTATTTTTAAATAACGAACTAGTAAATCATCAAACAATGAGCGACCTCCTTACAGTAGTTTCATGTTAAAAGCATTGCACGGGGAATTTGGCGGGAAACCGATGAGAGTGGATCGTGTCGTTAATTGAATTTTAGTTTCTGTGCTTAATGTTGTTTGGCGGATAATAAAGATAGTGTATTATACAACAAAATAACGTGAAAATGCCCAGCAAATGAAGAATTCAAATGAAAACGTGTATTCCCTCTGTTTGTGACCCCCAAGTATCTGCGGGCTGCTGCTCGCCGTAGCTCGCCGTAAAGTACACTATCGCTTTACGGAAGGCATGAGCAGCTGACAGGACGTGACTAGGACAGACTGACAACTCTGACGGTGGCAGGACTTTAATATACAGAAATTTACAAAACACATCAGACGTGGCTGTATGGACTCAGTTCCTTTGCCTATCCCTTATGGGATGAATAAAAAAAAAAAGAATTGTACGTGTCGTCGAAATCTATAGGCGATATGGTCTTTGACCTTAGCCTGTCAGATGGATAAATGTAAAAAAAAAAAAAAACGAAATCTATAAAAGTCACCATAAGTCAAAACTCCCGGAAAACTTTCCAGGTAAACTAATGATTGAGCACGAAATGCCTGGAGTACCAATGCCCATTATGCCTACTTCTTAATGCCTGGTACCTAAACCTTGTGGTTTAAGCCTTCCTTGCCAACTTGACTTTGCTATTCCTTCTAATTCTCAGGCAACTAGCAATACTAGACTTGTCGTTACCTCGATTCAAAAGAGAAGGAAATGTTCAAGCGTAGCTTGCGAACTATGTAAGTAAACAGTTGGACGAGCTGGGTCGTGTTTTATAAAGCTACAAGTTGTAATTTACAAGCGGAAGTCTCTTTCTAACAAAAGGCGATAGAATGAGACTTCCGCTTGTAAATTGTAACTTGTAGCTTTATAAAACACGGTCCTGGAGGCTATTAAACATTTTCACAAGTTCTTCTGCGCAACGTTAAGTTTTTAAATGAATATTTCGCTTTGAAAGAAACGGGTGGCTAGGCGGGAAAAGCGAGGTTTTTAGGTAAAGTAGTAATTAAAATACTACTAGTAGCAGCTCTGTGGGGTGTAGACCTCGCGACGTCATTTTTGAACATTTTTTTTTAATTTTCAAGAAGCAACAAAAAATCCTAAGTATATTAAATATCAAACCTGATCACAAAATTTTAAGACGATTGGGTAATTTTTGAAAAAAATTCGGTACCTATTTTTTCAACTGCTGGACGGTTCGCTCACTTCGTTCGTTCGGTCAATGATTTTTAAATACTTTTAGACCAAGTAATAAAAGTTAGCAATGCACCTAATTAATAGGGTTGTTTACTGATGTCAGGATAAAATCATTTTACATTTCAACTTATCAATCTTCCGAAAATACTCATAAAAAACCGATGCCTCACTTATTACTGCTTTAGGAGAGTGTAGTCGTGGATTAAAACTCCTAATTATGTTGTACAAGTCTTCTAAATGGAATGAAAATATATTTGCAAAATGATTCCTTATATAACAATAATTTACCTTAAAACTAGTGAGTGTACTCGCGAGGATACAAAATGCTGTTTCACTTAAAATCTATATAATTAAAAGAGATACACGAAAAGTGGCGTGATGGGGCGTGGCCTCCTCGCTCGCATATAAATACGGGTAGCGCCAATGTTTCCTCAGTCCGCCGTAGTCCGTCCGTTGTATCGGAACAAAACTGTTGCGCAGATCGGCTCGCGCCGCAGTCGTCCCGAGCTCCCGACGCGAGCGCACGCTAAATGTTCTCGTTCCTTGGCAGACGTCAATTACTAACGTTCTTATCAGAACGACTTCTGTTTCAATGCAGCGTCAATGAGGTGGTGTAAGGCACGTCGGCTACAGTACTCCCCTTCAAGCGAAGCGTACAGGTGGTCGAATAGCACGTCCGCTGCGGGTCACTCGTTGGGGTTGTACGGGCGGCGAGTTAGTTCTTGTAGGCGACGGTGTCGGCGGCTCGGCTGTCCCCGGACGATCAGCTGTGCGCGGCGGTGTCGGCAGCTCGTTTGTACCCGGGTGGTCAGCTGTGCGCGGCGGTGTCAATGACCTCTGTGCGACGTGGTAGTTTATTGTCACTGGTGCTTGCGTTGGCGCGGCCTGTGCATTTTCTATTGTAGTGTAGGCTGGTTTTAGGCGGTCAATGGAGATGTTCGCTTGTCGTGTAGGTAGCTGAATGGTGAATACTTTATCGCTTCGTTTCAGGACACGGTATGGACCTTCGTACGGCGCTTGGAGTGGTTTTCTTACTGCGTCGGTTCGTACGAAAACATATTCACAGATAGCTAGGTCACGATGCACGAATATGGGTCTCTTGTTGCTATGCGATTGACTTGTTACTGGTTTCAGGTTTCGAATTGTTTCTCTCAGCTGATCGACGTAGGTACTGTCCATTGAAACTTCAACCGGTACGTTTGTTGATAGAAAATCTCCAGGTAGACGTATGTTGCAGCCGTAGGTAAGTTGCGCGGCGCTCACGTTCGTGTCGGTGCGTAACGCGGCGCGCACGCCTAGCAACACTGTAGGTAGCTCATTTATCCAGCTGGTGGCGGATTGAAGTCTAGCTTTCAGTGCTGTTTTCATGAAGCGGTGCCATCTTTCAATTACGCCGTTGCATTGCGGGTGGAAAGGACTTGAGCGTGATTTTTCGATTCCCAGCAACCGCGTTAGGCACACAAATATTCGACTCTCAAATTGTCGGCCTTGGTCAGTTGTTATTGTTGAGGGGCATCCGAATCTTGCTATCCAACCTTCGTACACGGTTTTCGCGACTTCTTCAGCTGTTATTTCTTTCAGCGGGAACGCTTCAGGCCATCGAGTCGCGCGGTCGATAATCGTAACGCAGTAGCGATAGCCGTCGGCCGTGGTGTTTAGAGGGCCGACTATGTCCACATGTACATGATCGAATCGGCCGGCGGGTTTAAACGTAGATAAAGGACTCGCTGTGTGTTGCTGTATCTTCGCTCGTTGGCACGGTATGCATGATTTTGCCCATGTCCCGACGTCCGTGTTCATTGAAGGCCAAAAATATTTGCTTGCGATCATTCTGCGTGACGAACGCACGCCGGGGTGGCTAACATTATGCATAGCTTCGTATACGGTGCGTCGAAAGTCGATAGGTAGGTACGGACGAACGTTGTCTGTTGTTGTTTCGCAGTAAATCATGTGATTGGTTCCGGGTATTTGAATTTTTTTCAGAGATAAGTTTCTTTGCTGTAGTAGTTGTTGAATGTTGCTATCTCTTTCTTGTGCAGCGGCTAATTCTTGGAAATTTATAGGAGTGGGACAGCTGATTGCGTCGACGCGTGAGAGTGCGTCCGCGACTGCGTTCTCTTTCCCACTTATGTAGCGTATGTCGGTCGTAAATTCGCTAATGAAGAGTAGCTGTCGTGTTCGTCGTGGCGATTCGCTGTCGTTCGAAGTCTTCGTAAACGCGTATGTTAGCGGCTTGTGGTCGGTATATATAGTAACCGGTCTTCCCTCGTACATTTTTCTGAAGTGCTTCATAGACATATATATAGCTAGCAATTCGCGATCATATGTGCTATACTTCTTCTGAGTTTCGGTGAATTTTCGGGAAAAATACCCAAGTGGTTGCCATTTGTTGCCGAGGCGTTGTTGCAGCACGGATCCAGCTGATTCGTTTGATGCGTCAGAGAAGATCGCGAGCGAAGCTTGGTGCAGTGGGTGCGCGAGTAGAGCGGCGTTTTGAATGCTCACTTTACAGGCGTCGAATGCTTGCGTCGCTTCGTCGTTCCAGTGAATTTTCGACTTGTCTCGTTTTTTTGCGTTGTGTAGGTATTTGCAGAGTGGGGCTTGAGTTATGGCGGCATTTTTAATATTTTCTCGATAGAAATTTATCATGCCGATAAAGCGTCGCAACTCTTCTATTGTTTGTGGTTTCGGGTAATCTACGATTGCTTGAACTTTTTCTGCGGGGGGCTGGATTCCATCTTCGTTCACTTGGTAGCCGAGGAATTTTACAGTGGGTTGGCCGAAAACACACTTGGCGGGATTTATAGTTATGCCGTTCTCGTCGAGGCGTTGTAAAACTGTTCGTATGTGTGCTCGGTGTTCCTCTTCGGTTGCGGAAGTGACAAGTAGGTCGTCGACGAACGGGAACACATAATCCAGTCCTCGCAGTACGTCGTGTATAAAACGTTGAAATGTCTGTCCGGCGTTTTTTAAGCCTGGGCACATGCGTGGAAATTCGAACAGGCCGAATGGGGTTATAATCGCAGTTTTCTCTATATCTTGCTCGCTGACAGGTAACTGTTGATAAGCGCGGTTCAAATCGAGTGTGGAGAAAAATTTCTTTCCGGCGAGTTGATAGGTAAAATCGCGGATTCGCGGTATGGGGTAGCGATCTGGCTTAGTTACTGCATTGAGCTTTCTGTAGTCCCCACATACACGCAAATCACCGTTTTTTTTAGGTACAACGTGTAACGGCGACGACCATGGGCTCTTGCTAGGGCGACATAGGCCTTGTTCGATCATGTTCTGGAATTCGTTTTTCACTTGCTGGTAGCGGTGCGGTGCGATGGGTCGAGCGCGGCAGTGCACGGGTGGGCCGGTAGTCTCTATGAAATGTTCCACGGAGTGCTTCGGGGTAAGCTTCATAGAGGTGAGTCGCGTAATTCCGGGAAACTCGGCAAGTATGTCGTGATAAGATTGATGTACGTCGATGCTGCGAACTGTAGGCATATTTGTAGTACATAGTTGTGCGTTGGTACTAAGTAGTGTCTTGCCGTCGATCAATCTTCTGTTCTTCACGTCAACTATGAGTTGATGATGATTGAGAAAATCGGCCCCGATGATAGGTTTTGATACGGCGGCGATGACAAACTTCCATTTGAACGTCCGGCGTAAGTTGAAATCGAGCTCGAACGTTTTGTCTCCGTATGTAGGTATCACAGTATTGTTGGCAGCGTACAGTTGGAAAGGTAGAGGTGTTGCGTGTGAACCTTTCACTCTTGGTATGACGGAAATATTTGCTCCCGTGTCTACTAAGAATGATAACTTAGTTTTTCTGTCCTTTACGAAGAGGCGGTTTGAGTGCTCTACGCCGCTGGATTCCGCCGCAGCCAGCGTCTCCTTTAGTTTTCCGCTGGCTGGAGTTGGGGTCTGAAGCTACACGGCGAGCTGCATTTCTTTGCGTCCATTCCGAAGCGGCGGTGGTAGTAACAGTATGGTGATGGCGAATTATTACCACCGGCTCTCGACTGACTGCGGAAACGAGACTTGGAGCGATGACGGTTGAATGGGAGGCTTGGGCGGCTCTCGTGCTGTGGGCGGGATCGTAGCTCTGCGACTTCGAGTGAAAGCTTCCTTATCTCGCCGATTAGGTACTGCATGTCGGAGTTACTTGATGGTAGTTGCGATGTTTGCGGTGGTGGGTAGAGATGCGCATTTGTTTGTACGTGCTGCGGCTGACCGTGAGCGTGAGTAGGTAATGACACGGACACGGCTGATATTTGCTGAGACTCTTCCATCATCTTGTCTGCTAGTTGCGCTAATTCTTCGAGTGTGGTTTTCTGGCAGAAGGTATCGCTGACGACTAGGACTGATCGAATGTAGGGCGGGAGTAGGTTAGTCCACATGATTCTGATGGTGCTCTCTGGGAACTTATTTCGTGCGAGATCGAGCATTCTTCTCAATAGTTGGCTCGGTTTCTGGTCTCCGAGTTCCATCTGTGAGAGGAGCTTCTGGACTTGCTTGCTGTCTGATTCTTCGTAGACGGCGATCAAGCGTTGTTTGAGAGTGTTGTAGTAATCTTGCGTGGGTGGGTTGTAGAGAATGTCGGTGAGCTGTTCCACATCTTGCTTTTCGTGTTGTGCAATGACCATCTGGGCGAGCTGGCTCTGGTTCCTCTTGAGGTCGGCGGTTGCGGACTCGAAGCTAACAAACCACAAACGCGGCTTGTCGCGCCAAAATGGTGGTACTCGAAGTGAGAGGGCGATTCCGGCGACTTCATGATGAGCAGGCTTCGGCGCAGCTGCTGCAGTAGTTGCTTCTTGAGACTCTGTTGAATCCAACGGCATTTTTCAGCGCGGGGTCACCAATTTAGGAGAGTGTAGTCGTGGATTAAAACTCCTAATTATGTTGTACAAGTCTTCTAAATGGAATGAAAATATATTTACAAAATGATTCCTTATATAACAATAATTTACCTTAAAACTAGTGAGTGTACTCGCGAGGATACAAAATGCTGTTTCACTTAAAATCTATATAATTAAAAGAGATACACGAAAAGTGGCGTGATGGGGCGTGGCCTCCTCGCTCGCATATAAATACGGGTAGCGCCAATGTTTCCTCAGTCCGCCGTAGTCCGTCCGTTGTATCGGAACAAAACTGTTGCGCAGATCGGCTCGCGCCGCAGTCGTCCCGAGCTCCCGACGCGAGCGCACGCTAAATGTTCTCGTTCCTTGGCAGACGTCAATTACTAACGTTCTTATCAGAACGACTTCTGTTTCAATGCAGCGTCAATGAGGTGGTGTAAGGCACGTCGGCTACACTGCAATTAAAGCGATTTTTAATCTATCAAAAAACTACCTAGGTAATAAAAGGAGGCCAGTGAACGCATATAAGACATGGAACCAGTCTTTCCATACAACGTATCGTTCACTAGCAGAGCCAAAACTCGCACAATGATGAAGTACACACACAGCAGCAAAGTAACCATACACTAAACTATCCATGCATTCAAAAATTAAGTTAATACGCACCAATCTAGGTTGATAATAGGATGTGCTTTGCTAGTTACGTCATTTTATAAATACTCAAAGATTTGACCAGAAGGCCAGTAGCGTTTGTCAGCGTCCGGCAATGCGCACTGGCTCAATGTGATTGGTTCTCGGCATTACAGATTACGGCCATTATTGGTTCGCGCGTCTGTTGCGATGTCAACGTCTGTCAGATGTGGTCAGATGCGTAGACAACGTTATGCATGAGGGGACCAGTCATAAAAAAATATTCTTGCACTATCTTAATAATTATAATATATTATATTTAGCAAATTTAGAGCATTGCAAGATTTTACTTTTACTTACGTAAATCCAATAAAACCATGTATTGCTATTATAATTTGTTTATTTGTAGTCTTTCTAATATTGCATTACACGTTTTTATCACCCTGAAAAATCCTTAAACTTCTGTATGACGTTTCCCTCCAAAAAACCGCGCCGGCTTCCTTCTCTCTCGCTCCTCTTCGATTTCCCGCCACAGTCTCCCTCTCTGCGTCCCCCTCTCTTTCTGCATTCAAATATGGCGGGCAACACGAAGCGAAGACAACACATCGCATTTATTTAATAATAACAAATGAGTACTGACATTAAATTTAATATAAACTGTTATACAATTATCCTATTAATTTTAAGAAAGCTAACAGTATACATTTTTAATATGGTTAAATATGATAACATAGGTAGTCAACCCTCGCCTCAGGCCCACAACGCTATAAAACAAGGCTGTCAATAGATTTTCTAGCTGGACCAAATTTTTTAAGTCCACTACTTTTTGGAGGTGGACAGTGTGGCCGACCATCGTCGCGTCGCGCTATTGGCTGGCTGACTAATTAACGCGGTGGCGGGCAAATCCAAATGCCTTAGTTTTCTGCGAGCCTGGGTTTGGACAACGTTCTGAATTTCCACTCGCTTTCGCCTGAAATCCAAATCTGTATCTTAATAAATATAAAGTCCAACAGGCAATTAATAATTAGTAAAATGAGCTGCTACATTATGCATAATGACATCCCTGTGGTAAGTAAGAAGATTTTTGAATTTTCAACTAGGTAATGGTGTACTTACATGTGAAAAGTGATTCCACTACCCTTGGGACTGTGATCCGTGTGATTTTTGCACAACTTAATTCACCACACATGAAGGCATTTTAAAACATAAATCTTATTAACAGTTTCAAATGATTCGCGGTTAATTGCATTAGACATAATCTCATAGTCTATAAGGTAATCGCGGTCAATGTCTCGTTTTCATTATGTCTAATAAATCTTATTTTTGATAATTAAAATAAACTGTCAAAACAGCGTCCGCCATTGCGGACTCGCGCAACCTAACTGATCGGCGCGCCGGTATAGTTTGCACGCCCGACCCACCGCGGTACAGTTTTCGTGGGGTCATTTTAAAGTGACAGAAATGCTTCAATGTTTTATATGCATTCACTGAAGAGGCAGTTTGATCACTGTAAATTATGACGTCATAGTTCTTAATTCAATACAAACTTCATACTAACGGATCGTTTTGACATTTCATAAAAAGTTGCTGATTTGACTAATAGGAAACAACGCTATTGTGATTCTTAATGGAGGTGTCTTCAAACATAAAAAAAGATAAAAGACAAAGGAAATAGGTACTGTGAAGAGGCCGCTCATTGTTTGATGATTGTGTTCGTTGATTTTTTTAAATACGAATGCAAAGTCTCTAAAAAGACACTAAAAACAAGAGCGACACTCTGTCACCGGGCTTTCATACGAAATGTCGTGTATTCGTATTCATTGAAGAAAAGAATAAAAGTAATTTAAAACACAAGTTTAGTGTCTTCCCTCTTACGCCTCTCGCAGCTTGAGCCACTAGGGCTACACTCACCCAACGGCCGTGCTTAAATAGGCACTAGCTCACAGTACCTACCTTACCTACTTACGCTTCCAATCGCCGATACATTTTGGGCTCAAGAACGTATGGGTGTGAGTATGACAATAAAGCCAACCCTAGGTTACTTAGACTCAGGGATCTTATAATTACAATTAGGCACTTAATTATAATTACAAGCAAGATATCGCATGGAGTCTGATAGGGATGTAAGTCAAAATTTACGAGCCGCTCTCGCCAAGCAATTACAAATGCAGATTACCGTACGAAGCAAGGGTTACTGATGTTATGGCTAGCGTGAATGAGTATGCGGATGATGATGCGGATTGCGGATGCGGTTGCGGATGTACAAGTAAAAGAGTTTTTTGTTATATAACCTAAACAACTTAGAAAAGTTGAAAAACCCCCGACATCGTCATTTCAAAGTTCAATATTTCATAAAAGGGTTAACCGATTTTAATGAACCTTAGCTAAGAACTATCTCGATTAAAGTAGCTTTCGATTAAAAAAAACTGCATCGAAATCGGTCCAACCGTTTGGGAGCTACAATGCCACAGACAGATACACAGATACACAGGTCAAACTTATAACACCCCTCTTTTTCGTCGGAGTTTAAAAATTTAAATTGTTATTAGCGATTTTCGTCTATGTATGTATATCTACTTGAATTGAGAAATGTTTTTACATGTCGAAGTGTTTATGACATTGACATAAGACTGATTTTTGCCTGACCCATGGTAAAACTTTTTTCACTAGACCTATAACGATAACACCCCTCTATTAAGTTTTCTTAAACATGGATAGGAAGTAAGTAAACACAAGAGTGGTCACCTGATGGTAGATGACCGCTACCTATAAACACCTAAGTATAGTTGACTACAGAGGCATTGAAGATGCGTTACCAGGTGAAATGCCTCTTGTTTTGTGTGCTCTTAATTTCCCCGGCTAACTCTGAATCCCGTTGGATCTTGCACAACTCCTTACGATAAAGCTTTACGGTCTAAAGCTATTATGTTATGTTATAGGCTTTTGCGGGTGGTAGGACCTTGTGCGAGGTCCGTCCGGATCGCTACCACCATCTTACTCGTTAATCCTAAAGCTAAGCAGCAGTGCTTGCACTGTTGTGTTCCGGTGTGGAGATTCGAGTAAGACAGCCGGTGTAATTACGGGCACAAGAGGCATTTCATCTTAGCTCTCTGGGTTGGCAACGCATCTGCAACCCCCCCCCCCCCTTCACTTCGCAGTCGCAGATGCCAGCCACATCACTAGCGCATAGTGCAAAAACTTAGCCGAAGGAAACCGGGTGACGCTTAGCATAGTAATTAACCGTGTTTTGGCCGTGAGATTGTGAGCATTATTCCGTGTAGATTAAATCGGTTTAGGGTTAGAGACAGGTAGTGTTCCAAAGGACTTACTTTAGGCCCTTATTAACCCCTAAGGAAAAAGAGGGGTGTTATAAGTTTGGCATTTGTATCTGTGTATCTGTTTGTAGCATCATAGCTCCCAAACGGATGGACCGATTTCGATGCGGTTTTTTTCAATCGAAAGCTAGTTTAATCGAGATGGTTCTCAACCAAGTTTCATTAAAATCGATTTACACGTTTTTGCAATATTGAACCTTGAAATGACAATATCGGGGGTTTTCAACTTTTCTAATTAAGCTCTGAAGTATTTATTTCCGATCCATTCAATGTTCCTATTACACTTCTTGTCAATGACGTTGACGATAAATACGACGATAAATGAATATCCTAGCTCGTGGTTAGAGACCCTGATGAAGCTTGAGGTCCCGCGTTCGATGCCCGGTCGGGACAGATGTTTGTACGAGGAATACGAATGTTTGTTCTCGAGTCTTGGTTGTTTAATATTATGATAATTATGTTATGATTTTTTAACGCAGTAGTAGTGATCTTAATAACAGGGGGGCTAGCAGGCGTGCCATTTTGTCGCTTGTCGCTCAGTGCGTCCTTCACTGATTCCGTCACTATGAAAGGGACGTACTGCGCGACAAGCGACAAAATGGCGCGCCGTGCTACATGTGCAGGATGTATCGACGTAGCAAAGTTGTTTTCCTAATTTTCTACAAAAACTTATATAGGTACTTAAACTTTTCCCCTGCATCCTAACTAATATTATAAATGCGAAAGTAACTCTGTCTCTCTGTCTGTCTGTTTGTTACCTCTTCACGGGAAAACCGCTGCACCAATCTAGATGAAATTTGGTAAGAAGATAGTTTGAATAATCAGGAATAACATAGGCTACTTTTTATTCGGGAAAATTATATAGTTCCCGCGGGATAGCGATAACCGAAATCTACGCGGACGAGGTCGCGGGCAACAGCCAGTTTGTTATAACTTACAATAATCCTAACGACGACTACTATCGGCTTTAAAACTATTTTGTAAGTGAAAATAATCGATTTATTGATTACGTTTGTTTTTTATTTTTATGAAACATTCACACAATGCAAAGAAAAATCTGTTGTATGTTTTATTTTGTAATAATCTACATAATTTGTTAGGACTTTATATAAGTATGACTTTAATGTATATATGTACCTATTAGCCGTTGTCTTACAACTCACGGTGCCATGGTAGGTATAGGCTTTGCCTGACCTAGGTCATATTATGTAAATTGTCCTATTTATGAATAATATTTGTATTTATTTATTAACTAAGTAAAGTAGAAAATAAACTGGCTTTTAAGTCCGCCTAATAATAAACTTCGTGAAGAAACTCCAAAGCTGCCTTAAGATGAACTCTTCACGAATATTTAGCGCGTTCGAAATGCCTCATTTTTAATGAGCGGCGTCCTTTGTAGTGTTGGGTGGCCTGAAAATAGTTTACAAGTTCTGGTAAGACTGAATACCTAAATTTAAAAATCGGAATTATTTCCTCTCAGTTAATTATGCTAAAGTTGTTTTGACCGTTTTATGATGATGATGATCACACCGGAGTGTCTTTTGGGACTCACGAAAATTCAAAACATTTTTGTGAGACAAACCTTGTTTTACTTTGGAATAGAAAAAGTACAATTAACTAACCAACTTAAAAAGTTGAAATACCCACGACATTCTCATTTCAAAGTTGAATATTTCAAAAACGGCTGAGCCGATTTTTATGTAACTCAACTAAAAACCATCTCGATTAAACTAGCTTTGGATGAAAACAAGCCGCGTCTAAATCCGCTTATCCGTTTAGGAGCTACGATGCTACAGACAGATATACACATACAATACACCCATACACAGATGCAAAGAACAAACTTATACTTAACACCCCTCGTTGAGGTTTAAAAAAGGGCAAAAACAACCAACTCACGCGCTTGGATATTAAAATCCGGAACAAACGGAGCCGGGGCGTGGCACTAGCCATAAACAAGTATGTGTGGACAGCCAACAATACCCGGTAAAGTTAAATTAACATCCGGGTGCTAACCGGTTATTTTATCATACCGTTTTAATCGGTTAAAATAATTTAACTTTTAATCCGACCGCCGATTGGGTCGTAATCCTTTCGAATAAGTTAATAATGGTTCTTTACCGTATGAGTTGGATTAAAATGACTTAACTACACACGTATCATATCATAACTTATACTATTTTTTTAGTTGATAACCCAAGGAAAGCCTTTGAGTCAAAGCAAAATTACACTTCTTGTGCAGCAATGTATACGTACTTAAGGGCTTATCTAAAGTAAAGCCCAATTCTTTGAAAGTAGCTCGCTCCGAACAGTTATTGACAATCCTAAAAGTAGCCTCTCCCATTATTCCTACACCTTTCCTCATACCCCGGTAACCACCACTGCCTGAAATTATAATACGTGTGGTGCCCCAACAACCATGGTTTCTGATTCAGTCTGTTACACAAGACACACGCGTCAAGAACTGGAGACTCCTTGATGGTGTAGTGGTTCCTCCATCTGAAGAATTCGTTGTACTGTTCCCTTTTCTTGATGCTGTCGCGAATTGTTTTCGCTAGTAACGGGATGCCGAGTTTCCTGGCGTCCAGGTAAGAGTTTGGGGGCAGGAATCTGTATAGAAGAAGCCAATAAGTGAGATTTGAAGATGTTTCTACTTCAGGCTTCGGTTGGTCAATACGCAATATTACTTCTATGTGACCGCAAATGATATCTAGGTACCGTATTTGACAATACATTCGCGTGTGTATACCTATCCAGGACCGCTAAGAAGCCCGGATAATACACTCAAAATGTCATGTAAGGGGGTCGGTGCGTGTAAGCAATAGCGGCAATGGATACAGGTACTATTCAGGTAAGTTTAGTATCCAAAAAAGTCGTGTTCTGGCGAAATTATCATTTTCCTCCGAGTGAAGAAATCTGCCTGATTTCACTTAAAATACATAAAACTCACTTGCTGTAGTCTGCACCTCCATAAACAATTGGAACAACATTATTCTGGAACGCCGGCAATACCGCCCCAGTCACAAAATCTGAAGAAATAGAATCCTCCATTGCCAAGAAAAAGAAATACTGCTTCTGCAACCGCCAAGAGCATGCCGAAGTTGTCTTTCTCTTACAAGTTTTCGACCCGCACTTTCCAAAAATGTCTACGGTTAGATTATATTTAGACATTTCCTTCTGCAAAACGCTTAAAAATCCTTCTCGATTGCTTCTGGATTCGCAGTCGTCGAGGAATATTGCGGCAGCCTTGTGTTTCGAAGCTAGAAGTGATTGAAAGTTTCTTCTCGTTGGATCCATCTTTTTGTGCCACTGGAAATGGGAACCGAGTTCCTCGTCATGAAGGTTGTATACAGATATGAATCTGTAGCTGATTGTGGAATCGAATCTAGGAAACAAAAGAGGATCTTAACGCATGCTGCTTGGTGGGTGTTTGTTGGAAACATTGACTTACCAATACCATGGACTTCGGGTTAGCGCTTGAAAACGTCCGAAACAAAAGACCATTAATCGAGCGTCAGTCTTAGTTTGGTCGAACGACAGCGTTATGATGATTGTATCCATGGCTGTCGTCGAAAAATACCGTGTTGTACAGTCAACAGCAGAAGTAGCTAAGCAGCCGAAGCGGTCACAATGATCTAAGCAAGGCTCTAATGCTTAGCTACTGCTTCGGTTGCTTAGATACTTCTGCTGCTGACTGTACTGGGACATATTTTTCGTGAATTTTGTGCTAGACGTAAAGTCCATGGTGTTAGTTAAGTCAATGGTTGGAAATCAGTTATTTGCTTTAGCATTTAATTGTTGCCGTGTAAACAACCAGAATTTTGTTAGAAATTGTCGTAAAGTAATGAGACAGGTCTTTATAACGATTTAATACTGAAATGAGCTAGATGCCGGGGATAAAGTAGCTGATCTGAAAAAGGGAGGCGACGCTTTACAAGATAGCAAACTCGCTTTTTTAAAACTTACCTGTAAGTCCAAGTCCAATTAAAAAAGTCATCGTAAATAGGACTGCATACAGGGTAATTATCTGCTGAGTCGTTTGAAGCAAAAATATATTTCTGATTCACTCCTCTCACCCTTGGCAAATACGTTGAATCCAAATCTTGCGCGTTGAAAATAATGGCATCAAAGTACCTCACGTCACCAAACAAACTCCTATTGTTGGTAAAAAAACAATTTATGTGCTCACAGTTTTTTCTTAAGAAATGGTTTTGACCTTCTTCTGTCACTCCGTGAAGATCAGTCCAGATTAATATATGTTTCATGTCTGGTAGAAAACGTTCGAATTTCTGGAGATACGTAGTTCCTAAAGTATACTCATTTATACTGTGACCGGTTAATGTTATGCAGAAAACGTGCACTAAGTATTTCCAATATTTAATCATACGAGCCATCATGGACTCTGCTATTCCTGCTTAGATGCCAAGTGAAATTAATTAACAAACTTCGAACTATTCTCATCAAGTAAACATTTTCGCTGTGCGTGTGTTCGTTGTAAAATTTGAATTAAAAGTGGCGGTGAAAAATCTCTTTTGCTTGTAAATATAATGGTCGTGTGGTTGTGTCTGTTAACAATGCAGTCGGATATTCGAATGCTTCTGTTCAAAGCATTGCAGCGGCTTCTTTAATTATTATTTTTTAATCCTTGATTCACTATTCGGTGATCCCGGTAATCTAACCAGTCAAAGTAACTGACAAAAGTTTTAAAAATAAATATTAAACGTATCTATTTATTTTGTAACTCAAAATCATGGCATTGGCATTACATCTTAGCCCTCTTGGTTGGCAACGCATCTGCAAGCCCCCCGGGTTTGATGCGGGTGTCTATGGGCAGTGATCACTTACCATCAGGTGACCCACTTGCTCGTTTGCCTTGCTTGTCGTATATAAAGAAAAAAACTAGGTCTGCGTTATACTCCGCAGCAAAAAATGTTGCCAAATTTTGTACCGCTGAGTTTTTTTTGTGTCGCTGTGTAATTTGGAATAGCTGAAGTTCATATTCGTTTAAATTAAGCATAAGTAGCTCATGCCAAGTTTACGCGTCGTAAATAGAGACAGATACATACCTAATACATATTTACTGTGTGTATATTTCTTCAATTTCGATGTCATAGGCTTAATTAGAAACAAAAGCGTATTTCACGTTAGCCGTCGGCCGAACTGAGAGTAAAGAAAACATCCGATTATCTCATCTTTGGATGAAAATTCTTGGTAGCCAGTATTAGTTTAATTGTAACCATGCCATGACACATTTTTTCATGTCTATTAAGTACACAAAGGAAAGGAAATGTACAATAAATACGCAAATCTGGTTGGGTGCTCGTTGGGTGTAGGTGTGGTAAGATTTGAAAAAGAAAATTAAAAAAATAAATAAAAAGAACTGTTGTAATTTTTTTAGGTATAATAGTCAAACACACAAAAAGTGAATTTTATTTGACTTGTCGCGAAACGATTTCGCGCGCTTTTTCCAAAATCGCTTTGTTAACGCGATGCTTGTATTGTGTCCATGATGTGGGTCTTCGCTGGACAGGCTCGGGACAAAATCGCACGGGTTTTTTGAAAGGACAACCGATTACTGCTGTTACAAGGAAATCATTTTGATGGACGCTTTAGAAAAGTTTTTTTTTGTTGCGAATGTGACATATGAATGAGAAAGGGACGAAATCAGAAAGTGGACGATAAATGGGTTAGGTAAATGTTTGCGACTGTATTTTATTTAGAATATTTTTTTTAGATAGAAAATCACAGGTGTTTTATAGGCATTATGAGAATTGGCTGTATGTATTCCACATAACTACTTGCTTAAATTTACTTTTGCAACATGTTAGGAACGTTATCATAAGCTTTTTTCATTAGGTAAGTACATTTGCACGTAACAAGGATTATATAAAAGAGCAAACTTTTTCAAGATTTTATTCTGCTACTTTGTTGACGTGATTAATTGTATCTATGTCAAATTACAGTTTTCTACTAAGCTACGGAGAGACAGACTTCAGACGTACGGACATGACGAAATTAGGGTTTATTTTTCTAGTTAATTACGGAACCCAACATGTCTCCAGTTAAAACTCTTCAAGTTGCTATGCATTATAAGTTACAAGTAGGGTAAAAATGTAATGTTATTCAGCTCACACCTGCGCATTGTCTCAGAATTAATACTGGTTCAGTATTCAGCTGGCGGCAGTGATTTGTCGATGAGTGGGCTGGTGCGAATGCAAAGACGCGATGTCTTCAGTAACGCGGTGGCTGTATTCTGGAGTTCGGATTGCGAACACTAACGCTGAAAAGAGATTTATGTGATAGATAGAGATGATAACGGAAAAATATTTCTATTTATTAGGTACTAGCTGTTGCCCGCGACTTCGTCCGCGTAGATTTCGGTAATCGCTATCCCGCAGGAACCATATAATTTTCCCGAATAAAAAGTAGCCTATGTTATTCTTCAATATTCAAACTCTCTTCTTACCAAATTTCATCTTGATTGGTGCAGCGGTTTTCCCGTGAAGAGGTAACACACAGACAGAGTTACTTTCGCATTTATAATATTAGTTAGGATAAAAAGGAAATAATATTTTACAGGATGGTAAAGTAATGAACCTTAAATATGGCAGCGAGTGATAGAGCAAGTCCAAGTGGTCGCCTCCTGAGAAGTTAAAAAAATGCATTCTTCCATCTTTATCACTGTCACAGAATAAGTAAATAATTGACCAAGCGAATGAAGTGCGCGAAGCTTCTCGGTTTCAGCTCGGACAAAAATTCTTCCGTATGTCCGGCTGTTCTCCTTTACAGGTCGCATTTCTTAGAGGTCGTTAAGCTTTAATCAAATAAACGAATCAGTTCAAACCTAACACACGTAGTGTGTTGAATTATCGTAATCAACGTCAAGTGGAGTTACTTAATGACAATATTTATTAGTAGGTATTTAGGGTTGTAATCATAGCAGAAATTCATAAATTTTAAAAGCTTTTGTTTTGTTTCAATTTACGCTTCCAATCATTATAAAGCGATTGAACATCACTCATTACAATACGCCATTTTTGTAAAGGTCCGTCGTTACGTTCCACCTTGTATAGGAAAGGGGGTCACGTCTCACTAATGATATAGTGATAAGAACTATTCCAATCAATTAGGTACGCACCAATATTTTATTTCCAGTTGAATGAAAACCACTTTATATTGCGTCGCGTTAAGCAGAAATTGACCGTAAAATACTGAACGATGAGTGAGCGAATGAATGGTTTGAGTGAATGAATGAATGAATGTTGTCATGAAAAACTCTAACAATAGAAGTCCCGGCCTTCAGAATAGTTCTCCCAGCTTAGGCAAGAGGGTCGCGTCTCACTAATGAGATTCTTTGGCTCGCGGTTTGCATTTCAGATCGGATCTCTGTGGCGCCGCCTACCGCCTTATGTTGGTACTGCGGTAATGAAGATTTTGGAATAACCCCCTTTGAACTAGGCAATAAACTGTATTTAAAAGGAACACACAACAGGGTTGGCATTTATTTTACGACATGATGCATACTATAATATTTTTTACGGTTTCTTAATTTTGTAAAACGACGCTAGATAGACGCAAAAAAAATGAAAAATTAGGCATTTAATAAGCACACATTAATGTGTAATTTTTTATTCAGAAGTAAAGAAAAACAGGTTATGGTGTGGTTACCGTTTGCTTGTTTAAAACAATTGTTCAGCTAATTGTACTTTTCAAAATACCTGCAACACATTTCAAGACACAATCATAAAGCACACTTGAAGCATCTCAAATATCTATAATGACAGCATCGCTACCAAAATACTGTATAAATCATTTATGAATGGCGTTAAAACGTGACTCGTGTAAAAAGGGAATAAAAATGAAGAAGAAAACGACGTTACAATATCCTGGAATGTAGGAGGGCATACAAAAAATCCTTTTATTGAAACTAGCCGGGTCGTTATACATTATGTATTAGTCGCTAGGGGCGGCTTGGGCACCCTACTATGAGTTTTTATGATAGTGTTACTAGGAAACTTTAGAAAAAGTTGCAGAGATGCAAATTTATCAAGTGGTAATTTGAATTTGAAGTTCTTTGGCCTTAGGCCCTACTACGAGTGTTAATGCAATTACTCAACTTTTGTTGATTAGAGCTACTAATGGTACCTACAAGTTTTGTGTTTCCGTTCTGTCATAATTTCATATTTGTAGTATTTTTTTTACACTCAATACCAAGTAAATACCTACTTCCAAGTAAAAACCAGCTTTTGTTGTTTTTATTTTATTTTACCAAAATCGCTGGCGTGTCCACAAACCAAAGCCCAAACGACGAACTTCTTGTGAATTCCTTATATTTTTGACATTGAAAGTGTAAAATAATTTTCAATAAGAAATAAAAGAATTTAATCTACGCATGAGCGCTTTTTCAAAGCGAGTTAATAAAACGTTTAAACATTTAAAAAACTTAATTTAAATAAATGTATTTTTTTGTACATATTCACATGACAGCAGCGGTGTTCGATTTCAAGCGTTGGGCGGTGGACGTTAAGTCGAATCTACGTTGGGTTTTACAAGGCGCTTTTTAAACTATCGTGTGAAACGGCTCTAAAATTCACAAACTGAAATACTTCACTTGTTTCTCGCGCCATAGACTAACTTCGCGAAGTTGGCGGCATTGGTAGCGCGCAATAATGCTCGTATCTGTAATATTCAGTTTTTACCTCCCCCGAGGGCTACTGTCTATGACAGATGCGTAGGACTGAATCTAAAATGGGCCCCTGAATACATTTGCTCGACAAGGGCGTTTTTGTCACCATAATGTATGATGTGATAGTTTATTCTATTCAAGTAGACATTTTTCTTTAAAAATACAATTTATCTCAAAACTTAGCTAAGAACATTCTTGAATAATAAAATTCGTAATCTGCGAGACATGAGAAGTAATTTAGTTTTTCTCGAAATCCATTTTCACAGTTAACGAAAATAAAGTAGGAAAAGAAGGTAGGTAGCTATGATGCCATAGACAGGCACACAGATACACACGTCAAACTTAACGTCAGACGTCGGGGCTTAAATACAGTACCTACACTCCTTATACCAACGTCTGTGCATCCAAGATTGAACGTCCGGTTACGCTAGTTTTAACCGACTTCAAAAAAAGAAGGAGGTTCTACGTTCCACTGTATGCTTTTTTTTTAACTAACTTAGAAAAGTTGAAAAACCCCCGACATTGTCATTTCAAATTTCAATATTTCAAAAACGCGTGAATCGATTTTAATGAAACTTACCTAAGAACCATCCCGATTAAACTAGCTTTCGATTAAAAAAACTGCATCGAAATCAAACTTCGAAGGTCAAACTTACAACACCACCCTTTTTCATCGAGGGTTAAAACTACCTAATGTAGAGCCTAAAAAACTTCAAAAATGTCCTTTCAAACTTGTACCCCAGCGTCCAAACACCCTGTTTCAAGGCGTTATAAACGTTTTATATCCTTCTCTACCCGGGTAGTTCACCCCTATATACTCGAACCAATCCAAATGTGTATTAATGGCTTAAAAGTAGCGGTTTAGTTACAAAACAAACGTTTCAGCAGGACCAACAACTGACGCTCCGAGCATCGATCAACCGGATCTAACCGGCTGTAAGAGCCGCCGCAGACTTACTAGAGACCGGGTTGGAAGGAGCTACTGCTATATTAATATGGATACGACTAAAGGCTTTTTTTTTAATCACGCAGGCGAAAATGACAGCTAAAAGTCTCAGCGTATCTGGAAATGAAAAATATTCCGACTAATTAAGAACCTTAACCGACTAATTAAAATCCTTTTTTTGAAGTAGGTTAAAAAGACATACCTAAGTCATAATGACTTACATCCTTTTTCCACAAATGGTGCGACTTTTAGCTGTCATTTTCGTCTCCAGGATTAGAAATAGACTTTAGAACAAAACAGGAAAAACCTACTTGGAAGCTTTTGAAATATTTCTGCAAAAATGATGATGTCAATAAATAAAAACGTCATAAGTTACTTTTTGAAATTTGTTTGTTTTTGACTCAAAGAAAACTCGTTTAAAACTAGAATAAAATATTTTTCTTTCAACTTTTCTAAGTTCCACGGCCTGGCCCCTATTTCACCAACTTAACAATTGTCAGTTTTTTATGACAATTCAAACTACATTTCTTTGACACTATGAATTAGTTTATTGCAAGAATAACAAATTGCACTATCCAGCAGGTCATATCCATATAGTAATGTAACCTTTCATAAAAAAAACCCGCAATCGAATCGGTCCAACCGTTTGGGAGCTATGATGACACAGATACACCCATACACAAGTCAAATTTATAATACCCCCCTTTTCGAGTCGGGGGTTAAAAGTCGTAAGTCTGCGCTAGCTCTTAGCTCTCACGCAGCCACGGTGACCACGTGTCTCGTCCGTACTCGATCTATCTTCATCTCGGACTGAGCGCGTGCCCATTGTCCTGCCGTCTCCGGGATAGACTGTTTTGTGGACACATTGTTTGATGAATTGGTGTGACTAGACAGTTCTTATATTGAGTGATGCAGGAGTTGTGTCAGTTTTATGAATGAAGATGGGTGTGGGTATCAATAAAATTACCGAAGATCGTCATGCTGTAACTGACAGTTGCGTAAGAAAAAGCTGTGGTAGCCTAGTAGTTTAACCTTATGGTCACTCGAGAAGAAGCACTGCGTCGTCATCATCATCATTTCCGGTGACGGGAAACATTGTGAGAAAACTTGCACCTGCGAATCAATTTAATACTGTGCCTTAATGGTATAATCCAGTCTTTTCCTTATTCATGTTTTTAGAAAAGGACTTAAGGAGCAGGCAGGGCAGGTTATTATGCCACAATTGAAAAGTCGTATGAACCATTTTGGATTTCACTGTCCACGACAAAACCGTTTACAGAAAAGCACTAGAAGAGTTGCCATTATAAAAACACAGCAATGACGGTCACACGTACTGTTCCACTGACCCCCTATCACTCACTTCATATAAATAAAAAGTATAAGTACGTATAGTTGAATTGAGAAATGTTTTTACATGTTCTAGTGTTTATGACCTTGGCATAAGATTGATTTTTGCCTGATCTGTGGAAAAACTTGTTTCACTATACCTATACGATATAATTATCGTGCCGTGTGCCTTATGACAATGCGCCCGCACTCCAGATTGACTGATAGTCTTGCGTAATGGGCGGGTTGACTGATCGCGCTCCAATCTGACAAGTTAGTTCCACTGCTGATCGATGGTGGCAGCACGCGCGTTATTGATTGACTTTTTTTCCGTGTAAGTACTCGGCTAATAAGGATGAATGTTTTTTTTTCTGTGACAGTTCTGTCCTGGTCTTGTATGGATTTTACGTCCAAAGGTCTTCTTGACAATTTAATCGCTCCAAAAACCTTTTCATGTAAAATGTTGCCAAGACGAGACCATTATAGCTCGCACTAACAAAAAGCTCTCAGATCTCATGTAGAGCCAAGCTTCTAACTCTACACGCCCTAACCCTACAAGCCCTAACTTCACAAACTCTAAAAAACATGTGGCTTGGCCGTTTCGTTACTACAAGAACTCTTTACAACAGATAAGTAATGAACAGTGAATATTTTTTTCACCTTACGTCCATGTGTCGGTCTAATGATGTTTCTCGTTCCATTTCAATTAAGTTTTTTTTAATCTTGATACCCCTCCATTCGTCAAGAATTGTATTTCACTGGCGAATTTTGTATGAACTCAAAGTTTGCGTTATGTACTTTCGGAACAATGTAATTACTTACTTGACCGAATTTTTCACAGCTCAAACTAAGTATTTACAAACAACGAATTAGCCAAAATCAAAAGCAGACCTTTACTTAAATTATATTACTAGACCATAGACCTAAATATCTCTAATGCGAACCGATTGAGAGCTCTCCAACTGCCACTAAGCCTTTCGCAAAAGTTGCGGGCATTCGCGGCAAAGTATCGAAATTTTAAAACGTTTTTATTTTTTAAATGACGCCGTAAGAGACTTAGGCGCGGCTTCGCGTTCTTCCACGACTTCTTTGTTTAAATTTTAAAGGTGCTAGGCTTTAGTGCTTTAGTTAAAGATTGGCGCCATGTTTGTTTTTCATCTCTTGACTTTGCGGTGTCTGGAATACTTCGTTAAGTACTATATTGTCTTGCAAGTATGTTTTAAGCCACAGCCGGGGGTGATTTTTTCCAAGGGTTTTCACGGCTTTTCATTTCGACGCTGAGACGTAAACGCGACGCTGTTACCTTAGAGAACAACACCTCTGAGGCGTAACCTTGTTTGAATTCAGTATGGTTTATATCCTGTATAAATGTATAGTTCACTTACAATAAGGACAAATTGGAATCGGGATTTAATCACGACATTTTTGTTAGTAAAATTTTACTCAAGTTAGTCATTGAATCTTTCACAGCTTTCGAAAAAGCATATCGACGGTACTCTGATTCAACCTCGTATATAAACTTTGACGAAATTGGAATAACCACTCTAGTCCCCGAACCTAAAGTGGTTATTCCAATTTACAAATACAGGAAAACTGCACCTAAGATATATATTATTATATGTACTAGTGCCCGACACTGTGATCATGATAATAATGGTGACAATCAGGGTGTCAATTATTAGAATTAATGTGTCAAACATTGGAATGTTTACTCTTAAGACAATAATCAAATAAAATTAGTGTTTATTTAGATAGATAGGCTGATCCCCGATAAAGTTTATGCTGCAGGTATAGATAGCAGATAGATAGACTCACTGTCTATTGAAGCCTCAACTCCGTTCCTCAGAGTTTAGGTGTTTTGACATGTAAATAGATCTGCCCAACACACAGCTTAAATTTGCACAGAGAGTTTCTGAGCTGAGAAAATAGCATTATGGATGTAATTAATGAAGCTAGCGCAGGAATGTAATAAGGTACAGTATGTGAGTCCTTTTTTGGCACATTGACATTTCCGTTAGTAATAAGACAAAACCTACTTTGACTAATGGAGGCTTGAGCGACGTTTACGAATAACTAGTTTATGGCCCGCGGCTTTGCCCCCGTGAAATATTTCAAAATGGGCTAGTTCCCTATCCCGTATGAATTTTGATAAATCCCTTCTTAGTGCACCTCTAGGATACTCAAGGTATATGTTTGTCAAATTTCAAGTCTCTAGGTCCAGCTGTTTAGGCTGTGCTTAGTCTGTCAGTCACGGTACTGTTTTATAGGTATAGATACCACTAGCTTTTGCCCGCAGCTTCGCTCGCGTGAACCATAAGCATTTCAAAGAAGCAAGGAATCAAGCAAGCAAGCAAACGTGCAAGCGAACCTGCAAGCTTGCAAGCAATATTGCAAGCAAGCATGCAAGCTGGCACGCAAGCAAGTATACTAAACAAGCTATAATGCACGCAAGCAGGTATGCAAGCAGACATGCAAGCAGGCATGCAAGCAGGCATGCAAGCAGGCCATCAAGTAGGCATGCAAACAGGCATGCAAGCAGGCATCAAGCAAGATGCAAGCAAGATGCAAGCAAGCATGCAAGCAAGCACGCAAGCAATCATTCAAGCAATTATTAAAGCCTGTAAGAAAACATGCGAGCAAGCATCCAGGAAGCAATCAAGCAAGCATTCAAGCAGGCATTTAAGCAGGCACGCATGCAACCATGCAAGCAAACATGCAAGCGAGCATGCAAGCATTACAATCATTATGAGTTATGTTATAAGATTTCTAACGTGTTTTCCTGTGGGAATGAGATGTTTTCCCGTAGCAAAAAGTAGCCTATGTCACTCGTCAACCTTTCAACTATCTCCATATAGGTATAAAAAATATAAAAACTTTAATCCATCGCAAAACCACAAATAAAGGCGATGTTGTAACGTGTTTCCCGTGGGAATGAGATATTATCCCGTTATAAAAAGTAGCCTATGTCACTCTCCGTTTAATATAGGGCTTCATTTTAATTAAATGTTAATTTGAGACTATGTAGCTTTCTATTGGTGGAAGAATTTTTAAAATCAGCGCAGAAGTTGGGTTCACTTAATTCTATCCAGCGGGTTTTTTCATTTTAAGTAATTTTAACTCTTCAGATCGATAAAAAAAAACTTTCACTTATAAAAAGCTACAGTTCTTAACTGACATTGGCACCTACTTTTTCCTCGGGAAAATGAAAAATTCCTGGGGGATAAGCGAATTCTCCATTTAGCCCGATTAAAAATCTTTCAATAACAGAAAGCTACACTGCTTCTGATTGATATAGGCTACTTTTATCCCGGGAAATTGTAAAATTCCCGCCGGATATTAATAACTGTTTTAACCTAGCTATTTAAAAAAACCTTAATTATGAATCAGTGACGGTGTAGCTTTCTATTAGTGATTTTAATTTAAATCAGCCCCGAAGTTGAGTTCGCTTATTTCTATCCCGCGGGAATTTTGCATTTTAACTCTTTAGATCGATTAATTTTTTTTCCCTATCCAGTGGGAATTTCGAAAAAGTCCATCTTAGTGCACCTCTATGATCGTAAAGAAATAATAATTGTAAACTTGCAAGTCTCTATATCTGCTAGTCAGTTACTATGAAAATATTACTGTTTATCCTTTATCCCGTGGGAATTTTGGAAAATCCTGAAACCCGTTATTAGCTGTTATTATTACCTACTTGCATGCCAAGTTTGTAATCTCTAATAATTATAGCTGCGGAGATAGAGCCACTTTGATTCGAAAATGTAAATCCCATTTATTCCCTATCAGGTGGGAATTTCGAAAAATTCCTTCTTAGTGCTCCTCTAGGATACTCAAGGTATATGTCTGCCAAATTTCAAGTCTCTAGATCCAGTGGTTTAGGCTGTGCATTGTCTGTCAGTCAGTCAGTCAGTCAGTCACGGTCTTCTTTTATAGGTATAGATTTCAAAATGCGCTAGTTCCCTATCCCGTGGGAATTTCAAAAAATCCCATCTTAGTGCACCTCTAGGATAATCTAGGTATATGTTTGCCGAATTTCAAGTCTCTAGGTCCAGTGATTTAGGCTGTGCGTTGTCTGTCAGTCAGTCAGTCAGTCAGTCACGGTACTGTTTTATAGGTATATTATGCCCCGCGGCTTTGCCCCCGTGAAATATTTCAAAATGGGCTAGTTCCCTATCCCGTGGGAATTTCGAAAAATCCCTTCTTGGTGCACCTCTAGGATACTCAAGGTACATGTGTGCCAAATTTCAAGTCTCTAGGTCCAGTGGTTTAGGCTGTGCGTTGTCTGTCAGTCAGCCAGTCAGTCAGTCACGGTACTGTTTTATAGGTATAGATTAGGGAATAACACTACATAGAACTATATGTGCGAGTACGTGTGTACCTCTCGTCGGGTTCGGTGTCACAGGTTTTCAAATCACAATTTACCATACAGCTATTGCATTTTGCACTAAGCTGTGTAGAAATGCAAATTAGTGAATAAACCGCTTATTGAAATGCGATGACAATCGGTTCGTCCGTCGCAGCCGACGACAGTTGTTTTGCATCGACCCGGTAAGTTTGGCCGGATTAGCTTTATTTGGGCAGTATCGACTCATGTAAATGAGGCGAGTGAACCCTTTGTTTTATTTAACTTCTGTGTTTATTTATGAGGTTTCTTGCGTTTTCTTGAGACCCTAGACTAGTATAACTTCATCTATACATCTCCTGGTCAATTAAATCGTGCCAGTAAAGTGTTCTGGTTTTGCTGTTCTACTATTTTTTTTACACTTGTTTCTAAAATACCGTATTTTTTTTTCCAATGATACAGTGAGTCTTCTTTGTGTAATTCATCTGTGGTTGTGTATTGTAAGAGCTATGTAACTTGTTTTTAGAAAAAATTACTTTGTGCCAAATTTCTTGCGGCGCATTCTTTTATCATGGTCTTTCCGAAAGCGCTGGTAGACTCAAAAAAATGACGTATAAAAGAGCACTCAACTGCCTATTTGCTGGATAAAATTTTGAATTTTGTGTTTTTGAATTTCCATGACCTTCGTCATGTTTCTTCAACCTCCGACGCAATACGAGGGGTATGTATGTTTCGCTACATCGGTGCCGTCATCTCGTTCTTGATGACGCTGACGTGACGGTGACGGCGGCGGTGGTCATTGGCCTAAGACTAGCTGCGTTTCCTCGTTGTATGACATTCCGATACGATGACCGAGGAAAGATCCATGCCCTATTGGGCGCTTGTGGATCGCTCCAGTTTTTTTTAATTGAAATAATTTTCAGAATCACAAAACGAAAGAATATAAGACTAACGTGACAAGAAACGTGACGACCGAATAGCCTAGTGGTTAGAGACCCTGACTATGAAGCTTGAGGTCCCGGGTTCGATGAGGTCAAGGCAGATGTTTGTATGATGAATATTAATGTTTTTTCTCGGGTTTTGGACGTTTGACATGTATATAAGTATGATTTATCTATATAAGTATGTTTATTCGTTGTCTAGTACCCACAACACAAGCTCTGCTTAATTTGGGACTATGTCAATTGTCCTATGATATTTTTTTATTTTTATTTTATTTATTTATTTTTTATTTTATTTATTTTTATTTTATTTATTTATTTAAGGAGAACCAACAGCTTATAACACAATATAAGTAGTGAGAATGGAAACACAGAGCCAATTACAGGATCTCACAAATAGTGATGAAATACATGCTTAAGCTAAACTTAAACGAGGTGCGCGCACCATATCAAACGACACACCATGCTAAACAAAGCACCACAGAATTCCAAGTAGAATCCGCACACTCCATAACTCATTATTTACAAATTATTGTTTTTCTTCTACAAAAAATCTGCAAAATTAATTAGAGAATTCAGCAGGTCAATAGTATTAAGTTTATACATTGAGTTAGTGCTGCACTATCCTAAAAAATATAAATAGCAAGCCAATAACTACAACTTAGAAAACTAAAATAACTTACTAATGCGCCAATGGCGCATCAATCAAAGCACCTCATCGCTAGTCTTCGCCTCACGGAAGGGATGTTACAGTTAAATATATCTATATTCATCTCCTTCACCAGGTTGTTCAAATTACCGCTCGCGCGCCTGAGAAAGCTGTTCTGCCTGTACCTAGTCGATGTGAATTTAAGAAAAATAGGAGGATTGAATCTTTTTAGTCTTGGGGGTGTGTTGAAGGACAGCTTCTGAAGCAGTTCTGGACAATCAATGCTGCCACTGACGATGCTAAGAATAAAAGTAATATCGGCTATATCACGGCGCCGGTGCAAAGGAATGAGATGGTGTTTTTTTACATATTTCTATGTAATCAGACGACTTATAGGGACATTTAAGTTTAAAGCATAGGTATTTAACAAACTTCTTCTGAACGCGTTCAATCCGGCCGGCATATGTTTTATAACAAGGGTTCCAAATTTGCGAAGCATATTCCAGTTTACTCCTGACATAGGTACAATAAAGAACCTTAAGTGTTTTTGCTTGAGTAAATTGCGATGAGTTACGCATAATAAAGCCTAATGACCGCAACGCACTGCCAACAACACTATCTATATGCTTATCAAATAGAAGTTTTGAGTCATGTATTACACCTAAGTCCCTCATAAAGGGTATCTTATCCAAGACATGACCTTTCAACATGTAAGTAGTACTGATCGGTTCCCGTTGACGCGTAAAAGTTATCGCAAAACACTTGGATGGATTCAAACTTAATTTATTAGCCTGACAGTACCGATCCAGTCTCGAAAGATCCGCCTGAACCAAATCAGAATCATGACTGGACCCTATCCTCGCAAAGATTTTCATGTCATCAGCAAAGCACAGAAGCTGCGAGTGAATAAAACACTTGCTGATATCGTTAACAAAAATGTTAAACAATAACGGACCAAGCAAAGATCCCTGCGGCACACCACTAGGGATAGTTACCCACCCAGACATGTAGTTGTTAACGACAACAGCTTGCGATCTATTATTAATGTACGAGGAAAACCATCTGAGTAGATCACCATGAATACCAACAGCGTACAACTTCGAAATTAATATGTCATGATCAATTCTATCAAACGCCTTGCTATAGTCCGTGTAAATTACATCGACCTGAGAGCCACTATCCATAGCCTCGGTAACATACTCGTTAAGCAGGGTAAGATTGGACACAGTAGAACGACGTCGTAAGAATCCGTGTTGGTTCGGGCTAAAAGAATTCATTAAAGCATTATAAACTTGATCATACACAATTGTCTCGAGCACCTTTGATACTATGCACAGTTTAGAAATTGGTCTATAAGTTTCTATATCAGTGATAGGGCCTTTTTTGTGAACTGGAGTAACTAAGGCGGATTTCCATAACAACGGCACGTAACATTCCGAGAGGGAACGTTGAAACAATAACGAAATGGGTTTAACTAAGCTTCTCGCACAACTTATTAAAAACTGAGCTGGCAGATCATCAGGACCAGCCGACTTAGAGGGGTCAAGTTTAAGTAGTATATTAACGATTACTTCAGCATCAACCTGGATGCGGCTCAAGCTGGCCGTGGAGTCGGAAATTAGATTGGAAATAGAACTTGCAGTGGAGTTATTGCGGCTTGATGTCGAAAAAGTCGAGAAAAAATAGTCCGAGAAAGCTTCACATATATCAGTACCATTGTTAACCAGTCTGTCACCATGCTTTAAACTACTTGGAATAGTTTTCGAACTGGAACGCGATTTCATGAAGGACCAGAACTGCTTTGGATTCTTAGCAATGTTATTTTCTACACGTTTAATATACGAATCAAAGCACTCCCGTTCCAATTTGCGAACTCTGTCTCTCAATACGCCATACGAAATTAAATCAGATTTATTTTTGTAGATCTTGTACTTTTTCAAGAACTTGTATTTTTCTTTAATAGCTTTTTTCAGCCCGAAGGAATACCACACCGGATGCATGTTCGGTTTAATTGTTTTTTTGGGAATGAATTTATCTCTCATCCTTCTAAACGTTGCATAAAAGAAGTCCAGTGATTGCTCAATGGAACGCTGCGAGAACTCGCGATCCCAGTCAATGCCTAATAGTTCATTATTAATAGAGTCAAAGTCCCCTCTGTTATAAAAATATTTAACCATCGAAGCTGGCTGTAAGGAATCAGTGGTAGAATATTTAATGGAGATAACCAGTGCTTTATGATAGGGATCAATTGGTACCAGGGCGTTCAAACATTCACTAACGCTCACAACATCGTTTGACAAAACCAGATCCAGCAGCTTACCATAGTGATTAAAAATACCGTTATATTGACACAGGTTATGTGTTTGAAGGTCGTCCACTAGACTGCACTCGTCACTATTCACATAATTAGATGGAGCCATTGACAATCCTTGCGCCGACCATAATATACCGCTCAAATTAAAGTCACCAATTATGAGATACTTGTCATTTGGATGGTTCAATATTAATTCATTTAACCTATATAAGAAATTAGATAGCTGTTGTGAAAACGTGTTACCATTGTTTTGTTTACACAAGTATAATACGCATAAATGAACTTTGACCGGTCTACTGCAGCGATCCTTAAGTGTTAAAGAAACCCATAGATCCTCGGCCGAGGAGCAAAAAGTCGGCTGCGGGGTAACAGTTAACTCCCTGCGAGTAGCGATAATAACACCGCCTCCGCGACTCTGCCCAGTCAGTGCTAAGTCCCGATCCCGCCGCCACACGACATACCGGCCGTCAAATAACTCTGAATCCAACACACCGTCAACTAACCATGTCTCCGTTAAAACAATAATATCATAAGAAACTAAGCTAAGGTTACGATAGAATGTTAGCGTTTTAGAGCGAAGTCCCCGTACGTTCTGATAATAAATAGAATAACAATCATCCACCGAGTCAACAGTAGCCATTTATAAATTTAAATACATGCAAAACAGCGTAAATTCGTGTCAAATACAATATCACACCACATATGGAGTGAATACATATAATGAGGTATGTGTGAAGCAGTAACTCAAACCCCAGCAAACAACTGTACGAGTTCGGCTTGTGGCGAATTACAGAAGTACCCACAGAGCGCAAGAATAACATACCGTGAGTGAAAAAGAGTAAATAAACAATAGATAATAGATTCAATGAGTGCGAAGAAAAGAGACAAGCGCAAAGCAGTGAGCACACCGTTACCAGCTCAACAAATAAACAACAAGTGAAGGTAGCGATTCGCCCGGGCGCCGAACAAAAGACGCAGCACGGGCGCTCAGTGATACTCAAACTTATCTGGCTGTGATTAGCGTACGAGTCAGGAATATACAATATTGGCACAAAAAACTTAAAAATTAACACAGAGAGAATAACAAAAAGAGTATTAAAAGGAATTGACAAAAAATTAAAAGAATTCCAATCTAAAGCAACTTGTTTAAATCACGCTCGCTATTAATAATATATACTTTAGAATTATCATCTTTGCGGGCGTGAATCTTGCAGTGTTTAACCCAAATGTGAATATATCCCTTAGCCTTCAACGTGGATTTCGTTAACGTGAGCAGCTTCTTATTCGCCGGTGTCAAATGATCGTTGACATACACGCTCAGCGATGTACCTTGGAAACCAATTTCACCAGCGGAGAACGACTTCTTCCTCCGCGCAGATGCTATAAAGTCCTCTTTTATGTAACGATTTGTAAAGCTGACAACAATGGATTTTTCATTAGAATCATATATTGGAACTCTGGCGATATAGTTAATGTAGGTTTTATCCACTTGATAGCCCACCACCGCACTGATCCTATCCATGATTGAAAAGAGATTTTCGTCTTTCCTAAGCGGAACCCCCCTTATCTCGACGTTGTTGACACGTAGTGCTTGATCATTTCGAGCAAGCTCACTCTTTAAAGAGGACAGTTCATTGCAAAGCTGCTGAATCCTGTCCTGAACCGTTTCAAGCTCCGGAAGTTTCTTTTCAACTTCAGTTAGACGGGAAGAGCATTCGTCAAGTCTGTTACTAGTAAAATCGCACGACTCCTTAACTTCAGCGAGTTCGGTTTTTAAAATGCTCACATCGTTCACCAGGCCAGGCAGGCACAGGACCTTCTGTTTAATTTCGAGCAGTTCGTCCATGATAGTGGCTAAATCGATCTGCTTCGGAGGACAAGGCGAGGCGTCTCTCTTACAAGCGAAACATCTCCAAGTTGTCCTTATAAGAAACGACACTGACGCATGTGTGTAGTAAACGACCTCGCGGCTGTGTGCGTTTCGGGACGCGAGCGGGGGCGAGCGCGGGGCGCGCGGGGTGTGGAAAGGCGATCCGCGGTCGCCACGGCACAACAGTGACGCGCCTGTGACAAAACTGAGTATTCTCGTCGCGATTTGAAGCACTGCTTCAGTTGTAGCACGTGAGAACCAACGAGATTCAAATCGCTTAGGCCAAATTTGGGCCAACTTAGGTCAGAATTAATGCCCTTACCCAGGGTTAATGCCAACCAAGGTTCGTATTAGAATATTAACCCGATGAAAATTCCAAAGTACCTCACCAATACCTAAATAATCTAAATCATAAAACCGAAACTACCCCCCAAGCCTATCTCCCAGGAACCTCTTTAAGCCAATAAACAGCTGGATGGAGCCAATATTCGGGCCATCTATGTCGTTAGTATATCACGAAACACATTGAACAAGGGCCGTTAACAGCAAATCACGAGTTATGAAGACCCGAGTAATAAGTGCGCTGTATTAGCGTACCGGCTGTGTTCACAGCGCGATACCACTTTAATTTTTTTTTCTACAGTATAGCTACCACCATTTTACTCGCTAATCCTGCCGCTAAGCAGTGCATTCTGTCTGTCTGTCAAGACCCTTTTTCTCTGGAGCGCGTGGAGGTAGTAGACTGAAATTAACATTGAATATTCAAGCTTTGTTTCGTACCTTGAAGATGTGAAAAAATCAAACACCTTAGTCAACGCAATCAAAAGATACAGTAATTAAAAAGGTTGTTTCCATACAAATTGCCGTACCCTGAAAACCTAAACGATACTTCCAGTTGTCCTAGAAACTTTAAATTTGGTATGAAGGTAGCTCTAGCACAACCACTCAGAAAATTCTCAAAATCTAAAATTTTCATGTCTGTCTGTAGATTTCACAGACCAATATAAGTTGCCCCCACACCGCCTATATTTTGCTTAGGAGCAGGGCTTTGCTAACACTGGACTTTTAAAACACTGGGAAAAAGCGTTCAAATCTTTCTACGGAACCCTCGTGCGCGAGTCCGACTCGCATTTGGCCGGTTTTTTTACCCGCAACCCCAGGGGATTTGCAGATGCATTGCCTAACCTAGAGAGCTAAAAATGCCTCTTGCGCCCGTAATTACACCAGCTGACTTACTCTCCACACCGGAACACAACAGTGCAAGCACTGCTGCTTAGCGGCAGGATTAGCAAGTATGGTAGCGATCCAGATAGACCTCGCACAAGGTCCCACCACCCGCAAAATTGTCATTGAGGATACATTTTCACTCCAAGAAACATTATCAATTTCTTTTGTGCGCGCGCCTAGCTTGTGGGGTCATAAAGCAGACAGACGGGAGGCGCCTTTAGCTTATCTATGCACTTCAATTTTTCTGCCACTTTTTGAGGGGGACGAGGAACACACACGTACAGCACACGTCTGCGCTTAAGTCAAATTTTGTTACGTTCCTACAAACTCACACTAAAACAAAACTGTCACACAAATGCCAAAAACACGCACGAATCAACAGACCCTGATCATTTTGGTCAGACTTAATGTTAAAGTTTTGGCAAAGGGGAAATCGCGCGTTAACATTTCCATTCCTTTCCTGCTCTAAGTGTGGGGTTGTGGGGCCCCTAGGCAGTTTCCTACTCTGGCTAATGGTATTCACCTGACATTGCTGACGGTAAGTAATACTCGGTTCACATTATTTCCAGTCCTGCGATACAATAAACTCAGTCCAGTGTTGGAC
The DNA here is from genome assembly GCA_963691665.1 of Clepsis dumicolana. Taxonomy (NCBI): domain Eukaryota; kingdom Metazoa; phylum Arthropoda; class Insecta; order Lepidoptera; family Tortricidae; genus Clepsis; species Clepsis dumicolana. The sequence continues at coordinate 4,812,183 of OY829524.1, read as the reverse complement.
TGGATCATATAGTCACTGTTTAACGTTTAATCCAGTAAGTACTGGAATGGTTGTATAATAGTAGTTTATGCAACTGCTACATAATGAGGGTCCTTAAAACACGAGTGTGTTTTTATGAAACGAGGCGAAGCTGAGTTTCATAATATTTATTTATTTTTGTTTATTTATTTCCATAACTATTCTACCATTACAGATTGGCTTTAACCTAATGCGATAGAATATAATATATTAAAAAATCTTAAATTTAAACCTAACCAATTAATTTTACGAATACAATTCAACCATTCACTTTTCTATGTATAACATAAAACAAACAGCGTTATCCTTGTGAGTTCACTTAGAGCACAAGAAAAAAGATCAATTCGCTGTGCAATGAGGTTGGTAGTGCGGATGGCGCGCGTCAGCAGCGGCGGCCGGCGCCGGCGCCCCACGTACCCGTCCGGTACGCATAGACCAAGTTGCCTCAACACAACTGGATTGTAAATCCTTCCAGTGAGCACCGCATGAACGTATGTCACTAGAGCGAAATCCCGCCTCACCCTCAGTTCATTGTACCCAACCATTCCTAATATATAGAGTGTCGGATACAATAAAGGATAGAAGGCATAAACTCCATACAGTCGCATGTATAAATAGCGTATAAATTTATTTTGAATACGTGCTCACATGAGACAGTACTTGAGTTCATAAGGAGCCCAAATGACAGAGTTCGATTCCAGTTGACTTCTTACCAAACTATTATACAAAGCGATGACAGCCTTTATATTTGTAAAACCTCGCAGCGTTCGAAGTAGGAAACCCGAGTTCCTGTATGCTTTTTTACAGATGTTAGGAATGTGGTCACGATAGCTCAAACTAGATGTTAGTAATGTGGTCACGATAGCTCAAACTAGATGTTAGTAATGTGGTCACGATAGCTCAAACTAGATGTTAGTAATGTGGTCACGATAGCTCAAACTAGATGTTAGGAATGTGGTCACGATAGCTCAAACTAGATGTTAGTAATGTGGTCACGATAGCTCAAACTAGATGTTAGTAATGTGGTCACGATAGCTCAAACTAGATGTTAGTAATGTGGTCACGATAGCTCAAACTAGATGTTAGTAATGTGGTCACGATAGCTCAAACTAGATGTTAGTAATGTGGTCACGATAGCTCAAACTAGATGTTAGTAATGTGGTCACGATAGCTCAAACTAGATGTTAGTAATGTGGTCACGATAGCTCAAACTAGATGTTAGTAATGTGGTCACGATAGCTCAAACTAGATGTTAGTAATGTGGTCACGATAGCTCAAACTAGATGTTAGTAATGTGGTCACGATAGCTCAAACTAGATGTTAGTAATGTGGTCACGATAGCTCAAACTAGATGTTAGTAATGTGGTCACGATAGCTCAAACTAGATGTTAGTAATGTGGTCACGATAGCTCAAACTAGATGTTAGTAATGTGGTCACGATAGCTCAAACTAGATGTTAGTAATGTGGTCACGATAGCTCAAACTAGATGTTAAATGAACCTCTAGATCCTTTACAACTGTTACTCTTTTTATGTGACTCTCTCCGATCTTATAGTCATGAACAATGGGTGTGTGCCTCTTAGTAAAAGTAATTTGTACACATTTTGAATGATTGAATTCAAGTTTATTGTTTTTGCTCCAGTTCACTACTCTGTCTATGTCGCTCTGTAATTTCGCACAGTCCTCCGCCGTTTCTATGGTAAGGCACAGCTTCAAATCGTCCGCAAACAATAAACAATCTGCATCCCGAACAACGTTTGGCAAGTCGTTAATCATTATTATAAATTCTAAGGGACCCAAATTACTACCCTGACTCACGCCTGACCTGGTGAAATACGGCTCAGATATGTACCCAGCGTAGTCAACATATTGGCTTCGGCCCTCCATGTAGCTGGCAAAAAATCCAAGCAGATGCGGCGTACAGCCGATATAAGCTAATTTTCGAAGTAAAATGTCGTTATCTACTAAATCGAAGGCCTTTTTGAAATCAAAATAGGCTGCATCCACCTGTCCACCACCATCAACTGCTGGGACCACACTAGACATGTAGTTCAAGAGGTTGCCCGTCGTGCTGCGAGCTGGTCTAAAACCATGCTGAGAGTCAGACAATTGCGCTTGGATCTGGGTAAGAATGTCTCTCTGAATAGCCGACTCCAATACTTTTGCCGGGGTCGACAGCACTGCAATGGGTCTGTGTCCTTCCGCTTGGGATCCTGCCTGCCCTTTGGGAACCGGTACTAGGATCGGTATATAGGTATCGGTAGAATAGGTAATAGGATCACACGAGTGTTTTAAGGCCTAATTATGTGGAGTTGCATACATTACTTTATCTACACACATATTATAAGTACTCTAAGGTGGGTTCAGAAGCCGAAGGCATATATCATACCCATACCTGTCACGAATTTGACTGTTTTTTTTTAATCATAGACAAACATACCGAGCTGACGTTTCGTAAACCATTTTTTTTATTATTGTAAAATAAAATAAAATATCACATTATTATTTATACATGTCGGACTGAACTCGACTTACGTACGTGAGTGATCCGTTTTATTTCACTATGATTGTAAATTACGTTGGTTTTCAAATTTGAAACATTGAATTCGATATCGAAAAGTCATTACGATATCGAATTCGATGTCGTAATGACTATTACTTTACTGCTGGTGGTGGAGGAGGTGCTGGGGCTGGCGCTGTCGGCGAGAAGGCCACGTCGTGCTGCAATGCTGGTCATTTTCTACGGTTTCTGAACGCATTATAGGGGACTTATGATATGTGTGTAGATAAACTATAGTTCCAGTAGAGCTGCAATGAAACGGGACGTATGCTTGATGACAACCACCTCTGTAACTATAGCGTCACTGAAAACCAGCGTCACGAAATGATCTCCAAATCTCTTCGTGGCACACAGCTGAGTGGCGGCTATTTTAGCTTCTTTAATTCTATGTAATCGGCATGTGTATGTGTGTTTAACCCCCGACGAAAAAGAGGGGTGTTATAAGTTTGACATGTGTATCTGCCTGTGGCATCATAGCTCCCAAACGGATGGACCGATTTCGATGCGGCTTTTTTCTCCAAGGCTAGTTTAATCGAGATGGTTCTTAGTTAAGTTTCATTAAAATCGGTTAACTCCTTTCTGAAATAATGAACTTTGAAATGACAACGTCGGGGGTTTTCCAACTTTTCTAATGTTAGCTAAATAAACAATTCCTATTCTTATTCTTAAAAGTAGATTGTCAATCCAGTTACGGTATTAACTAACATACTTTTCATTCCATGATATTATTTATTCCAGGTATCTTAAAGAATAGCCAAATCAGAACACGCCCATTCCAAAACTTTCGCCGTAAAATTAGGTATAAACCTCAGGAAGATCACTCAAAGTTCTAAGAAGAATTTATGTTTTACGATGAAAAATCACCAGTTGAAACGACGGCGGCATACCAAATAACATCACGATTATTGCATATTAAAAAAGAGTAAATGCGATTTAGTTAATAGTAGTTATATGTAAGGTAAATGTCCCTGTGCCCGACACTGGCCCAATAGTTGACACCTTTAATCTTATAATACGTAGCAATAGAGGTGACAAAGCGGGGTGTAAATTATTGGAATCAATGAGTTGATCGTTGGGGCGTGTGATTTGTGAAATTATGCTCAACTTAATACTTATAAAGGTGCAATAAAAAGCCGTGATAGCCTAGTGGTTTGACCTATGGTCTCTCAAACAGAGGGATCGTGGGTTCAAACCCTGGAAAACCTCTGAGTTTTTCGGAATTTATTTGCGAAATTAAGTATATTTTTAATTTATCATGAGCTTTTCAGTGAAGGCAAACATCGTGAGGGAACCTGCACACTCCTGCGAAGCAATTCAATGGTGTGTGTGGAGTTCCTAGTCACTGGGCTCTCGTGGGAACTGTAGCTCAAGCCCTCTTATTCTGAGAGGAGGCCTGTGTCCAGCAGTGGGAAATAAATAGGCTGATGATAAGTGCAATATTTTTTGCAAGAAAATCTATGCTTAAAAACATTTCTGTGGATTATAAAAATAACACCATTTGCTGCAATTTAAGTTTGATTTATTAGCGTACCAAAGCCTGTCATATTATACACAGTAAATTATACGGAGTGTCCCATCCTTTACAGCACAGAAGCGTAATTAGAATTAAACGTAAATACGCGTGGCATAGTTGGCGGTTTCCGGCAATGCAATGCTTGCAATTATTGTCGCACCCTGTATAAGGCTCGTATCACAATTAGAGGATGTAGTCAAGTTGTAAATTATCATTTATTACAGAAGTCCAAAATGCGAATAATGGATAAAAAGTACGCTTTCAATTACGTTTCGTAAAATGATTATATTTTGACGACAGCCATCAACACAATTCTCCCCGTCATCTCTACACCTATAATAAAAGAGTACCGTGACTGACTGACTGACAGACAACGCACAGACTAAACCACTGGACCTAGAGACTTGAAACTTGGCAAACAGTACCTTGAGTATCCTAAAGGTGCACTAAGAAGGGATTTTTCTAAATTCCCACGGGATAGGGAACTAGCCCATTTTGAAATATTTCACGGGGGCAAAGCCGCGAGGCATGAGCTATTCTCATACAATTAGTAAAGCCAAAGCTGAGTCAAAGTGAAGAAAGTCTTTCCATGTTAATGAAATTGTCATAAGATCGATTTTTGCTACTATACCTATGCAACTTTATTCTTACCTACTAGCTGATGCCCGCAACTTCATCTGGGTCTAATCTAATTCGACTTCTTCCATCCTGCGGGAGCTATGCGATTTTCCGGGATAAAAAGCAGAATTATGCGTTATTTTGAAGTTTAACGTAGGTATAAGCTATATTAACGTAAAGTTTCATCAAAATCGGTTCATTAGTCTTTGCGTGAAAGAGTAACAAACATCCATGCAAACATCCTCAAAAACATTCTCGTTTGCAATATCAGTAGAGGATCTGGGCCGTATTATATAAAGCTACATAAGTTACAATTTACAAGCGGAAGTCTCATTCTACCACTTTTTGTTAGAAAGAGACTTCCGCTTGTGACTTGTAGCTTTATGAAACACGGCCCTGTAGGAAAATACAATGGTAGTTTGAAATATCGACGACCCTTGAACCTTGAAGCGCTTAATAGTTATTTGTTGTACAAGGGTGCAAAGTTGTATTTTACCCGCGAGTGTGGAATTGAAACACAAGCAAGCGAAAGGATTCTATACTTGAACCACGAGTCAAGCGACTGGTTCTAAAATAGAATCCTGAGCGTAGCGAGTGTTTCAACACACGAGAAGTAAAATACATTTGCACCCGTGTGTAACACAAAACTTTTCTCCTTACTGTAGCGAGGAAAGCGCAACATGCAAAAAAGCAGTTCATAAAAATAAATCTTCATCACTGGAAAGCCGTCTTTTATCCTTTAATACAAGCGGGTAAAATCGCGTTTTATCCACTAGTTGGGAAAGTAATTTGACCTTGGAGTGGAGCGTGTTCAAGTAGCTTTTGACAGATAACAAAACGTAAAACGCTCATAATAATGGTTCGTTCGATATTAATTATCATTAAATAAATGATATATGGTTTGAGAATTTGATAAAAAATACCAAATTTAGCTTTATTAGTGGTCCTTAAAATTCAGGATTCTATTTTAGGACCAGTCGCTTCGCTCGTGGTTCAACTACAGAATCCTTTCGCTTGCTTGTGTTTCAATTCTACACTCGCGGGTAAAATACAACTTTGCACCCTTGTATAACAAATAACTAATTCGTAACTCTTTTAGCAAACTTGGCAACTATAACCGATAACCAAGTGCCTCAGTGCATCCCGACCACGGCACACGAATCAATTATGAACGCAGCGCTAAATAAGTATTTAGCGCTGCGTTCATAATTGATTCGTGTGCCGTGGTTAGTAATCAGGGAAGTCCCTGATTACTAAAAGAGCGTATCGCCATAGAAAACTCAAGGCGGTTACGTCCTTTTTGTAAACGCTATGTTAAATAGTTCCGACAACTAAGTGAGAAAATAACGATACCAGATACAGGGTTTTAACATGAAACTGCCCTCAGATTTAATCACAGTTAAGTAAACTTATTACATCACTCACGTAAGTCGTGTATAGCCCAACATGTTTCTGCTTTAGGTACCTACTTTACACAATGATATTACATATCAATAAAAAGAGGTAGATATGTCATCAGCACATGCTGAAAATGAGGCGCGGAAGGAATTGTAGCCTCTTTGGCATAAGTCGTTCTCGAATAAGGTCCAAACTTGCGCGCAAATGTCAAAACCATGCAGTCCGTTGGTTAGTTAGGAGCTCTACTTTTCAATATATAGGTATTGCAGTGTCCATATTTGCCCCAGGTAGGTACCCTGCAAAAGCCACAACTCAAGTACCTCATCTACAAATATTCGTACACGTCCAAATGTCTACCTCTCACGAGAATCAATCTCGGAACCCCAAGCTTCATAGTCGGGCCTTACCACTAGGCTATTCGCTCGTCAAAATTTCCTTTTTCAAACGGCAAAGCAAAAGCATCCGTGCCTTTGCGGCGTTTTTCCCCTTTTAACCGTTCAGTGTCAGTTGACTTTGACGGCTGCTATCGGCTGTGTATTCGAGAGCGACTATTTTGTATTGTTTCACGAAAACGCCTCTTGATTTCCGTTCAGACTTTCCAAAGTGAAGCAAAGTGGGAAATTGTAGGAAAATACTGTTTTGGTTTATACTTTGTTGTGTTTGTGATTAAAGATAGAACGCTCTCAATAGTCGGATCCCAGTCGCTGTGGCCGAAATCTAAAATAAGATTATAAAAATAATTATGCATGTTTAAGACAGTACTCACCTTTATTCAAATCAAATCTCTTGTATACAGAAATCTTACGTGTTTACGTGTTATGTTGATGAATGAATTTGGCAAGGAGTTAATGTCGGTGACTATAATTATAACACTATTTTGAAAAAAACAACAACCCCAGAATGATATAAGTACCTAAGTACTTAATTAAATTAGTGTTTGTGTTTGATATCCTGGTCCTCGCGACACAGGTTTGACCTAGTGTACCTAAGGGGTACTACTACTAATCCTGTTTTGTTAACCACTTAAGTTAAAATATTGTAATTTGAAGGATGTAGTGTTATTTGGTAAATGAATAAACCTTATAGTAATAATAAAAAAAAATGTTGAGTCGAAAATAACCGAACTGCTTATCTTTGGAATTCTTGGCTTTCTGGACAAGACTTTTTTATACATTATAGGCACGGGTTTGACCACAATCACGCTTGATGGAAAGCGAAGATGTGGTAAAATGGAGCTCACTTGCCTAGTAAACGACTCTAGACTTGAAATTCGTCAGACCGTAGTGTTCATGGATTGTACTCGGTCAACATGCAATATCATCGTGACTCACGCCTTTGAGCAAGACACCAGTCAAAGTGTGCAATCAGCATTACATTGCGTCTCACGGTCACCCATTTAAAATTACTTATCCTCACGACCGCGCAGTGTACTTGTACTATGTAAACGTGGGCTTTACATAAACCGTACACAGTCGTGTTTGCGGGTCGTGCCGTGGCAATTACAATAATTCAGCTCACAATAGCTATCGTCGAATCCATTAGTCCATATCGACAGCGTAAACGCCATGACGAATGCGATGGTGAGTGCAAACAAGATCACCGGAACGGGCGTTTGATGTGTACAAAGCGGTGTTTAATTTTGTATTTAATTAGTTAATAGGTCATCGAAGAGGTGTTATGTAGCAATGGTGACATTGGTATCTATAAAAACGTAAAGTTGGGTATTTAGTCTCATTGTTTCGTCGCTGATGTTATTATTACATTAGAAATTGTATGTTCTGGAGTCTCTACGACATCGTCTATATATACCTCGCTTTTACGTTTCTTCGTAATATTTGTAAGTTCAATCGGAGAGCGAAAAGTGCGAGGTTACACATGAAGCCCATAAGATATTACACAGTGACTTCTATATAGAAGTACATGATCTAGGTCTCCCCATGATGGTTTTGCCAAAGCCGACGAAAATCGTAGTAACTTATAGAACTTAGGAAAAAGGCAAGACTGACGTAGAGGAGTATGTAGGTGTACTAATAATATATTAATAATCATCATCATTATGTTAGCCGAAAGACGTCCACTGCTGGACATAGGCCTCCCCCAAGGTTCTCCATTCAGATGACAATAATATTTTTATTTTAATAGGTAATTGTAGGCTATGTTGCTAAGATAATTGGGACTGTAATTTTATTTATGCCTTTTTCTGCACGTTTGCACTTCATTGAGTCAGCTATAACGCATATACTACGGAATAAGGCGATGTTTGTCGTATCTTTTTTTCCAAATACGTCAAACCACATGCCGTTCGGAATCTGTATTGTCCACGACATTAAGACGTTCTCAGAAATACACTCCGACGCAATTGGAACCTATAAAACGGCCTCTTGTCGCAAGCAGCGCTCACTACACAACTGATCTCACAATGCTTATTACGTTTAGATTAATAAAAAACTTATTAAAGTTAATCATGTGCTCCATCACGTTAGGATTAATGTTCTACTTTCAGAGTAACTCTACGCGAAGACACGGCAGACTTGACGATGGCACCCATCACAATGTTCCTATGAAAGAGCCTGAAGACGTCCAGATCAAATACATACTCATCTGGAATAGAGACTATGAGTTCAACTTCCTCAGACGAGGACGAGAAACGTTCGTGAAGAAAAAATGCAAATTCACCAACTGCTACGTTTCGAGGCATAGGAACATGCTCAATAATAACTATTTGAATTACAACGCTATTTTGTTCAGCGGGAAATCCTTGAAGAATCGATTCGTTGATGGTTATTTCGTGCTTCCACGGGAGCGGGTCCCAGAACAAACTTATATTTTCGGGATGCAGGAAGATGCGCTAAGAAATCCGATTTGTGACGAGAGATTTGATAACTACTTCAATCTAACGTGGACGTACAAGCTGGATTCTGACGTCATTTGGCCTTATTTCCATATCATAGACCGAGACACTATTGAATATGTTGCCCCAAAGATCAATGCTAAGTGGAGGCATTTAAACAAAGAAAGTGACATGATCTTTGAAATCCAGGAAAAGCTGTTGGAGAAGAATAGTTATGGTGTGTGGATTTCGAATAAGTGTAAGTCTCAGAGTCGTAGGGAAGAGCTGGTCGCAAAAATAAAAGAAGAGAGCGAACTTAATGATTATACTTTAGACGTCTTGGGTACTTGTTGCCCTGGGTGCAATAAAACCGAGTTTGGTACACCAAAGCTGTTGAAACCGTACAGTTTTTATTTGGCGTTCGAGTCAGTCCTGGCCGATGATTATGTGACGGGCGGTATAGTGGAAGCAATCAAAGAGTATTGTTTGCCGGTTGTTTATGGAGGAGCTAATTATTCGAGGTAGCTACCAAATTGTTCTTGTCAACTGCATATATACGTGTGTTTATCCATCATCTATTACCCATAGTACAGGCTTAGTTTGGGACAAGGTAGCTTATTAATTATTGGTCCAGTATCTACAGCAGGACAATACTTTTACTCTGACTATAGATTTCCGCGTGCTTTAGAAGTGTAAAGGCGTCTACCCACTACACAGTATCGTACCATGACCGTATTGTAAACATATCAGGCATGGAATGTAACACAATACGGGCTATTACGCCCAGTAGAACGTGTCAAAAATGTTCTTGTCGGGAAATGTTGACGGCCCGTGCACGGCACGCGACGATGCTAGTCGGTGAAGAAACGTGCTGGTGAGCATAGTCTCATATTTTCAATAGGTACAAAGAATATTTTTTGTCTGACACGTTCCTAATACGGTCATAGTATGATACGGTGTAGTGGATAGACACCTTAATGTGTGTGTGTATCAAGTAGAGTGGCAGGAGCAGTAGTCCTCGACAGGCTAAGATGACCAACTTAGCAAAGTTGAAAAACCCCCGACATTGTCATTTCAAAATTCAATATTTCAAAATCGGATGAACCAATTTTAATGAAACTTAACTAAGAACTATCTCGATTAAAATAGATTTCGACTGAAAAAAAACGGCATCGAAATCGGTCCTCCCGTTTGGGAGCTATGATGCCACAGACAGATACACATGTCAAACTTATAACATCCCTCTTTTTTGTCGGGGGTTAAAAAGATTCAGTTCGTTATTGGTACGGACAACTTAAAGACTCATCACTTCACATATTATTCTTTGCTTATGCATTTTTTGGTACGTATGCTTCTACAAGAAAAAAAAAAACCTTTTTTTCAGGTTCTTCCCGCCACATTCTTACATTGACGCCACCAGGCTCGGTCCCAGTAAAACAGCTAAAATGATGGCGCATCTCATGTCCGACATAGCGGCCTACTTCGGTTATTTCGACTGGCGAATTTCTTACGCAATCCGAAGAGACAAAGGAGAAGCCGCTTGCAACCTCTGCGAAGCTCTCAACCTGAAACAAAATGGGGTGCACGCTAATCTTCGAAAATGGTGGAACCCCCACTACGAAACGATTTGCCCGTCAGAGATTAAAAATAAAAAGCATTACAACTTGCACTATCAACACCAGGTTATGAAAATTAAAAGGTCTCCCGTGGAATACGCAGTTGTTTTTTTTTATGGTGCGACAGTAAATAGTAGAAATTTTAAGTAAAATGCTTTTGTATGGCAACAATTTTATCAGTATTTATTTCATTAGTTTCTTCTTTACCCGTTTTTAGTTTTCTACGATTTATTGTCAAACTGTCGCTCTCTCAATTGAATAACGAATTAATAACCAACCTAGAAAAGATGAAAAACCCCCGACATTGTTATTTCAAAGTTCAATATTTCAAAAACGGGTGAATTTTAATGAAAGTTAGCTAAGAACAATCTCGATTAAACTAGCTTTTGACAAAAAAACCGCATCGAAATCGGTTAATCCGCTTGCGAGTTACGATGCCACAGACAGATACACAGATACACAGGTCAAGCTTATAACACCCCTCTTTTTCGTCAGGGGTTAAAAATGAATGAGTACACAAATCAAAATGATAATTATAATGGGTGTGTGGCGAAAACGCCACGAATCCAAGGCATACATTATGCATGGCAACACGACCGAGAGAAAGAGAGCTATGGTCTCTACACTTTGCAAGTTACGGCACGTTAGATTTCTCTCCTTTAGTTGTAACTGTTCAGTGCATCTTTTACGCTATAAATACTGTACTGTTTCCTCTGTACGAAGTATAATTGTATGTGTGTTACTATGAGTATACGTATTGGAAGAAATCACCATCTTTCTGTTCCCGACACCTACCACGACCCTAAAGGTGGAACAATAGCGACTCGCGGCTTCGCACAGTTTTCTTCAGTGTGATAGAAACATTTAGGAAAAAACATGTACTTAGTTTTTGAGTTCATCGCGTCCAGATAGATAGACAGACGCGACGGGGGACTTGTTTAATAAATATAATAGTAAAAAATATTACCTACATGAGTGGTGTTTTTTTTAAGTGGCATAGAGACACAGTTTGAGGGTGCTACTTTGTTTTTATTCTAATCTAGGGAGTATTTCTTTTGAAGTCCTTTATGAATTTCTAGAATGCTTATCTCAAAATGAAAGGATATACACAACTGTATCATCTTTTCCTCAGAAAAAGCATAGTAGGCAGGTACTCGTACGTCACGCGGTGATTCGACAAATCCGCCCGCGACGAGGGAAATCACTTAGCATATGACAAATAGTGTCGGAGTGACACGCTTTTAAGATATATATAATCATGTTGAGCCCACGGGTTGGGGATTTGGGGGTACCCAAGCGTTCGTTACTTTACGGTTATAATGTACAGCATTAGGGCCTAAGAATAGTTTATTTTAGAAATAGAAAGAGGATCTTTATTTCCATAGAATAAGTACCTAATTACAAGTACCATAATACCAAGCCTGTCGGTGTATATACGATGCCGCGTTCCTTTGAAATAATAAGCCTGCTGTAGTTTTACTACGGAGGGGTCTCTGTACCATTCATTTGGTATGACATTTAGACCTCTGGCTAACATAATAGCGCCATCTAAATTAGTTTTTTCTTTCAGTTCATAGATGGCCCTATTGTGTTAGCCAGAGGTCCAAGTGTCATACAAAATTAATGGTACAGAGACCTCTCTATAGTGAAACTAGCTACAGCACGCTCATTATTTTACAGGAACGCGACATTGTATAGCCATTGGCAGTCCTCTTGGTTTTATGGTCCTCGCTATATTACAAAGGATGGTACTAATTAGTTAGGAAGTTTATTCTGCTATGTGTAAGTATTCAGTTTACCTACTAATTACATATGTAGTGAAAAATCCTGTCTCATCGTATTTTCTAGGAAATGTTCATATTTGTCATGCTACTTCAGTCAGACTCAGTACCCATCAAGACAACGTGGGGGAAGGTCGCATCGCGAGATTAATAATCGATATAGAGTTGTTAATACCAGAGTATTTTTTTTTTAGTTAGACATTCAGACAGACAGTTGGTTAGAAATTCATTAAAAACAGACATGTTGCGAGTATAATCAAATCTGCATCCACAGTTACAACGGTTAGTCTATATGGTATTTTATTTACCAGTAAACCTTCGGTTTCACAGTGTTTTAATAAAAAAATGGCGTCCGAAAAACTGACCCCAAAGCTCGGCAAGATCAACACAGCACAGGCTGATCGATGGACTTAGCCGAAGTTAGTTCAAAAACTTCACTCATTTGCCGGGCCGGCTCGATTAAACCGGCTGCACCATTGAGGGATTAGGTTTACGAACGTTGTGGAAGAGTTCTTGCGCGAAATAATTCAGAGAAGTGAACTTTAATTTCTATAAATCGTGTGTGGCCTTTTCTTCTTTTCTTCCTTTTAGCATATTATTTTGTCCACCTTATTGGATCAGGAATGGCTTTTGATAAGCTTTCCAATCAGGCCCCTGTTTCACCAACTTTACAATTGTCAGTTAACACTGATAATATGAATTAGATTTCTTTGCCAATATGAAGCGTTCTAAAACAAAAGCTCTTCAAGTCAGCAACTGACACCGACTTGTCATTCATCATCATCATCAGCCTATGTTCGTCCACTGCTGGATAGGTGGAGCGATGATCTTCGCAAGACGGCTGGCAAGAGCTGGATGAGAGTGGCCGAGGATCGTGCTCAGTGGCGTGCCATGGGAGAGGCCGACTTGTCATTGAAAACTGACAATTGTAAAGTTGATGAAATAGGGCCCTGCTGTCTGCTGAATGTCTACGTATATTTAATACTTTCCGTTCTTGCTCTATAACGAACGCTTCATCATATCATCATTTTTGAGGAACACAGCATGTCTTGTCCGTTGCCATTTCAACTGGACAAGTCAGTTTCCAACATTGAAATTGCTTGTAGTTAGGCACATTTAAGGCGCTACCTGATAATGCTATTACTAGGTATAATTTACTGTTCATCATCATCATCATCATTTCAGCCGGAAGACGTCCACTGCTGGACATAGGCCTCCGCTACCGATCTACAATAAGAGTGATTTGAGCCACTTGCATCCATCGGCTCCCTGCGACCTTGGTCAAATCCAAAGCAGATTTCAAAGTTACTAAATCCTTAAAATCCTTGCATATGTCTCTAGATCATTAACTTACCAAAACACGATGGACTTTGGGTTAGCGTTAGTCAAAAGATCACTAATTTGCAAAAAAAATAACACTAATCGAGCGTCAGTCAGTCTTAGTTTGGTCGAACGACAGCGCTATATGACGTATGGCTGTCATCGAATAATGTCGTGTTGTACTGGGGCACATTTTTCGTAAATTTTGTACTAGACCCAAAGTCCATGTGTTCCGGGGCATTAGTCAATGCTTTATCCAGATTGACAAAACCCATAGTTTAACCATGCTTGTACCGACAAGCCTTTTAATCATTTTCCTGCTTTGTCCATCCCCGGAATTAGATAAATAAGAACTTGGCCCCCAACTTTGTTATATTAGTTGGCCCCCAGCCCCCATTTGGGGAACCACGTGTGCGTTAACTAGCTAACTCCTCTAGTCCTGTTTACTTTCTTTTGTGTGAAGTTTTGTTGTTTGCCGGGCTAGGGTGCGGGCACACTGGGTTTTTATGTACTTGCCCTTATGTTAAGTGATACATGATAAGGATTTGCGGCTAATGAGGGCTGTCGCGTCGCGAGTCAAAAATACGCTAGGACCGCAAGTGTCGTCAATTTCCTCCAATCACAGGCCAGTAGATTTTCAATGAATACTTTTTCATTGGTCTGAATGGTAGGTACAGTTGAAAAGACTCTTAACCGACCATTCATTCATGTACCTTATATTATTTTGTAAAGGTTTTTGGGTTATTAAGATTTGTAGTTAGGTACGTCTATCTCTACATGTATTTATTTTGAAGTCAAAATTGTACGTTGAGATATTCGTGATATTATATGTCCGTTTATTTGGAAATAATATCCACAGCTTTCTTTAAATCCTTTTTAAACCCTTCAATATCTATTAAACGTATTTTATTTCATAAATAGGTTCCTTTTAGTTTAACTCATTTAATCCTATAACGCAAAACGTGAATTTAAATCACAAGTAGCCTTAATTACGCCGTATTTAACTGGGAACGTTAAATATATTCAGATGCAGTTAATTCACCTAATTTGAACCTTAATTACGTGGTTTAAAACCGCATTTTAATAATTACCCTATCAGTTACCCAATGTCAGAGGTTCTGAATATCATGTCAATTAAATGTACGTATTTATTTCTCTGTAATCAACAGGCCACGGCACTGAGGGTCGAGCACGACTTTTATCTTCGACTTTTCATGACGTCTTATCTTATATGCGACTCTAGGTACATACAAATGTGAAAAGTTTTTTTTGACGCGACTGTGAGTACTTGTTTGATCTAATGACTATTGTATTATAAATAGTGCTATCTCTATCTGTCTTTATATCTGACATAGAGCTGCGTCCCGCGTCCTAAGCCGCGTCACAGCGTAATCCGCAGCTTAATATTTATTCATTGCGCTTACAGTTGACTCGTTATTCTGTACATTCAGTTCATCATCGTCATCATCAAACTTAAGAGTTACACTCTTGTCGGTGGAGTTTCTTCCAATCATATCTCCCATGAGCCAGTTCCTTGACCTCCTGATACGACACGACACCGGCCTTCTCCTTTATCTAGTCCATGTAGCTTCGCCTAGGTCGACCTCATCCTCTCTATCCTTTTATTTTTACTTCTAAAATGGTCCTAAACAAATTGTCGTGTTGTATCAAATGTCCGATCATTTTCCCGCGTCTATTCTCTATGGTATTCAGGATCATTCTCCTCTCATTAACCATTGATAGTACTTCTTCATTGGTCTTCCGTTCCATCCGACTTATGCCTTTCATTCTCCTCCAGCACCACATCTCAAAAGCTTAAAATCTTTCCTTATCTCTCTACACATAACATTCAGTTACATAGTTTAGATAAATATTTTTTATTATATTTCTCGACCGTTACTGTCTAACAAATAGGTCGGTGCCAGTCGACCTAGGAAGAATTGTGTAAGTTTACAGTAGGTACCTTCGATTTCTTCTTGTTTCTACTAGAGCCTCGTTCGTAATTCGTTGCATATCGCCATTGAGACACAATGTAGTATTAGGTACTTTAATTTAACACCATGCCAACAAAACTCATGACAGATTTCTGCTTTACTGTGACAAAGATCCCTGTTTCATTGTCATAGCAATCAAGATGGCCCTTCCTAGCTTGGTACGAGGGTTCAATTTGTACCAGCCCGCTATAATACGATGCAACTTTGGCAATTCTGAAGCCACAGTAATCCCGCAACGCACTAGTTATTCATTGCAGTGACAAAACGGCTATTGCATACTGCGAAACATTTTCTGTCTCTACGTTCTAGTTGGATACAGGTTAGGTTCAATGAAAATAATCGATTTATTGATTATTTTTGTTTTTATTTTTATGAAACATTCATAGAATGAAATTCAACATACAATGACAATGCAAAGAAAAATTCGTTAAGCAGCTGGACTTGAACCAGCAACCTCGGTAATCCGTACCACGCTCCACCAATTAAGCTATACTTAACGTTGGTGTACCTAACGAATTTTTCAATGCCCTGTGTCATATTTTATTTGGAAGATCTCTCCTCAGCGCCATCTATGAGTAGCTTAATCAAGCAGCTCACCCACTACGGAACTTCTACAGTTACGCATTAGTGGCAAGAGATGGAGCTATTTTCTGAATCAATGAAAATAATCGATTTATTGATTATTTTTGTTTTTATTTTTATGAAACATTCATAGAATGAAATTCAACATACAATGACAATGCAAAGAAAAATTCGTTAAGCAGCTGGACTTGAACCAGCAACCTCGGTAATCAGTCAGCTCGGTAGTCGGTAAGTCTTTTTTGGGAAATTGCGTGAGGTTCTACAATAAAGTGCCTGTAGATGCATGGGAATTCTCTCACAATTCATTTAAAAGATACATAAAGACCGCTCTCTTGAAAAAAGCATACTACAAAGTGGATGAATACTTATGTGATGGCACCACCTGGCCAAGGCTGAAAACAGAAGATAATTAGGACATCAATGTGACTTGGCTGCGTCCCGAAGATATTCGTGTATGGTGTCCGGCTCTGTTTTCGTTGTCCGCTGCGTACTAATTGTAATACAATTGACAAAAATAATGTTTTATTTATTTGACATGATGACATGAAATGTATATTTCATCAATTTTTGTTATTTGACATTTGGAGACCATATACATCTCCAGTTTATGTATATGTATTATTATACTTATTATTTGACCGTGTAGGCGTTTTACACCTCTGCTGATTTTAAATTTAGTTTAAATTGACCCTAGAGACTATACATCTCTAAGCCATTTAGATTAAGTATTATATTATAGTATTAATTCTGGGACCCTATACATCCCTTTGTAATTTAAATTTTCACAGATATTTGACCTGGAGACCCTATACATCTCCTGCTCCATTAAAACGTGCCAGTAAAGTAAAGTGTTCTGGATTTGCTGTTTTAATAATTACTTTTTACACTTGTTTCTAAAATGCGGTTTTTTTTTTCTCTCTTAATCTTTTAATGACAGAGTGAGGTTTCTTTGTGTAGTTTGTCTGTGGTTGCGTATTGTAAGAGCTAATGTAACTTGTTTTTAGAAAAAATGACTTTGTGCCAAGTTTCTTGCGGCGCATTCTTCTTGGCAATCATGGTCTTTCCGAAAGCGCTGGTAGACTCAAAAAAAATGACGTGTAAAAGAGCATTCAACTGCCTATTTGCTGAATAAAATTTTGAATTTTTTGAATTTTTTAGAATTTTTGAATCCGTACCACGCTCCACCAATTAAGCTATACTTAACGTTGGTGTACCTAACGAATACCGAGGATTACCGAGGTTGCTGGTTCAAGTCCAGTTGCTTAACGAATTTTTCTTTACATTGTCATTGTATGTTACAGGTTAGGTTAGTTTCTAGTACTTGTGTAGTCAGCTTTATAACTCTGTATGTAGATGTATGCAGATACTTTATAGCACTATTAATTTCTATCAATAATTACAACGCGGTAAGGAGTCAGAGCGACCACACTTGCACTTGGCACTTGCTGAATGAGATCTTACTTACGAGTAAGTACTTTGATTCAACCAATGAGTATCGCGAGTCAAAAATCCGCTAGGATCTCAGGTCTATCATGATATAATGACGTAGGATCGATACCACGCCATAAAAAACATTTTTTTTTTATTTTATTTTTTTATTATACCACGTCGGTGGCAAAGAAGCATGCGGATCGCCTGGTGTTAACCAATTACAATTTTATTACAATAATAAAAAATAACCCAACTTAAATAATGTACAGAGTTCCCACGCATACTAGTTTTAACAACATCAGTATTTCGCTGGACAGCGAACGAAATTTTATTGTTCATCACGGCGCAATGTGTTAAAAAATGCAGTTTTTATTGCGTACCAAACAAAACATCAAATCTATTCCGGAATCGGGTCAAAACATAAAAAAGTTTGCTATAAAAATAGCGATGTTTATATACATGACTTTTCTAATTAATTGTAAGCAGGGTAATAAAGAGCAGATCAAAATGATATTTACTGTTGACATTTTTGACATTGCTTCCATGCTAGTCCTTCCTCTTTGGACAACCATAGGAAGATATTAATATGATACTCGGGACTTAATCGCGTAAACAACATACATTTAAATTTGAATTTAAATACCTCGACGTTTCGGACGCGACGTTGCGTCCATGGTCTCGAAGGGACTGAAGAGGCGGGTATCAACATCTCCTAGCTGCACGCCCTCGAACTACTTGGTCTTTATTATTAGTATTATTGTAACCTAAGAAAAAGCATCTCTATAATGTATACGAGTGAATCTCCTCCTTTTTTGAAGCCGGTTTAAGAGGACTTAAATTCGAGTTCCCACGCAGCAGCCCAGTCTGCTTAATCAATCTACTCCGCAGATGCGTTGTTAAAACTTTAAAAAAAACCCGGCCAAGTGCGAGTCGGACTTGCGCAAGAGGGTTCCGTAGAAAGATTTTAACACTTTTCCCCAGTGTTTTAAACAGTCCAGTGCTAGCAGAGCCCTGCTTCTAAGCAAAATGTACGTACTGTGGGGCAACTTATATTGGTCTGCAAAATCTACAGATAGACATAAAAATTTAATTTTTTTCTGAGTGGTTGTGCTATAAGAGCTACCTTCATACAAAATTTCTAGTTTCTAGGACAACTGGAAGTACCCTTTAGGATTTCGGATTTGGGCAATTTGTATGGAAATTGCCTTTTTAATGACTGTATCTTTTGATTGCGTTGACTTAGAAGAAAAAGGGTCTTGACAGACAGACAGACAGACGGACAACAAAGTGACAACAAAAAAACCGATCTTCTTCTTGAAAGCAGATAGGTACTCTCCTATTTCTTTATTTTCAGTGCTATCTGTTTACTTGTGTAATCACTGGCACAAGAGGCATTTCATCTTAGCCCTCTAGGTTGGCAACGCATCTGCAAACCCTCCGGAGTTGCGGGTGTCTATGGGCAGTGGTGATCACTTACTATCAGGTGACCCACTTGCTCGCTTGCCTTCCTCGTTGTATAAAAAAAAAAAAACTTACTCTCCTTTTATGTTAGGTAAAAACGTCCCAATAATCAACACGTTAATTCCAATAAATGAAACCCTTCCATGACCGAACAATCTTCTCACATGTAGAAATGTCTCTGTCTATACGCTGACTTTGGCAAAATATTCCTGGCTAAAAATAATCCCCAAAAAGCCATGTGTTTCAGGCCTAGCAGAAATATGAAGTCGGTGTGGTGCTAGCGGAATATTCTTGGAATGTAGCACCGACTTCATATTTCTGCTAGGCCTAAAACTCATGGCTTTTTGGGGATTATTTTATGTTTTTATTCTGAGGTTTTTTGAAGGCGGTTTTACTTTTTGTTAAATGTTGTTTTATTTCACAATTTTTAGTTACGTTAATATTTAAAATAACATCCGCCAACTCCTAACCGTTAAGGAGTTGTACCTTCCATCATCACCTCATCAACACGAGATGATGACTACCAGACGCAAGTACTTGAATAGCTTTCGAAAATATATGAAACACATGATACGTCCCTATAAAATTTGAGGGTTGCCCTCGATTTCCCTGGGATCCCATCATCAGATCCTGACATGGTGACAATGGGACCAACTAGAAAGTATACCCTATCGAACAAAAAAATAATTTTTGAAATCGGTAAAGCCGTCTTCGAGTAATCGGGGAACATGCATAAAAAAATATGTATATTCCGACGAATTGAGAACCTCCTCCTTTTTTTGAAGTCGGTTAAAAAGAGTAAGGGTGAAAGCCATTTATATGAGAAAGACACCCTACTTGTTACTTTTATTGCTACATATTAAGATTGAAGGTGCCAAGTGCCAACTGTTGGGAAAGTATAGGAAAAAGGGACATTTACCCTATTTTTCCACGGTCCACCACTTTCTTGCCTGATTTTTTTTCTCATTAAACACCAAACAGTTCATTTTCGAAGTAATTCGCAGTCGATATCGGAGTGCATTTGCTCCGTCGTTAGGAAGCGGCTGGCACGGCGCCAACGATCCCGATATTTAGACAATTCCACGTCCACGACCAATTTCAACTGATTTTGAATATTACGCGATAACGGGGGAAACATTTGGAGTTTGGTCACAGCCTGGAAACGAGGCGAAGAGTTGCCTAAGGTTTGTAAATAGAAAATGGAAGTTCGGTTTAATTTTGACTATCTCAGAAAGCAAGTGACAGTGTTTCGTTACGAAAAATATTTATCTATATTTGAATCGAATCGGTACACCGCCCATCTGTCTATCAATCATCGATTAAAAATCAGATAAATTTGTCTTGTACAGTCAGCAGCAGAAGTAGCTAAGCAATCGAAGCGGTCACAATGATCTGCACAAGCTCCTATGTCTATAACAATAGAGCCGTGTTTAGATCATTGTTAACGCGTCGGTTGCTTAGCAACTATTGCTGCTGACTATATGACGTTTGTAACACTAGCTCCCCCATGGATTTGGCTCGATGGTGATACGATTACGTTACTACTTACTCGATTCTTGGTGAAAACGCTCGCCCTACAGCTTGACAAAAAATAAACTTCTTGTTCGTTATACCTCCCATTTTCAAGGTTTGATTAACGTCTTAATGGAAAAACGAGATCACAAATTTTATACTAACAAGAAATGTTTTCATAGAGCCAACACATTTTTCTTGCCGGAGCGCATCAAAGTGAAGTTTTTCTTTCAACGCCACAGAGCATGTATCGGGCACAATAACAGCAGAATGTCTTCATAATAATGCTTTATAAACATTTTTAGACAAGAGGGTATTTGTAATATTGGAAATCTGTAGTATTGGGAATCTGTAGACGTGGGAATAAAACAATTAATGAATACGTTTAATGTTAATTAATTTGTTTATGTTTTACAAGCTGTGGTAGCGTGGCAGCCTAGTGCTTCGATCTGTGACCTTTCAAACAGAAGATCGTGGCTTCGAGCCTGGGCTGGCACCTCTGAGTTTTTTTCGCAATTTGTATGCGAAATTTCATTTGTATTTTACCATGAGCTTTTCGGTGAAGGAAAACAACGCGAGGAAAGCTGCACTCTTCTGCAAAGCGATTCAATGGCGTGTATGAAGGTCCCAATCCACACTGGGCCGCGAGGTACCCCAAGCCCTCTTATACAGAGAGGAGCCCCGTGCCCGCTCTCGGGGGACTCTGTTCCAAACGTCATACAAACTCTCCACTCGTTTACGCATTACGTAGCATTAGAAAATTCGTGCTCGAGCCTCTGTCAACATAAGGAACAGTCGACAAAAAAACATGGTTTAAGGAAAACTTATTTAATAACTGGCCTACTGTTAACTACGTCCTCTAGAATTCGCATCCTACTTTAATTAGTTAAAAGCAACCTAGAGTCCGTACATTCTTTACCTAATGGTTATTTCGTATTGAAACACTGCCACTTAAATTAATTTGACCACCACTGGCCATTTAGCGCTGTAATTATAAGGTGTCCACTGATTTACTTGATAGTGTTGGTAGAAATTAAATAAACGAACACACATGCGTATACGCAAGTATACCCACCTAAACGCAAACAAGAACAAAGTTTAATAAAACAATACTTTAAGGTGTAACTACAGTAAGATTTAACCAGTGAAATAAATGAATCACTTACGTCATCACCAGCCTTGTTTACGTCCCACTGCTGGGTACAGGCCTCCTCTCAGAATAAGAGGGCTTGGGCTATAGTTTCCACGCGGGCCCACGGCCCAGTGCTCATTGGGAACACACACATCATTGAATTCCTTCGCAGGAGTGTGCAGGTTTAGTCACGAGGTTTTCCTTCACCGAAAAGTTCATGATTACAAATGTAATTCCGCACCTGAATTCCGCAAAGCTCAGAGGTACGAGCCAGAGTTTGAGCCCACGACCCTCTGCTTGAGAGGCCACAGGTAATCACGGCTTTTTCACGGATCACTTACGTATATACCATATATTTATTACAATAGTATAACTCAAAATTTACGGTGATAAGGTAAGACAGACAACGTACTTAACCTATTTGGATGATAACAGATATTAGTTCAGGTGCCAAAAAAAAAACTGATTGAATCAGACGTTACCTACTATGCGGAGGTCCATATTCCTGAACTAAAAACAATCGTATTGTACACTCTCGACCACATTTGCGACTAATGGCGGGTGGCCGTTGTTAAATTTTAATTGATTTTAGTTTTTAGTTCACGAAGAGAAATGTTGTCTATAATTATTGTAATGGAATTCCATACCATGTAGCTTTAAAGTAATCTATCCCATCTAACTTCGTTATATTCAATTGAAAGTCGATTCCAAAAACGCAAGCCAATCGAAGAGGTTTATTGCCCTGACTCATCAGTGTACGCCCTTTCCATGTTCCTAGAACGTTACTTTACAAACTGCTACTTTTTATAGTAAAACGGAGCTGGAGTTTTCTAAGAAAATCGCTTTAAAAGGTCAGTGTTGAAGAAAATAGTTTTTCTTCTTCACAATTTGCTCAGTACTAAGGTATAAACTTTAAGGGCTCCCACTTTTAACATGAAACTACCGTGAGACTCAATCGTAATGAAATAAAAACGTCGCCGCTGCTGGATCGTGCGCTGTCAGAGGAAGGACTACGAATTAGTCCGAAACATGTCGGGCTAAACTCAACTTATACACGTGAGTGATCAGTTTTTATTTCATTATGTTTAAGGGCTCCCATTTTATCTAGTGGGACTACGATAATTTCGTAGGCGTAGAATTTTAATCCCTTCACAGCAAGGACCATAAAGAATTCTTTATGGTCCTTGCTCGACAGTCATCATCTCCAGCCTTTTTCTTACATTCCACTGCTGGGCACAGGCCTCCTCTCACAAAAAGAGGGCAAGGAGGGGGAAGGAATCCCTTCGGGTATTAATTTTCAAATTGAAAAATTTCTTTCCGAGTGCCATTTTGACACAACTTAAACCGGACTCAAAACTGAAGCTAGACTAGAAATTGCTGCATTAGGACTGCAACCCAAAAGCAAACAAAATAATCTGCGAAAATGACTAACTAATACAAATTTAATTCAATTTAAAAACGACGCCGTAAATAACGGACCCACATCAGCATGAAATGTCAACAGGAGTAATCCATGGCCCGCGCACACCTGCTGCACGAGATATTTTATAGCTGGAAAGAAAACCTTTGTACGTACTTGACGATCGGGTAGCCTAGTGGTTAGACTCTGACTATGAAGCTTGAGGTCGCGGGTTCGATCTCCGGTCGGGGTACATGTTTGTATGTACGATGAATACGAATGTTTGTTCTCGGGTCTTGGATGTTTAATTACGTATATAAGTATGTATTTATCTATATAAGTATGTTTATCCGTTGTCTAGTACCCATAGTACAGGCTTTGCCTAGTTTGGGACTAGGTCAATTGGTGTCAATTGTTCCATGATATTTATTTATATATTTGCTTATATTTTGACACATTGCACAGCTATGAAGTTCCTGATCATTGACAATGTTAATAATAGGCGAAAAATGCTAGACTTCCTTTTTTGGCACGCAACAAGCAAGTGTAGCATTTTTCTCCTATGGTTTACATTGTCAGAGATCAGAAGCTTCATAGCTGTGTAATGTGTTCAGGATTGACTTTGTAGCTGCTAGCTACATTATAAATTAATTAAACACGAAGATTGACATCTGCTAAGAAACAACGAAAGTATTAACGTTTCGCCGCGCGCGCGGGCACTCGTCGCTCTGAGAAGTGCGTGCGGTGTTTGCGCATTGACGTCTGCGGGCGAAATGTAAACTACTTGGCGCTGCGCGTATTTATATTGGAGCCACACCGACAGCACACTACGAAATGCGCGTGTATGAGTGCAGCTCCAATATCACGCCATGATCACGCCACCTTTTGTGGGCGTATTTTCGATAGCGGGATACCCCGCTAGTTGAGCATAGTTAAGTTTTGTATATGTAGAACCCTTTTGTAAATAAAGGCATGCCAATTCGATCGCAAAATTATTTCACTCCGCACCTTCTACGACGTTCCCCAAAGTGGTGACCCCGACGTGATTCTTCGATAGTTTGTGGTCTCGGATAGTTAACAATTACGTCCACCTTTTCTTGTGGGGGCTGAATACCTTCGCTCGTGACTTCGTAGCCGAGGAACTTGACCTTCGCTTGGCCGAATACGCACTTTGATGGGTTAATCGTGATTCCATATTCATCGAGTCGTTCTAGCACGGTGCGCAAGTGACTTCTGTGCTCTTCTTCGTTAGTGGAGGCAAGCAGAAGGTCATCGACGAACGGAAAAACGAAATTAAGTCCTCTTAGTACCTCGTGAATGAATCTTTGGAAGGTTTGGCCTGCGTTTTTCAGTCCTGGGCACATTCGAGGGAATTCAAACAGGCCGAATGGTGTTATGATGGCCGTTTTTTCTATGTCTTGCTCGGCGACGGGCAGCTGTTGGTATGCACGATTTAAGTCGAGTGTGGAGAATACGGTTTTACCGGCGAGTTGGTAGGTAAAATCTTTTATGCGTGGTATGGGGTACCGGTCGGGCTTGGTGATATTATTTAACCGTCGGTAATCACCACACACACGTAGGTCTCCACTCTTTTTGGGCACGATATGAAAGGGTGATGCCCACGGGCTTTTGCTGGGTCTGCAGAGGCCTTGCTGAATCATATTTTCGAATTCTGACTTTACTTGTTCGTAGCGGTGCGGGGCAATTGGACGAGCGCGGCAGTGGATTGGCTGGCCAGTGGTTTCAATCTCAATCCCGCAACGCCTCCCGAAGCCGCACCCGCCAAAATTCACCGGCGCCGTACTGTTACTTTCACCGACGTTTTGGACTCGACGCGAGAAACTGTAGCCCACCGTGTAGTTTCAAGCCCATCCCACCACCATCGGAAAACTAAAAATAACGCTGGCTGAAGCGGGAACCGGCGTTACAGATCAGTCACACCGCTTATTTGTCACGGACAGAAAGTCGAAGCTATCCTTCCTTGTAGACACAGGTGCAAATATTTCCGTGCTACCTAAGAAGAAGGGCGCAGTAGCTCATCCACTACCATTCGAGTTATACGCAGCCAACAACACAGTTATACCCACCTACGGAGGGAAAACGCTCGAGTTGGACCTCAACCTACGCCGCCCCTACAAGTGGAAGTTTATCATCGCCGCTGTATCGAAACCAATCCTTGGAGCAGACTTTCTGAATCATCATCACCTGATAGTCGATGTGAAGAACCGAAAACTGATCGACGGCAAAACACAGCTAGTAACTAACGCCCAACTCAGTACTGCAAACATACCCACAGTTCGCAGTATAGATATCGAACAAACTTACTATAGAATACTCGCAGATTTTCCTGGTACGACAAGAATCACTTCGATGAAGCTCAGCCCCAAACATGCCGTCGAAAATTTTATTGAAACGCACTGAAAAAGTATTCACCGTCCAGCTACCAGACAGAAACGTAAACATTTCCATCGACCGACTGAAACCCGCTTACACCATCATTGAGAATCAAGATTACGAAGACGCACCGAATCAATCACAGAAAACAGAAACAAGTATCACAACACTAGCACAACCACCGCCGCCACCGCAAATCCAACAATCCTCAAGCACGAAAACAGCTGATCCTCTGCAAGTAACCTGTCACGGCCGAGTAGTTCGCCTACCAGTACGCTTCTCTCGAGGGGGAGCACTGTAGCTGCTAGCTACATTATAAATTAATTAAACACGAAGATTGACATCTGCTAAGAAACAACGAAAGTATTAACGTTTCGCCGCGCGCGCGGGCACTCGTCGCTCTGAGAAGTGCGTGCGGTGTTTGCGCATTGACGTCTGCGGGCGAAATGTAAACTACTTGGCGCTGCGCGTATTTATATTGGAGCCACACCGACAGCACACTACGAAATGCGCGTGTATGAGTGGAGCTCCAATATCACGCCATGATCACGCCACCTTTTGTGGGCGTATTTTCGATAGCGGGATACCCCGCTAGTTGAGCATAGTTAAGTTTTGTATATGTAGAACCCTTTTGTAAATAAAGGCATGCCAATTCGATCGCAAAATTATTTCACTCCGCACCTTCTACGACGTTCCCCAAAACTTCATAGCGAGGCGGCACTAATAGTGGCAAAGCTATGCTATTGCTAACCGATGTGTTTTTCAAAATGAAACTCAACACGTTTATTTACCAGTGATTCGCCCCCTAAGAACAAGTTTTTACGTGACTCATAAACGGTGGCGCCACTTATACTCTTCAGTGCCCTAAGCACGACTTGTCGAATCCTGCGTTACGTTACGGTTATCGTATCGAGATCGAGAAATCTCATACTAAATTTTAGTTCCAAATACGCTCACGGGCGGGCGCTGTTCCAAAGGTCATACAAACTCGTTATAGTTTACTATTCGATTTTACGTGACCCAGGATTCGACAAGTCGTGCTTAGGGCACAGATCTAAACTCCGGTAATACCTGAAGAGATCCTGCGCTGCGCATGTTCGAACTTAAAAATTGCATGTATATAAATTCTAAAGTTATGTACTTAATTTGTAGTCAGGTATGTTTATGTATTGTAAGAGCTCTAATTGTTACTTGTTTTTAGAAAAAAAATCAGGTGCCTAGTTTCTTGCGGCGCATTCTTCTTGGCACTAATTGTCTTTCCGAAAGCGCTCGTAGACTCAAAAAATTACGTGTGCATTTAACGGCCTAACTAAAATAAAAATAAAAAAATTCTATTCGCCTACTAAATTTCGTGAAGTATCACCGGTACTAAAACATATTGTCGAACAAGCAATATGACTGCCGCATAACATACATACGAACGTCAACACGCCCCCTTTCTCAACACTTATATTACTTAAAGAACTCACTCGCTTCGCTCGCTTGTTCAACAAATAACTTATGACTCTATCATAAAACTCCCGTGGGACATTTAAAAACTATTTTAAAACTCATGCAGAATAGTGAAAATTACCTACAAGATACTAAGTGTTCTGCTACTTCAACTCATGTAGCTGAAGCCTGAATCCTGAAGCCTAGATCAATTCGAGCTGAACTATACAAACATACCAAACATACCGGTACACACCAGTACGTACCGTTACAATAAACAAACTCCGTTGATTCACAACTAGTGTTTTACACATTCGTGCGTATGAAAAGATATACAGCGTGCTCTCACAAGTAAAGACCGGGACACTGGCAAAATGACCGACGAATGACTGGAAAATGAAAATGTTTATTTAGGTACCTACCTTTTTTAATACCACAATCACGCTTGCTTTAAAGAGATATGGTTTACGATGCAGCAAGCTAGCCAAGTAAATAGTCATTAACCTACTTCAAAATGGAGTATTTTTTTCATAACCAATAACTACACAATATTAAGTTCCTACTCCTTCGAATCAATTCAATGGTGCGTGTGAAATTCCCATCCGCATAGGACCCGCGTGGAAATTATGGCCGAAGCTCTCTTATTCTGAGAGGAGGTCTGTGCCACCAGTAGACGGACGTACATGTAGGCTGGTGATAGATAGATGAACGGACAATCAATATATACTTATATAAAACTCTTCCGTTGCTGACTGAGCGACTATCCGCAACCGCACAGCCGAAATCCTAAAGGCCGAAATTTTGCATAGACCTTTACGATGTAGACAAAGACTAAGGACGGATTTGTTGAAATTCCCACGGGATAAAGAATAAATGGAACTTAAGACAGATGGGGCAAAAACTAGTTTTGATTATTAGACCTCTGGAATAGTCGATAGATCTACGCATACTTGTAGTATCTTCATTCTAGTACAACGTTATATTCACCACAATATACTCGAGAGCAAAAATGCAAAAGTGCGTTATATCCCATAAAGAGATACGTCCGTCTTTGTGCTCGAAATTGATCGTTTGTAAATTCTGTTTTCATCCTGTTTTTTTTTGTACAATAAAGTGCTTGCTTACTTATTTACGTGCAATGACCACAACCCAAAATTAAAGCAGTGTTCAAAAGCAATTTTTTTTTGTGCGAGAAGGAAGGCAATCGAGCAAGTGGGCCATCTGATGGTAAGTGATCACCACTGCCCATTGACACCCGCAACCCTAGGGGTTTGCAGATGCGTCGCCAACCTAGAGAGCTAAGATGAAATGCCTCTTTTGCCTGTAATTACACCAGGGGGGCTAGCACGCGTGCCATTTTGTCGCTTGTCGCTCAGTGCGTCCTACGCTGATTCCGTCACTATGAAAGGGACGCACTGCGCGATAACTTACTTACTGCGCGCTGTCTTACTCTCCACACCGGAACACAACAGATTAGTAAGTAAGATCATGCTCGCTCTCGCTACTCTAAAAATTAGGTAGCTCTACCTAATCTTACTTACTAATCTACTAATCTTAAGAAAGTTGCATTACACATTATATGTTATGCACATTAATTATATTTGTTGTTATAAGCCTGCTCTATCGAATTAGGTTATTATTCCTGTAATGATAGTGTTAAGTGATGATAATGTAAAAAAAAGATGGTGTCAGCGAACCGGACGGACCTCGCGCAAGGTCTTACCACCTGCAAAACCACACTGAAAAAAAATGTTTTTTTTAATGCAATCCAGTTAAATCATGTACCCAGTGCTCTTCGCAACCAGCAGTACCTGGTGCGGCCGACCGCTCAAATGAAAATTAAATGATGAATAGGTACGCGGCGGCAAAAACCCCCATTAATTCGGCCAGTGTTCTTTTGCCGTTTTGTTATATGCCGTGTTTTGATTTTTGCCTGCACTGTGTGGTTGGATTTTGTGTGTTAATTTAGTAAATTTTTATTTCGTTGTAGTGCTTTTTTGTTGTGACACAGTATTTTGTTTAATCATCCAAATCCTAACTAATATTATAAATGCGAAAGTAACTTTGTCTCTCTGTCTGTCTGTTTGTTACTTCTTCACGGAAAAACCGCTGCAACAGTCTAGATGAAATTTGGTAAGATAGTTTGAATATTGAGGAATAACATAGGCTACTTTTTATTCGGGAAAATTGTATAGGTCCCGCGGGATAGCGATAATGGAAGTCTACGCGGACGAAGTCGCGAGCAACAGCTAGTTGATGAATAAAACTATCATTTCTGAGCGAAGCCCTTGAAAATTTTGTAATCCAAGTTCAATTGGTAAAGTAGAATTTATGAACGAAAACAGTCTACAAATAGCCTATAAATAACAGGCTATTTGTAGACTGTTTTCGTTCATAAATTTCAAAAAGTTTTTAATATTTTCGTGTTTCATTCAACAATAATTTTCAAAACAGTGTGAACATAAGAAATGTGTCTAAAACGTTAATGCTTGAGTAAAACGGAATGTTATCAACATATATCGTTATTAATCAAACATTCGATTTATTTCGAATAAACCAACTCTTAATTACAATTATGATAAGAAAAAATAAGCTATCGGTCATTTAAATTTCTAAATGAGAAAATACTTTGCATGTCTGAAAATGAAGTTCGTAAATATTGTTACTTCAATATTTGTGGTGAGCGTGTGATATAAATAGTCCTCTATCAGAAATAACTAGAAAATTTATTTGACCAAATTGACATACATAAATCAGACTTAAGTGGTTTAATAATATTTGCCAAAAAACTTTTGCCAAACTGATCCATTTCTCACAATGCTTTTTTTCCAAAACTGTAAATACTTCAGGATTTTTGTAATATAAACGAAACCTATCTAGAGGGTTCTACGAGATGGGCCTGAAATAAATCCTGAAATATTTACAGTTTCTGAAAAATAAAAGCATTTTGGGAAATTAACCAGTTTTGCAAACGTGTTTTGATCAAACGAAAAGCTTAAATTAAGTCTAACATTGAGTCGCAAGTACAATTTGTGAGCATTTAGATTCTAAATATGTAGAATGTGATTCGGAGTGCCGTCAATGGCGCTTCCTATGTCATAGAAAGAGATGTCAATACGAATTCATCCGACAAGAACCCGAATACCATTTACTTACTTAAATGCTCACCGACTGTCTATTCTAAATTCTCACAGACTGTAGCATTATCTGTTGCCTGCTTTATCCCCTCTACACATAGTAAAAAATGTACATAATAATCTTCAGATATTCCTAAGCGAAGTCGTACTCCAACCAATTGAAGACAACCGGCCAATTGCAAGATACAACGCAGCGTTCGAGCATGAAGCAATAACCCCAGAGTTAATAAGCATAGAAACTGATTATTCTACTGTAAAAGAAGAAGTATCAAATGAAGACGCTCATGAAACGGTTACAGATGGGAAGAAGATTAATCTAGACGAAGAAGAGTCTAGTGGTGCTAGTAGTAAAGCTAGCAGTGTTCAAGCATCTCGACGCAAGTTTGTTCCGTGGGGAAAGTATGAAGGGCGGGGGGTGGGGCCGTGATTTAAAAAAGAAACTTGGTAGTTAATCTATCGTTAGTCCGAACAACGTTTCACCAATTTCTCGTTTCGCCTTTTTTTCGTTTGTCCGAAAGCATTTTTTCTGCAAATGTAAACATTTCAGGATCACATACCGCGTTGAACTGTCACCGAGACCGGTTGTTACTTGCGCGCGCTAGTGAACTATATTTTCACGAGTTAGATTTCTACCCTCATTGTGTAAAGTGCCTAATGATGGAATCGGACTTCTTGATTTTTCAATAAGTGATTATATCGCAACTTTACGATCGTTTCTGACTACAGGAACAAAATGAGCTCTCAAACGTTAAATAACAACCCCAGTTATGCTACTGTGGCACAAATCACCACGTTCCCTAAAAAGGACCAAGCAATCGTCATCGATGCATTAGAAAACGTACAAATCAAAGATTACGCTCAAGCTTTAGGAAGAATAATCGACCCATCCCAAATCCGTTTTTTATCAAGAATATCAAACAATAGAATTTGTATCTACCTTTCGTCGAAGTTAATCGTTGATGAGATAACGGACAATAAAAAGTATGTCACAATTCAAAATCAAAAACTACCTATCCGTCCGCTGATCAGCAGGAACAAACGTATCATTATATCTAACGTGTGTCCTGTTATACCGCACACCGAAATAGAAAATAAACTGAGAGAAATAAATATCACACCACTGTCACCCATCTCTTTCCTGCGTGCTGGTCTCAATGAAACGGGCTTCAACCACATTTTAAGTTTTCGAAGACAGGTTTACGTAACCCCTGAGGATTTCACCCGGCTCCCAGAAAAAATATCTATTAATTTTGAAGAAACGAATTACTGGATTTATTTCTCATCGGATACAATGAATTGTTTCATATGCAAAAAAGACGGCCACGTAGCGTCTAAATGCCCAGATAATACCAATGACATGAATCTCTTGAACCAAAAAACACAGGAGTCTACGGAGACTCAAACATCCAAGCGTCCACATCCACCTACTGAATCATCGACTACTACTGATTTCATGGAGCCCGAAACAACAATAGAAGATTGTATGCCTAGCAACGAAAACAGTGAGGACGACTATGATAACTCCTCCCAGTCCAGCTCCGACGAGGTTTACAAATCCAAGAGTGGAAAGAAACTCAAGAGAACGCCGCATAGTGATCTGGATACAATTAATTGGGAACACCTGGAAAATTTTATAACCGATTCCTGTAAAACGTACCCACTATCTGGAAAACAAGTTAAAGACTATCTCAGACGTACATACGGAGTTAAGGATATATCGGAAATAACTTACAGTTACACAGAAGAAATTGATGCCTTGATTGAAATGTTCACTGACTTGATACCCAACATTTCATGCCGTAGTGTTAAGAACAGACTCTCACGTATTGTAAGTAAACTAAAGCTTTTATCTCATAAGGAAACTCGCAAAACAAATAAGTAAGTTATGGTTGTGGAGGTATATATAGGTATTTTACTTATCTATTTATTTTTACTTAATGGATTTGAATAAAAGTTTCAAGCTTAATATTATCCAATGGAACTGTCAAAGTCTAATACCAAAACTAAGTGATTTGGATTCATATCTACATAATGAAAAAGTACACTACACACACATATATGCTTTCTTTCCGAAACTTGGCTAAAATGCGAAAACCAAATTAATTTAACAGGTTACTCTGTCTTTAGAAAGGATCGAGCAGATGGATATGGAGGCTTAGCGATTCTGGTCCACCGATCTATAAATTGTACTCTCAAAACTCTTCCAACAAATAACAATAATATTGACTTTTTGTGCCTCGAAGTCCTTAATAGCAACAAACTTCAACATATCATAGGTGTCTATTCTCCCTCAAATGTCGCAGTGAGCGTTAGGGACTACCAAGATCTTTTCAGCCACTTTGTTGATAAAACTCTAATAGTCGGCGATTTCAACGCTCATCACGCGGCGTGGTCATACACAACTGACACACGGGGTAGACTTTTATCAGACACTAGCTTAAGGCATAACTACGTTTTTCTTAACAACGGAGACTTCACCCGTTGCGCTAAACTAAATGATAGTGTAGTGTGCACATCACCTGATGTCTCTTTTTGTAGTGCCGATCTTTCACTCGACTTTGATTGGAACGTCACTAACGAATCTTTTGGCAGTGATCACCTCATTATTTCTATTAAAGCGCTCGACAGTACTCAAATTAGCCCTGAATTGAAAAGAAACATTAGAAAAGCCAACTGGATAGAATACACACAACACATAAAATCTGCATGTGAGGGATTAGCCTTCGGAGACAATGTACAAAGTAACTACGATAAACTCATAGAGATAAT
The DNA here is from genome assembly GCA_963691665.1 of Clepsis dumicolana. Taxonomy (NCBI): domain Eukaryota; kingdom Metazoa; phylum Arthropoda; class Insecta; order Lepidoptera; family Tortricidae; genus Clepsis; species Clepsis dumicolana. The sequence continues at coordinate 4,779,287 of OY829524.1, read as the reverse complement.
TGAGGAAAGTGCTAATAAAAACATTCCATATATTAAAAACAGTAATAATCCAAAATTCAAACCAAAACCTTGGTGGAACCCTGACCTATCGAAGGCAGTGGCGGAACGTAGATTAGCTCTTAAATATTTTAGGCAATCACGCACGGTTGAAAATTACTTAATTTACAGAGAAAAAGTAATTATTGCTCGAAAATTAATAAAACATACAAAAAGGAATTCCTGGCAACAATTTTGTGACAGCATTGACTGCAATACCCCTAGCAGTGAGGTTTGGAGGAAACTTAGATGGCTTAAAGGTCACCGCAGTCCTAAAGACTACTTACAAGAAAGTACCGCAGTTTCCTTTGTAACAGAACTCACTCCTGATAGTGTTACCTTACAGCCCCTAGATTTTAATACTAATGGTTACAATTCACATTTTTTTACACTTTCAGAACTAGAGCTGATTCTTAAAAGAGTAGATACTTCGGCGGGTTTAGATACTATTACTTATTCTATGATTACCCATTTACCGGATAATGCGAAAGAATACCTCTTACACATATTCAACATAATTTATAAAAAAGGTGAGATCCCAGAGCAATGGCGCAGAATCAAACTTATTGCCATACCAAAAAGAAATACTAACACTCCTAAATACCGTCCCATCTCACTTATTAACTGCCTTTGTAAGATTTTTAATTTAATGGTAACTCGTCGCCTTGAATATCATTTTGAAAGCAACAAATAATTTAATGATAGTACTTGTGGCTTCCGTCGTGGACTCTCATGTCAGGACAATCTTAGTAGGTTTATTGTAGACACAGAAACTGCGTTTATAAACAAAGAATATGTTTTATGTGCTTACGGAGACATAAGTAATGCTTATAACAATGTGGCAATTGAACCTCTTATATCCACTCTAGTTCAATTCGATGTGGATCCGCTCCTATGTAGATACATTAGAGAATTCCTAAAAGAAAGATTTCTGATTTACAGGCTGCGTGATGGTAGGGAAATAACAAGAACATGCAGACAGGGTTTAGCTCAAGGTGATCCAATGTCACCTATTTTGTTTAATATAGTTACAATTAAGCTATGTAACACACTCGTTAAGACAGTTAAGGTCTCACAATATGCCGACGACTTCGCTTTGTACTGTATTAACCAAAGTATTGATTTTTGTGCTAGTACCATTCAATCAAGTCTTAACATCTTTATATCAATGTTAGAGGAAATTGGATTAGAAATCTCTCTCTCAAAGACTAAACTCTGCATTTTCACTAGAAGATACAGAGTACCTTCTATTAGTACACGAATAAATAATAGTGAAATCGAGGTTATAAATTGTATAAGGTTTTTGGGTGTTTGGGTGGACAGCCGTCTGAACTGGACTCGACATGTTTTAGAAACTGCCCAAAAATGTATTTCATACGTTAACATCCTTAGTTCCATAAGTAATTCAAAGTGGGGCGTCCACCCAATTCACCTAAGAAGACTTTATATAGCCTTGGTGCGATCGCGACTTGACTATGGATGTATTATTTTCGGCAACGCCAACTCTAGGCTGCTCCAAAGGCTGGACGTAATTCAAAACCAATGTCTGCGCCTTTGTGGAAGCTTTATTCGCGACACCCCAATCTTTGCAATGGAAAGCGAGCTTTGTATTCCACCCTTAAATTTAAGAAGAATTTATTTAAGCGACAAATACTTCCTGAAACTCTCTTCTAGAACATCCGATTTTTTTAACAAACAATTAGAAGCATTAGACAACACATTAAATTCGGGCGCAATATATTGGCGCAAAAACCAACTACCTCTTTTGCTTGAATGTTTCAGAAAGTACTCTAACCTACCTATGTCACAATCTGAGATTTTGCCCCAGTTTTTGCTTTCTTGGGACATTAAAACACTCCCTTGGGATAAAATCATAATGCATAAAGTGGACACTATTAATGAACCTAAAGCCCAACTACCCACTCACGGTCTAAAACAACGGTGCGAAGATATGATAGAATTGCATTTCTCAGACCACAGCCAAATTTACACTGATGGGTCCAAAACAAAACACCGTTCTAGTTGCGCGTTTTACGATGAAGCCGCGGATTTTGGGGCCAAATTTCTTATTGAAAATTCATGTATACCCATAATGGGAGTCGAACTGACAGCAATTAATGAAGCAGTGCATTACTTAGAATCGACATCATACCATAAAATTGTAATCTTTACAGACTCGAAGAGCAGTCTTCAACATTTGTTGGGAAGTGCTAAGGGCGTTAGTGTCGGTAGATACGAAGCTTACCTCATTATTAAATGTATCCATAGATTGATACGTAACGGGGTTGAAGTTCGTCTACAATGGATCCCTTCACATGTGGGCGTCAGGTGTAACGAGGTAGCAGACTCACTCGCGTCCGAGGCTCTACAGAACGGCATACCTCTCGACACGGTACCGCACTATACCGATTATCTTGCAAAAATGAAAACCGACAACTACATTAAATTTAAATCCTATTTCAATGAGTGCTCTCAAAACAAAGGCATCTGGTACAAGACCATTGTAGATGAACCACCACGCGTTCCTTGGTTCGCCTCAAGAAATCTCAACAGAAAAGAATTAGTTGTTTGCTTCCGAACCCGAACTTATCACATCCCACTCAATAAGTTTAACTACATTATGAAAAAAAGAGACGACCCAAACTGTACGCAATGTAAGAGGGAGGAGGACCTTCTCCACTTAGTACTGGAGTGCAAAATAAACGAACAACCTAGGTTGGACTTTCTAAAGGAAACTGGGTGCTCGGCGGGGGATCTCCTCTTCTTCTTCCATCTAATCTTGGGCTCAGGGTTCACTAACGAACACAGTGGTGCACTGTTAAATTTCATTATACAGTCATTGAGCCTAAGATTTGAATACTATAAAAATACCCCTTAAGTAGTAAACCCAATGTTTAAAGTAACACCTAAAGTGTAAGCAACATTGTTATTATTTTTAAGCCGACTTAATCATATGATGTATGGCTTATAAAATAAATGAGATTAAAAAAAAAAAAAAAAACATTTCAGGATTTTTATAAAACAAACCTAACCTAACCTAGTTTCAGAAAAAAATGCATTCGGTCAAACGGAAAAAAGGTGAAACGAGGCGAAGGTGATAGATTTTTCGGAGTTGTGATGGGTTCCCCTGACAAATAACTTCAAAATAATACTGTTCATGATGGTGATGACGATGATCATACTGTTTCTGTTTCCTAACTAGTGGAATCTCAAATGATACTGTTACTAAGCGTTCCAATTCCAATAGATAAAACATATACGACACAAGCTATAATTAATACTGACATATCTGTACGTAATAAGTATGTAGATGAGTCGGATACAAATTGTTTCATTATACAACCGCCTGCTGTGATACTGCTGCTGTGAGTAATTATTGACAGAATGGATTAACGAAGAGGGTAAATAGAGTTATTCTCTTCTATTAAGCTGGCGTTTCTTGTTACAAATTACAATTATACCTAAAAGAATATAATAAGGACAACAAAAAATCGTAAGGAAAAATGATATTTTTAGTTGCCCCGGAATAAATTTAGTCCCTATTCCGAAACTGCGCAATGTGAGTCTAAATTTCGTTTAATTGGGAAACGAAATTTAGGAGTCGGATTCTAATTACAGAAGATTATACAACCCCTTCTTCAGTAATTATGGAAACAAACTGTAGGAGGCAAAGCAATGATGTGTAAATTATCGCTTAAATTAATGCTTAAGCAATTTTTTTAAGTGCAAATGCGTTGTTTTTAGGGTTCCGCACATGGAAAGGTAAAACGGAACCCTGAGGGTGCCTTTCCACAAGAAATGTGCTATGCTACGTTGCTACGGATGCGTTTGATATCCACCAATCGTATTCATTGCACCTGTTTCTACCACTGCTATGCTATGTGGAGCAATGAATATGATTGGTGGATATTAAACGCATCCGTAGCAACGTAGCATAGCACATCTGTGGTGGAAAGGCACCCTTACAGTAGTATCACTTTGTTGGCCGTCTCTGTCTGTCAAGACCCTTTTTCTCTGGAACGCGTGGAGGTAGCATGCTGACATTCATATTAAATACTTTCGCAATAAAAATAGCATATTTTTAATTACCTACTTTATATAAGTTGCCAAATACTTAGGTCAGCATTATCAAAAACTAATCCAAATTTCAAGATAATAACAATAGTCTCCTGAGACAAACAGTTGTGACGGACAGACAGACGAACCGAGTCACGCCATAAGGGTTCCTTTGTACCAACTTGGCTCGGAACCCATAATGAGAGAGTTGAATGGCTACTTTAGATTTTCATTAAGCGTTTTCCATTCATATAGCCAAGTATAAGGCTTACCATCACAAAACTTCCAAATCACCTCCAATATTTCTCGAGACCCTAAGTACAGCCAGCAAAGTAGTGAACGAAACTAATTACCAAGTTGGGGTGGCGGCGGTGATTTTGTTAACGCTACAGTTATTTTCGCCGAACTTCGCCACTAAAACTACGCACTTTATTAAGTACTTGTCGAATGGATGTGGGAGTGGCCATTGCCATTCGTGGTTAGGGTGATGGGGAGAGGGTGGATTACAAAAAAAATCAAACAGGCATTTTGTTAATGTGGTTCTTAGGGTTCAAAAGAAAAAACGGATCACTTTGTTGTCCGTCTGTCTGTCTGTCTGTCAAGACCCTTCTTTGTAACGCGTGGAGGTAGTAAGTAAGCTGAAATTAACATCAAATAGGTAGTCAAGTCTGCAGCCTCTTGAAGCTGTGAAGTCCACGCAATCAAAACATACAGTCATTAGAAAGGGTACATTCAAATGCCCTAGAAACTTGAAATTTGGTATGAAGGTAGCTGTTATAGTACAACCAATCAGATAAATCTGAAAAAAGTCACTAGCACTAGCTAGCTAGGCTAGTCACTGCAAAAAGTGATAAAAAACAAGCTAAGATTTGAATACATGGAAAAAATTCAGCCTTTCCTCTATGCCCAGCCGTGGTGTAGGGGAAAAGCACACGACCCGGAGTATCGAGGATCCGGGTTCGATTCCCGGGGTTGGCAATTTTCTGGTTTTTTCTGTGTGATCATGTTTCAGTGAGTTTATAAAAAATATAATTTAAATCTGAAAACCTTAATTTTTTATGTCTGTCTGTTTATATCAGTGACCAATAGTTGACACCTTTAATCTTAATACGTAGCAATAAAGGTGACAAGCACGGTGTCAGTTATTGGAATTGACGTGTCAATCATTGAGACTTTTACCATACATAACCACAAGTGAATTATATAAAGAACTCACTGTACTCACAAACTCACTATAGTAAATTATTAGAAAATAAAATTCGATTTCAGTTTACCTGTTATAAGTAGGTAAGTAGTAAAACTTACAAATCGGCAATCTGAGTTGCAAAAGTTGTTACTTCCATTTAATCAAAAGTTTACACAGAAATACAGGAGCCGTGAAAGTTTAATAACTTCTGCGTATTTAATATGTCTTCATCTTGCAGCTTTGCTTGCAGTTTATGAAACTTAGTTTTACAAGCTTAAGCAAGCTTTTTAGTCAACCCCCAACAAAAATGGGGTTTATAAGGTCAACGTATCGTTAGACATAATGAAAACAGGATATTGGATATTACCTTATAGGTTTGATGAGCTCCCTATATTTCGACGCAGTTACATGCATCATGATCACGGGCAAACAACCCGTTTTTATTATGTCTAATGCAATCAACGTAACGTATCGTATCTGTGTGTTTGTCTGTGGAAAGGTAATGTGATGTCAGTTAAACACAGTTAATCTTGAATTGTGAAATAGGGACTGAGGACAGACTTGAGGTGTAAAATAAACGGATCAGTCATGTACAAGTCGAGTTTAGTCCGAAGTGTTTCGGACTAATCCATAGTCCTAGACCACCTGGTGTTAAGTGGTCACTACTGCCCATAGACATTCGCAACACCAGAAGGATTGCAGATACGCTGCCAATATAGGGCCGCCAATATGCCACTTGTGCCTGTTAATTCCCCGGCTATCACTCTCCATATCGGGACACAACAGAAGCCAAAGCACGAATATTCGAATCCTGCGTAACGTAACGTTATCGTATCGAAAACGAGAAACTTCATACAATAGTTCAATTCCAAATACGCTGTTCCAAACGTCACACAAATTTCTCGATAACGTACTACTCGATTACGTTACGTAGCATCCAAATACTGGTGCTTGGGCGTCAGTGCAAGCGCTGCTGCTTAGCGGTGGGATATGGCAAGTAAAGCTACGAGTAAGCTTAACAGTGGGCTTAAGAGGAAGCTCTTCTGCTTAGGTATATACCTATTGGATCTGTACCTGCCCACAAATAATTATATCACTGCAACGTGTAAGCTTAGCCGTTAGCCCTCGGACTTCTGTGCCTGTAATAATCGAGTACTTTGTAACCATTCCTACGAATTGAGAACCTCCACCTTTTTTGAAGTCGTTTATATATTAAGGTGGGCGTATAATCACCAGCCTTTTTTACGTCCCACTGCTGGGCATAGACCTCACAGAATGAGAGGTCTTGAGCTACAGTTCCCACGCTTCCTCAGTGCAAATTGGGAGCTTCACGTACACCGTTGTTTTGTTTTCCTGCACCGAAAAGTTCGTGATGAATTACAAATGTGATTTCGCACATAAAGTGCAAGCCGGGGTTTGAACCCACGACCCTCTGTTTGAGAAGGTCAAACCACTGGGCTACCACGCCTTTTTTATAAGTAGCGTATTTAAGAGAGGAATAATTATACTTGCGTTGTTGTTGCGTTGTACGTTTATGGATTACGGGTAAAGGTCCCGTTTGATCAAATTACGTTTATGAACTAAAAAACAATTACTTTGCTCACCCGCGACCACTAATGACAAATAGTTATATCTGTGCGGCAAATGTATGTTTCCATGCAACACCTCCGCCTCCACTGCTACACGAATCAACACATGCCACACAGACCCAACTATCACCACCACCACTTTACTAAACGCTGACGCGTTTCGGCACTCTCCACGAGGCCATTTACGAAGCATAACAACAACCGCTCACCATGCCTCCACTTCCACTACTGACATATGTAAACCATGTACTCAACTTAGTTAATGACAAAACCAACGTACCCACTAATACATACCTATAATAATATACTAAATTGCGGCTATCGGTTTTAGAACAATTGGAAATAATTAGGTACAACAACATGGGGTCTATTATTAATGAACAAGTTAATTTGGTTTCTTCGCCTTTGTTACGACTTGGTTCTAATTTTAATAATGTGTCATAGTAATAATGAGAACATGACTTCTCTTTTTACCGTACTCGGTTAAAAATAACGGGGTACCTGGCGTAAATTAAAAATAAAAATAAAAAGGGTAGTTTGGAATTCATTTCTTAAAAAAGGGTAGTTTAGGACTTACATAAAAGGGTAGTTTGGAATTTATAAAATATTAGTGGGTACGTTGGTTTTGTCATTAACTAAGTTGAGTACATGGTTTACATATGTCAGTAGTGGAAGTGGAGGCATGTTGAGCGGTTGTTGTTGTGCTTCGTAAATGGCCTCGTGGAGAGTGCCGAAACGCGTCAGCGTTTAGTATAGTGGTGGTGGTGATAGTTGGGTCTGTGTGGCATGTGTTGATTCGTGTACCAGTGGAGGCGGAGGTGTTGCATGGAAACATACATTTGCCGCACAGATATAACTATTTGTCATTAGTGGTCGCGGGTGAGCAAAGTAATTGTTTTTTAGTTCATAAATATGGACCTCCGCAAAGTAACGCCTGATTCAATAAATTACGTTTAGTTAGGTACTATACTTATTTACTTATAGCTGTCTCTAGACAGCGAGTGTCCAACGCAATGACCTTTTACTTGCACTAAACTCATGAGAAAGCAAACACCTATTATTTTTTCAAACCACTGCACTCCAAAATATACCTTATTAACCACTTAGTACAAGGACCATTGGCATAATATTATGTAGGTACCTATGTCACTTGACTGGGTGTCAGTAATCACGATTTTTTGGGAAACCACAGTGAAAGTAAAAAATGTGTATATTTTATACTTAAAATTAGTGCACCTTCAGAAGTCAGAGAGTACTGTAAGTTTATTTTGCAGTTTGTTAAAGTTAAAGGTGCGCCCGGGCTATGATTGGGGTACTTACCTGCAGAGAAGGTTAATGTGGACATGACAGAATATAGTTCTTTTCATTAAGTACAGTAGTAGTTTTCGTCAGGTACCTATAAATTATTGTAAGCCTGGTGAAGGCCCACTGCTGGGCAAAGGCCTCCCCCCATGTCCTCCACGCGTCCCGATCTTTAGCGGTTTCAGGCCAATACCTATAAATAAATTACCTAAAAAAATATAAATAGCACCACCTCCATTAATTTTTTCTTACCTTTATTCCATTGTGGTTGCCTGGTAGAGATCGCTCTGTAGCGATAGGGCCGCCCATTGCTACCTTGCGTTTTCTTTGTTTTTTTTTTTCTGTTTTGTTTATAATGTGGTGTTCATTAAAGATTTCTTGTATTGTGTTGTACATTACGGGAAAACTTATACGTAACGTAGGATATTTCTCAATACTTTTTGTGCGTTTAATTTAAACTTAATTTGCAGTTGACTTTCAAACATACACCGTGATAATCAACGTACGGAACCCTCTCCATGCGAGTTTAACTCGCACTGTCCTTTTTTTTCTAAGCAATTTTAATGTTTTTTTCATCAGAATATTTGATCGGGTGTATCTACAGCATGTCATCGCAGTACTCGTTCACTGCAGTCAAAGTTGTGGAGTCAAATAAAGTTCCGTCGAGACGAATCTGAGGCTAATGATGTATGTCACCGAGTTGCTTCGTTTGCTAGTGTTCGCTTCGAATAACAAGCGAATAAACCGTAGTAGCCTAGTGGTTAACCTATGGCCTCTCAAGCAGGAGGTCGTGAGTTCAAACCTGGACTCGCACCTCTGAGTTTTTCGGAATTAATGTGCGGAATTACATTCGTAATTTATCATTAGCTTTTCGGTTGTCGTGAGGATCTGCACACTCATGTGAATCAATTACATGGCGCGTGTGAAGTTCCCAATCCGCACTAGGCCTGTGTCCACTGAGCAGCTCATGATGTGATGTAATGTGTGAACAAGCGAAAACTAATGTGTTATGTTTATCTTATTGTCTAGCTTTGCTCACTCGCTTGAAATTCTTAGAACCGATTAACCACCGATCGGTTGGTGTACTTTGAACAAACATGGGTGAGGGTGGGTTTTAAAAAACCTGTTAGGTATATTCAAAATGGATCATCAGCTCAGCATCATTTACGGGAAGTGGGAGGTAAATACCTAACCATCCTGTACGCAATATTTACTATAGATATTCTGCAACGTAAGTATCATCACCACAAAACCGCTTCCAATCGAAATCCGTTAAATTTCAATCTGTCATCAAAACATAATATCCAAAGGTGTCAGCGGAAATTTTAATTATATTCGAGAAAAAGGCGCCGATGGCGATGACTCCATAATTGGTATTATCCAGGAAAATTTGAAGCTTTGAATAATGAGTCCCCTAACGAGAGCAGTAAGAGGATTGCGAATAAACGTTTGCGGGAGATTTTTAATGAAATTTTCGAAGTAGAGGTGTTATTTAATTCGTGGAAGCAAGCGCAGGTTTTGGATGCTACTATGAAATAAAAATGCCCTGAAGCTATGAAGTCAATCCCGATGCATTGCACAGTTATGACGTTTCTGATTATTGACTGCTAGACTTGAAAATACTATTGAACTCGCTTCTTGCGTGTTGCGTAACAAGCATGTCCTAGCATTTTTCTCCTATGGTTAACATTGTCAACTTCATAGCTGTGTAATGTGTTTGTGATTCGTGTTGATTCAAAGTCGGTTACAAAATTAAAAGTTTTGTCGGCTTATTTAATTAGCAATGTCAGAAACTGTAACCGTTCCAAAGTGTGAGAGGGATTTTCCGAATGGAGACAGTATAACTTTATCAAGTAACAGAGTTATTAATTAAAATAAATACAAATGTACCCGATAACATAATTGTACCCAATTTAACAATCAGGTACCTATTTTGTGAACCGTAGACACTTTTTTAGGCCGACAGTAAGTGAAATACTCATAAGAATTACTAAAGCTGCTTAAGCAAAGTTGATGAACTGCGACATTTTATTTCAAAGCCTAATCTCCAAAACGGCTGCACCGCTAAAGTGCCATTCTATTAAAATCCACATTCAAATCCGTTCTATTACGACAAAGATTCACACGTCAAACTTAATAGGTACGGTCAAGTGCAAAAATATGTATCGAATTAATCCACTACAACAACAACACTACAACCTTAATTCGCCGGCATAAGAGCCATGGGACATATTTTTAAGTAAGTTGTATGCACCCATGTATTTGCACTTGACTGTACGCACCTCTCTTTTGCGTGGGGATTAAAAATATTGCTCAAAATATGATAATTAAAAACGGAATCTTCCGTTTCCCCGATCCTTCTTGCAGTCTCCTTTCACGTTCCACCAATCGTTTAAACCCTTGATTACTGATTGTTCCTGATTTGGGTCGTTGAGGAGCTCACACAGTTTGCACACGTCGGAGGCTTGATGGTTTTCCACATAGACGTAGTGCCGATGCCACCTGAGGAGAAACAAGGTTTTACCTAGAATTACTAGCTGGAACAGCCCCCATACTACGAAATTCGAAAACCGAAGTTCGTATCATATCGTCCCGCTCACTCTCTTATTAAATAATATTAGTTTGACCGGGACGGCACGATACGAAGTTCGAATTTTGCACATCGTAGTATAAAGGGGGGGGGGGGGGGGATGGGGGGCAGAGGCCTTATGGTCTAACACGCTCGGCTTCGTTTAGGCATTCACCATCGCTTTCTCTCACGAACTGGTACCGTTTGACACTAAACGATGATGAATGCTAAAGCGATGCAAAGGCTAAACAATGTAAGTCCACTGATCGTGAAAGATATTCCTCAGTCTCAGCAGTCAGAGCAGTCTGAATGCAGAACAGCCGAGTGGCGCTTTTTGGTGGTGAAGGCTAATATCCACGCCTTGTGTTGAGTAGGAATCATTGAGTCAGCACCGTTAGTAAGCAAGGTACTCAATGATTCTTGCATTGTCACTGAACCCACTTCATCATCATCATGTCAGCCGAAAGACGTCCACTGCTGGACATAGGCCTCCCCCAATACTCTCCACTCTGACCGGTCTTGTGCTTTCCACATCTACCGCGGTCCCGCGATCTTTACTAGGTCGTTGCTCCATCTTGCTCCATCTTGTCACGCAATTCGAGAACCTTCTGACCCTATCGGCCATCAGCACCCACTTAAATGTACCAAACAATGCATTCTGCCATTTTATTTGCATTTGTTGTGACACTGGATAAATAAATACATGGAATAAATTCAAGAAACTGATTGTGAGATGTGATTGTAAATTAGGCAGCATTGATAAGAAGCTAGAAATATTATGCTTCTATTCTTTGCCTTACAGAATAAACGTCTTACCTGAAATAATTTTCATATTCGTCCGGTGTTTTGATAGCTTGAATCATTAACGATGCCACCGATGCTGGGCTCATTGTCGAGGCATCGATATAAGAATTTGGCGGCAAAAATCTGGAAACAAAAGAAATGTTACATCTTTCGTTAAGAATAATAATGCTCTGAAAGAATATATGTATGTTATGAAATAGCAGACATGGCACTTTCGTAGATTCAGGGCCACATTGAGTGTCTTTGTTTTCGATAAATTTAAATGGACTGTATTAAAATGAATTTTTTGAATAGCGAGAAGTACGACAAATTTAATAACATCGGAATCGAAACCAGGCTTAGATCAGTTGTTTGAAGCACTTACCTTGATGGTCTGCAGATGATGGTGCAGATTTCAGCTGTAGTAGCTGGCGTGGGCTCCCTAGATCTTCGGCTTATTCGAACTTACCTCCGATAAAGGTTACCGTTAACCAGCAAGACTACTGAAATACAGCAAGGGCAGTACTCCCTCCAACGGATCGGCCTTCTTTCAGCGTTCACACGCGATTTAGACGAGAATATGTATATTAAAGCGACAACGATACGAAATCTTTATATACGAAAATAATTTGCGCGGTAACGCGCCGACAATTCGATACGACGACTTCTTACAAACTCAACTGACTTATATATATATATTTTTTAATAATTTTTACTTCGAGACGATAATGTTGCCAGGCGTGATTATTTAAGAGCTACAATCCTAAACATTGAGCTTATTGCATTAGCTTCGTAACAGGACGTTAATTTTACAATTTGATATTGGATATTGATAATGTTTACCTTGTATAATCAGCTCCTCCATAGACTACAGGCACAGTGTAATGGTTCAAGGCATACAGCACCTTCTCCGTCACGTAATCTTCACAGACAGAATTCTCAAACGCCAGATAAAAGTAATAATCCGAACGAAGCATTTCCAAGCAGTCTTCTAGGTTACCCTTAGGACACACCAGCTTGCCACACCACCCGTAAATGTCGACTGACATGTTATACATTCCTAAAAACTTCGTGAGATTACTCACAATGTCTTCTCGACCACTCTTCGTTTTACAGTGAGAAGCGAACCAAGCCGCCATCTTCTTTTTATACATCAATTTCCCTCTAGTCTTTGGCGTAATGGATCTGAGTTCCGTTATCCACCTCATGTCTGCTTTTGGACCAACAAGAGTTCCATTATGGTCGTAGATGCTAAAAAATGGTTGTGGAATAGTCGAGTCCAACTTGTAAGTCCAAGTGGCATTGTAAAATGAAGAGTACACTGGGTCGCAGACTAGGTACATACTCGCAGGCTCTGAAGAAGTGAAGATATACTTTTGATACGGTGTTCTGATTGGAGGATAGGAGTCCCAATTGTTTTCAACGTCAAACAATATAGCATCGAAGAAACGCAGATCCGTTAACAGACTCTTGTCATTTGTCATGAAACAATTGTCAAAAGTGCAATTATTATCCAAGAACGGTTTTTGTCCTCTCACGAATACTGACTCACTATAGTGTGACCAAGCTTCTGTCCATTTTAATACGTATTTCAGGTCAGTTGATAACCTTACAGGCTTTTTATAATTTAATTCCATCACAGTGTATTGGTATTCTTTCTTCTTTAATTCGGCTAGAATCTTCTTTAAGCTTCCGGGTGCTCGGATGACATATTCTACTTGGATATCCTTCTGGACTGTATTGAGTGTTTTGAGAAAGTGTATTATTAGGGTAATGTAGGCCATGAATATGAGGGCTCTTATTATTTGAGGCATGTTTGAGGCGACTGACGCGGGCTGAGTGAAGTTTGCAATTACAGATGTTTACTAATTAATTTTAAAGCACGTGCCGTTCATACACAATGGATTGCGAGGCTGGAATGTCGTTGACGTCAAAGGATTACACCGAATAAATATGGTTTAAGATTCAATGATAATGCGAAGAAAAATACTTCGTACTTATTCGTAGTTTATTGTTGTTGCATTGCAAAAGGCTAGAATTACGTTCGAAATAAACTTACGCGGAAAAGTTGAAAAATGTACGACATTTTTATTTTGAAATTCATCTCGGAAACGGCTGAACCGATTTTAACTAAATTTAACCAAGAGCCATCTCGATTAAATTAACTTTTGATAAAAAACAGACTTACGCACAGATACACATTTGATTAAAATTTGCAAAAAATGTTATTTTTTCAGTGCACGGTAAAACTTAGCACAAATTGTTTATATTCATAGTAAGTACTGTATTTTATAGCTAACTTTTCGAGCGTTGAATCTTTGTTCTAATTTAAGTAAAATGGCAACACATTCAGACTAATTTAAACAACCACTGTGCGGAGCGGGAATAATACCGCAGTTAAACTCACGTATGCAAATAAAGCAAAAACTGCACGGACAGAAATATGTCCGCAATTATACTAAACAGAAAATTAAATATGAAAATCCCTTTTGTACGGAAGAGTAGTTTACGTGCTCCTCGCTCAGCGGTTGGTATGCAAATGACTAGAAATAGACGAGTGGCGCCCCCACTTATGATTTTGAGAACGAATTTTTGTATTCGGAAGTACGCGCTGCGACGGAGTTGGATTTAATTGTTTTAAAGTTGGCGTTATACCTATATTTTTACCCGAGTGCCGAAGAAGGGTTATGTATGTATTGTATGTATGTCTAATTCTTTGGCACGCTCTGCGGCTTAAACCGTTTGACGGATTTTAAAATATGAGGTGTCATTAGATTTGTCTCAGTTCTAGGAGTGACATAGGTAGACATATTGTTTTCCGGAATCGCAGTCGGGTTTTCTGTTTTTAATTTTAATTTGGTTAGGTTATGCATGTATTTGCAATTTGTAAAAAAAATCTCCTTTATAAAATAGGCATTTTTATAGGTTTGAATGAAATATATGTGTGCTTAGCTGCTATTTCTGAAACGCACGTACACGTAGTAGCGAATGGAAAATTTATAATTTTATGTAGAGGTAAATTAGAAAAATATTTAGGTCACTATTAAATTCTTTTGAGATGGTGTTAAAGGTTAACTGTATTTTGTTTAGGAGCAGGACTCTGCTTACACTGGACTATTTAAAACATTTCAGGAAAAAAAAATCTTCGGGACTCGATTCCCAAGATATACGAACTGTTTACACACTCACTTGGCCGGTTTTTTTTCTTTAGTTCCTTAGATTTCACCGTTGTTATCAACAACTGTGCAACTCTATAATGTAAACTATAGTATTTAGTTTAGTATGTACGGTCAGCATCTTTGGACAATCCGAGGCATGTCGACAGCTGTTGATCGATGTCGACTCGGGTGGCTTTGCATACTGTTCCGGTTTTACATTACAATGCTCTGAGAACACTTGCTGTGAATATATTTTGACTCGGAAGTATAAGTTGACGTATTGCATAACTAGCTTCTACTGCAACTTTGTATGCTTGGGATAAATGTCTGTATCAAAATGTAAAACTGCATGCAAATTCAAAGTATGAGCTATTTATATAGTTTTATGCAAAATCCTTCTTTCTTCATCATCATCAAACAATATCAAAATAAATGCATGCCATGCTCAAATTTACAGACTTTCGCTTTTATGATAAGTATTAGTGAGATAATCATAAACATGACATAAAATTTTCATCTAATTAAGAGTGTCACTCGAGATTATTTCTTAAAACGTAGTCACGTCGGTGTGAGAATATCTACATTGTTTCTATTTACAGAAGGTACCTATAAACTACTAATTTAGTAAGTAGAAAAAAGTAGTAAGATGAAGAGAGATTACGCTTTTTACCAAAATCTTAACGAAGAGCGGTAATAAAACTGACGTCTGCAAAAAAAACGCAGGCTCAATGTTATAAAAGTCTAACTGCAATCCATAAGACAATCAAAATGTAACCTTGCGCGTTGTCAAACAAAGTTAAAATTCTAATGCATGAAGTTTCAACGTAGTACCTTACCGTACTAGTCCAGTGAAATGCTAAAACTGAAAAAGAAAATCAACTCGAACGAGACACGGTAAAGTCGGACGTAATTTTCTTTCACTTTTTTTTAAATATAATGAAGTTATTTCTGCTGAGTCGGCAGGCGATAATTTTATATTCACGGTCGGAGAGGGGTGGAAGTTTTCTTTTATAAAAATGGCACACGTGAAATTTAAGAGCAAATAGCATTAAAATAAAATAGCTTGACTAAAAAACTGTTGGCAGCATTTCCAATATTTGTTAGGGTTTGTGGTTTGTCAATTTTATTTTTAATGGTGATTTCGTCTTTAACATACGAGTATAATGATCTGACGATGCGTACAAGTATTTTTATGACGATTAATTAAGCTCACATACCAACCGATTTTATTATCTGTTAACAACTCCACTAGACGTATAGACAGTAATCATCTGCTAACTACAAAAATTCAGGTAGGACAACAATGACTGTACGCTGCACAGTCACCAACACTTTTGAAGTTTTGACTGCCCAGCCATGCACCTTGTCACTTTGTTGTATTATTTACAACGGATCTGGGACTGAGTCGGAAATTACTGTAAGTTTTTTATAAGTATTCTAGGTTTTATTCAAAGTGAGTAACTAAATTGTAAAGTTTACACCTTCAAAACGTCCGCAGATTCTCTCCGCCGTCCACGGCTGGCTGAAATTTGAAATTCCGTGTTGTCGCTCGCCGCGGCGCAAGGAACCGTTAAATGAATGAACTTTTATAACTTAAGGTTTAATACCGACTTTGAGGTGATGAACAGCGTTCACTTTTTAATGACTTTTTGCTAATATCCAGGTTCGTTTTCCGGGGAAGTTTTTCGAGGTGGTTTTTCGTTCGGGAGCAGATGATTAAAGTTACAAGCTAATGATTTAACTTAAGTTTTTTTAGGAAAATGTTCAGTCTTTTTTTTGTCATTTCGTGCTCTAACACCATCTAGCGATATTTCTTTATCTTTTACCTACTACTATAGTAGACTTGGTCTTAGCTTAGCCAATGAAAATGTCTCTCTGTATCACATAATTAGAATTGTTTACCATATCTTAAGTAGATAAATTGCCACCAACTGGTCACTTTAGAAAATGTTGATCAGTTACTAGCCACCAATTTTGTATGGCGATACTCAGTAGGCATGACGAATGCTGTCAGAATGCTCTCGGCAACAGTTCTGGATCATTCCAATTTAATTACATAATTATCAGCATTTCATTCTCTTATACATTATATTGGCAAATTGGCCAGTTACAAGTTAAAGTAACAAGATAACTAACCTAAGCGTCCAAAGTAGCTTAGTAACTTTTGCACGGCGTCTACAGCCAGACAGAAACAAATCGCCATAAATGCATAGACATCAAAAGTGTGCTTATTACTGCAACAACTTGCCAAAGTTACAAGCTATTTTTGATGCTGATTGCCCAGTGTGACATTGCGTTTTTTTTAACTATTGGAAACAAATTTTGTAGCCTTTGTAGGTACTCTCTGTAGAAATTACGACTGTTATCGATTCCGATTAAATCAAAACTTTTCGAAGTTAACACGAAATGAATTCAAACCGCTGAATGGCGCGATTTAATTATCGTTAATAGGATGAAACTGGCCGATGGAGCGGAACCAGACAAAAGTAAAGTTTCTACCTCAAAATGTGAGTTCCGATGGGAATAAGGCATAAGTTTACGTTTGAAAGCATCACTAATTATACTAAATCTTAGACGTTTTGTTAAGTAAGTATACTGTAGAGATAGGCTGCATATTATGATGCAGGTCTTGTAAGCTAGACTGATCTATCTCGTTTTGAATTAAGAATGGTTTTAAAATAAAGCTATACGGTCTTTGCTTTCGGAGGTAGAGCAATCGGGTTGGGTCCATGATAGTTAACATTGTACTAGTTTTAAGTCCCTTTTTTTTAACGGTGGGAAATGCATTACGCATACCCCCGCGCAATAGTTAATGGTGGTGGTGGTTAATGGTATGGTGGTAATGGTGGTACTTTACATTACTTAAGTAGGTATACTTACATTAAGAGGCTTTTGCCCAGCAGTGGGACACTTCACCAGGCTTATATTAATATAATAATACTTAATAATACCTACATCAAATCAAAAACAGGTTTAATATCGCGGAATTAATTTCAAGTATTATGGTAGTCAAAATAATTAAAGGGCCCTATTTCCACTAACATCAAACGCTTTGCAGAATTCATTAAAATCACTGCTTTAAACTCTCAAAGCTTTTGTGCTCATTTAACTCTTATTATGATTATTTTGAGAGTTAAAACCGTGACGTGATGAATGTAAAATAGATTTGAGATCGAGTTTTTTTTTAACACCAATTTTGTTAATGACTCATCATGAATCATTCAGAAGTCTTGCTTTCAGCGTTCCCATTTATATATTGACATATTTAAACCCAGGATGCTTACTCGCATCCCATTTTAAACTCTCGAACAGGCTCGATTCAATGCTGAAATTTGCGACTGAATTCGCAATGTATTTAGCGCTTTCATTTTAATCATAATTGTTTGTACGTTACTTTATGATTAAACAAATACTTCTCCAGATACAGAACAGATAAAGATATGGGGTCAGAAGGTTCTTGAATAGCGTCCGCGGACCGGGAGACGAGCTGTCGGTAGGCCTGCAACAAGACGCGACGGCGACGACCTGGTATAGATCGCGGGATCGCGCTGGATGCAGATAGCACAAGACGGGTCTGAGTGGAGAGCCTTGGGGGAGGCCTATGTCCAGCAGTGGACGTCTTTCGGCTGACATGACGATGATGATGATGACCCAGATACAGTATATGGCTAAGTGGCCTAAGTGGCACCTATTAGGACTTCAAATCGCATCGTGAATTTTTGCTTCGGGAGTTCGCATCGCATCGCATCGACTTTCGGCCTCCATAAAACCATTATGCAACAATATTTCAATGCCGCAATGAAAATTCAACCAAAGTTGGAGTTAATCCAAAAAAATAATTGGTGACACGCTGCAAACAGGCGTCGAGTGCTCACGCTCAAGTGCTCAACGCTCAAATGCTCAAGTGCTCGAGTGCTCAGTGCACAAGCGGCGCGTTTCGAGCGTAATTAGAGCAATCAGCGGGAATCACGTTTTAGTTAAGCTCGTGCTCAGTTATTTACCCGTACCTTTATCATTGTTCTGATTAAATTTCGAAATTGATTTTGGGGAAACAATTTTGGTTCAATTTTGTTGACTACACTTTAGTTAGTGAAAATTTAAGTCGGTAGCTTTCTGATAGAGGTAATACTATAGCTTACAGATGCTTGAAACCAGAAGTTTGTCACAATATTATATTGGTCAGTTTCTCGATCCTTTTACAAGTAAATTAATGAAATAAAACGGATCACTCATGTACACATATAAGACGAGTTTAGGGCGACATGTTTCGGACTAATTCGTGGTCCTTCCTCTGGGAGCCTTTTACAAGCTTTTATTTAACTTCTTTATAGATGTAGGCAAAAGCTTGTTTTAAAATGCACTTTTAACAAAAACTTATTAATCATGATTCCCAATTATTTAGAGCGATGTAAATAGTTTTTTTCCTTTCGTAGGCTTTTTTTTATTTTTTTTGGAATATTTTAATAATGAGCGTTTTTATTAGTATTATCTCGCGTAACCCTAAGTTAATTAGGTTATTAATTATATTTGTTGGTACGCATGTACATACACCTGACTGAGTACATGAACAAAGCAGTAATTAAAAAAAAATCGTTAAGAAGCCGAGGTAGCGGACTCGGGGACGTTTTCCATTTTTAGGTTCTAGATTTAATTATTGTTGTTTTTTTTGTTTGTTTTGTTGTAATAAATTATTTACCTAGTAATTAAATAATTATAGACTTTGCCAAGTTACGCAATTAAAAAAAATCTGAATTGGAACTTTATAAAATGAGCCAAACATGTATAGTTTGAAAGTTAATCGGCTGTAGCAAAGTATTAATTAAATACGTCACAACACGACATACAGAAGCCGTAGTCACTTAAATTGAGTTTTACATTTAGGTGAGCTTATTTCGAGTACAGTTGGTAGCAACGTTGTTTAAAACGCAAACTTTATTCGAGTGCTTGTAATGCTTCAAATAATGCTTATTGTGACAAGCACTACACCTGTTTATTGTGTTCCTGTGCGGTTGACTGTGCTTTTCGTGAAAGTTTTATTAATATCATTTACCTACCGTTAACTTTTTCTAAACGTAGCTTAGCTACCATCATCACCATCATCATGTCAGTCGAAAGACGTCCACTGCTGGACATGGGCCTCCCCCAAGGCTCTCCACTCAGACCGGTCTTGTGCTTTCCGCATCCACCGCGATCCCGCGATTCTCACCAGGTCGTCGCTCCATCTTGTTGGAGGCCTACCTACAGCTCGTCTCCCTTAGCTATAACGTTTTATATTTATAATAATCTAGCTTACTAACGTCCCACTGGCCCCCTCTTATGCCGAGAGGGTTTTGGGCAGTAGTTACGTATAATAATAATTAAGTATGTACTTTGGCTCAAAAATGTCTAGGGGTCAATTATGTGCGGACTCCCATACGCGTTTGATCCCTAGACATTTTTGAGCAGTAAATAAAGTAAAACTTAATATAGACCCTCTTCCTTTTTGAAGTTGGTAAGAATTTAATAGAATTTATTGTCCAAATAAATAAATACTATTTTGTACCAGCACCATGGACTTCGGGTTAGCACTTGAAAACGTCCGAACCAAAAGACAACTAATTTGCAAAAAAGATCACTAATCGAGCGTCTTACTGTCTTAGTGTGGTCGAACAATATCGCTATGACATATGGCTGTCTTCAAAAAATGGCCTGTTGTACTGGGGCACATTTTTCATGAATTTTGAAACTAGACCCAAAGTCCATGGTGTTAGTAAGTCAATACTAAATATCGTTAATACCTATTTAAGATTTAACGGTTTTATGCAATGAACAGTTCAATATTTTTGACCTCTGAATTGTAACATCCAACATGTGTATTGTGTAGACTATTAACACAAATGTGACCGCGATTCGTGTATACATTATGCGTATGCATATCAGGATATGCAAACCTAATTAAAATATTAATTGTTTTCAATTAACTTATACAATAAACCCGGATTGTATCACGTGAATAACCGCAGCGAAAATAAAACAACCATGTTTACAAAATAAAACTAGTATTCAATTCTCACTTATTCTGACATCATTCACAAAAAATTGTAAAGTCCTTACAGTAGGCTTGTGTCCTGGGGGTTGATTTTTGAATCTCACCCGGTGACTAAATGCAGTGATTTTTAAAAAGTTCGTATTTTTGAATCTCACTAGTGACAGAAATTCTCATGCCCATGATATCAAATACGAATGCCTTCGCCCAGTCGTAAACGAGATCACTTGAGTGACTTTTTCACCACTGGCAGTGACAGCTAACCTTAATCCATTATGTTGTCTCGCTTGTCTACGACACAAACGCAAATTAGCTGCATGTTTAGATTCTCATCTGAGTAACGTAACGCGCGTCGAAGCTACCGAACAACGGTTCAATAATTACCGATAGTGTCTTCTACAACCTCGACATTGGCGGAATCATCGATAATATCGATGGAGCTATACTTCTTTTAAAAATTGAATTGAATAGCTGCATGTTAGTAGACGGGTATACCATTCAAAAATAAGGCTTTTGGAAAATGGTGATATCAATGTCACGAGTGAGAATTTAGTCACCGAGTGAGACACAAAAATCGATCCCCTGGATAATTCTAATCTCATCATCCCGTCAGCCGGAAGACGTCCACCCACTGCTGGACATATGCCTTCTCCAAGGATCCCCACGACAATCGGTCTTGTGCTACCCGCAGCCGATGGCTTCCCGCTATCTTTACCAGATCGTCCGTCCACCTTGCGGGAGGCCTACCAACACTTCGCCTTCCGGTACGCTACACTCTCCTGGTTATTGTGAATTTTTTTATGTAATCAGTTACATTAATCATGGAAAATAGGGAGGGCGATTAATTGTACCAGTCCACTTTAATCCGTCTTTTTCATTATCAAAAAATATTGGACACGTGTCTTTTTCTTTTGTAAATTGAATAAAAAGTACGAAATTATTAATAGTGCTGTCAAGCTCCGCGTGACGTCGCTTTTATGTTTACAACAAAGTGACGTCACCAGCTCTCACTTCTGAGCTTTGACCCGCTGTCTCTGTCAATTTGTAAATGATTTAATAAATCAAAAACCGCGTGTCCAATATTTTTTGAAAATTTAACTGATGGATTACCTAATCTTTTTTACTCAGGACACACCTCTATTAACCACTCACTTCATCATTAAAAAGTATGCGACAGAATTCTTCGGAACCCGTCGAAGAATGATTTGAAAGTTTTCACCCTTGCGGCTGGGAAAAGCAAATCTAGGACTCCCCGTTGATAAGTACGCTTAGTGCTCGTACTTGTAGCTATCATCGTAGGGTTAGTTTCTTCTATGTACTCCTCTGTAGTTGTTTTCCTCCTCCTGCTTCTTCTGGGGGTTGGAGCTGGTGACGTCAGGTGTGAAAGGAGAGGCGAAATTTTATGCGACGTCTGGATTTTGGGGCTGTCAATGTACTGCGTGGGTATTGTTAGGTGGAAGTTTTCTTCTGTTGTGCTGCTAGAGGAAGTCTGATCGGCCAGTAGTAACGTTGTTAAACTCTTAGCGAATATGTCGTCGAAATTCATGGTCGTTGGCCTGTATGGATTTGTTTCTACGTACAAGTGGGAATGAGTATCCTCGTCTGATTCGGATCGCATAGCTTTCGTTTTGGTCTGGAAAAAATGAATGCAAAGTTACATTGGTTGAAAATATAGATGAGCACCTCCAAGTCTAGGGTTGAATGTTTAAAAATATAAAATGAACAGGTTTAAATGATTCGCGGTTAGATTAGAGGTATCGGGAGCTCATCAAACGTAGTAAGGTAATCGCGGTCAATATTCCGATCTGAATACGTGTAATGTCAAAAAATAATGCATATTTTGAAAACATTTAGTTGCTGTAACACAATATTCACCGATATTAAACGTAAATAGGCTATAACGGTTTTTATAATCCACTACGGATTTTCAATTTGCACATTTAGAAAGCACCACTTTAAAAAGGTTTAGGTTTAAAAATCAGCTGCGTCTGGAAGCGCTGTCAGAGCCATGACTCTTTAATTTTTAGAAAACTAGTACTTAATTTGAGCATTAAAAAATATTCTTTGACCCATATTTAAAAAACTTGCCCCAAATTTCAAAACCCTTCTTGTACTAGACCTAAACCTAGAACTAGACCACAAATACAAAAAAAAAACTTACAGAAATCAAGAAAATCACCAAAAGTGCACTACGCCACATTTCGAGGTGTCCGTATACGGGCCAAGCTCGCACTGCCACTCATTGTCCCAATGTCATTCACGACTGCTGGCCTTGTGAACAACCGACTAGATACAATGATCTGTCTAACCCACCACAATGATGTTTACCTTAATTGTAGACCATGTTTTTATACATTGCTCGTGTTGTAGTATTCGAGCTATTGTTACTATAAGAATGTAGAATACCTTAGTGTTTCGAGTTTACAAGATAGCTTTTGCCATATATGGACGGCGTGTAGTATGACGGACGATGCATTAGTCTTTTGCGGACTGGAAACTAGTGGGTCAAGCACGACTTGTCGAATCCTGCGTATCGTTACGGTTATCGTATCGAGATCAAGAAACCTCATACTAAATTTTAGTTCCAAATACGCTCACGGGCGGGCGCTGTTCCAAACGTCATACGAACTCGACAACATTTACTATTCGATTTTACGTGACGCAGGATTCGAAAAGTTATGCTCGACCCTCAGCGCTGGGCAAAATGCAGGCTTGCAACTACACTAGCAGCGATTAGATGCTGAGTCCGTTTCTTTTGCCATAATTTAATTACTAAATCAATACGTATTTTAATTGGCTTTAATTTGTGGTTATACCTACTTTTTTTTGTAATAGTGTAATCACATCGGAAAAATAGGCATCGCCACGCCGGCCAAGTGGATATACACATACGGATAGGGATTCGAGGCTGGAAATTTCTTTTCTAGTATAGTAGGTATCTAGGTATAGTGTTTTTCTTAAGCATGCAATGAAATATAAATTCATTTGATATATGTATCCTTCTAACTCACCAGACACAGATAGGTATAATATAGATTATACTCCATGTCTGTGTCGCCAAACTACATTTCCCTTCAAAATTATAACTCACAGATGCCTTCTCGGAGTTTGCGAACTACTAGCATCACTTGACTCGCATTTTTGTCATATGTCTCCCAGATAACTCGGCTGAGAGATCACATTTGCCATATATTTGCTGGAGGAAGACACAACCGCGCCAAGCATCCGCACATTGCGATATGAAGGGTGTATGCCCACTGTACCTTGTACGGCGAAATCTCCACTATAAATTGTATCTGTGTTTCTATGTATGTGTATTTTAAAAGCTTTATTTATTTAGGTTAATTTCAGGCTCCGGATCTTTTTACTTTTATTTGTATGTCTACTCTTTTTTCCGATGTCCTGTCAATCGCCTATAGGTTAACTGGTAGAAATCCCTTTAAGAGTTAAGTTCGCCTTTGTACATTTGCTTTTGTTCTGTTAGGTATCTGGTATTTTATGTGCAATAAAGATATAGACATACACACATAGCTACATAAATTTATGCGAAATATATTTTCTTACTTGTTCTTCTTGCAGATAACGAAGGACAAACATTGACTAGTTTATTGTAGAGATAGTTAACGGACCCGATAGCACTTATATCCCGAAAAATATTGGCTAGTAGTTGAAATATACGCAGACAAAGTTGCGGGTTCGGACAAAAGCTAGTGACCCAGTAAAATACGACAGGATTATTAGACGCAACGTGATTGCTCTGAGACCGGGCTAATACCGACCTTGGAGAAATGGGGAGAAGAAACCTTTACACAGCAATGGAAAATAATAGGAGCCTATCCGAAAAATCAGTCAGTCAGTCAGTCAGTGGTTAATGAGAAGAGGACAATCCTGAATACTATAGAGAATAGACGTGGGAAAGTGATTGGACATTTGACATGACACGACCATTTCTTTAAGACCATTTTAGAGGGAAAGATTTAAGGAAAGAGGAAGAGGTCGACCTAGGCGAAGCTACATGGAGCAGATAAAGGAGAAGGCTGTGTCAGTAGGTCATCAGTAGGTCAAGGAGCTGGCTTATAGGAGAGATGATTGGAAGAAACTTCACCGACAAGAGGTTAACTCTTAAATTTGATGATGATGATGATCCGAAAAATGAAACGTCTCGTGTGTGACAATGGAAACGAGCTCTCTCAGGCGCTCGCAAGGACGCTTATGATGCGGTGTTGCAGTTTATTTAATTTCCTCAAAGGCATTACTTGGAAAAAGCAAGTTTTCAAGTGCCTCCGTCTCCCAAGTCTTCTGTCCGTGTCCCACAAGCAAACACGTCGTTTGTGGGAAGGAGACGGAATTTGACTTCATTCAAGGGCTCGTAAACTACGGGTGGTGTGGTAATATTATTTTGACAGAATTCTTTAGTCGTTTCGAGAGTGTTTTGGTTAAGTTTCAAGGGTAAAATGACGATTTCATTCAAGAGAGATGAATGCTTTTAAAACGAATGTCTTTGATCGCATTAAATCGGCTCAAGTTCGATGAAAAAGTGTTTATTCTTTTTAAAGTTTGAAAAAAAAGAAAGGTGATTTATCAAGTAAGCATGTTTCATCAGCCTAGTTGCACATGCAAGAAAAGAATCCATCACTTATAACTTATAACTCGTTATTGTTAGCTCCACGAACTCGCACTAAACATAAATAATATAAAATAATGTTTCTTTGTGTTTTTATAGCATTTGTAAAACTAGGCTTTAGTTGGCTTTTGACAATAAATCTGCATTTAAGACCAGAGGCTCCATTTCGTAACTATTTTGACACTAGTAATCAGATTGAAATGTCAGTTTTTGTACGACTGTGACAGGCTAGCTATCTGTTTACGATACCAATTGTCAGCCCATACAAAATGAACACGATGATGATTGCGAGCGAGTTAGATAATAAGGCTGCAAGGGTGCTATCCACTAAAGTGACAGCGTTGTGTTCAAGTCTGTTTCGACGTAGATGTATCCAAGTTCGGTACTACGTGACAGCTAATTTGAAACTTCGACGCCAAAACAACCGTGAATTACCTTAGAAGCGATTACAAAATTATAAAACATTAGCTAGTACATACCAAAAACTTGAAAGCCCTCGAAAACACAAAAAAAGATGAAAATATAATATTTAAGTATGCAGCCCACCTGCAGGAATGAAGCAAAATCGAAGTTCGCTAGTTTAAAAAGTCTAATTCTCCTTCATACGCGACCTGAGTACAGGCTGCGAGCGGTGGTCCGAAAGAATAGCGTGGATAAGGGCAACATAAAGTTAAATATTAAGTGGCAACGTGAAGTGCCTTTTGGAATCTCAAGGATTGAGCCGTACGGACGGTAAAAGGCCTGACGATCTGACGCTGGTACCATGCCAGAGGGAGCTTTGCTTTAGGATGCAACATGTGTTAGCACGTTTGTTGCGTCCCGTCTTGAGACAGACTATGAGGTGTACAGGCTCCGTGGCCCAGGGTGCCGCGAAGTTAAAGCACACTAAATACTCCACTTTGGAATTGGCGTATGATTTCGTGCCGGTTGCGGTGGAGACGGCTGGGTCTTGGGGCTCTGAGGCTTGAGAGTAGCTAGGGTTGGCTACGACAATATAAGTACAGTCAACAAAAAAAGCTTGTATTAATAAATGAAGTGCTTAACAGGAAACTCATATTTGTTATTCTTTCTCGGGCTTGTCTATATAAGTTTACCGTACACAAACCCGCTATGCTATAGCCAGGCGAAGTTGGCGATCCCAAGTACTGAAATCCCGCGTCCAATCATAAGTTGTGAGAAAAGAAATTACTATGTATGCCTCGCATTAAAATATTAGCTTGGGAAACTTTGCTATGAAGAAAATATTTTACATTCAGAGTGTTTATTTAGCACTGTGAAAAGTTAAGTTTAGGTTAAGTCTAGAAAACGTAAGTGTAATGCAAAGTCAAGAAAAATAATGCGTAAGAGAATTATGGACATGTCGAAGAATTCATATTTTATTTTTACGAAAACTTATTTTTCCCTTCATTCAAATTTAATGGAACAAAGTTAGTGGCCAGCAATTTGACAGCAAATGACAATAGACCGCAGAATCAAAGAACACGTCCTTGTAGTTAACAGCTGTTTAAATCATATTAATTGCTGTAAAAGTAATTAACGCTTTCGCGAGTTTCGCTAAAAACTCGCCGCGAGTTCAGACGGTGGTACGGGGTTATGCAGTAAGAGAACCAAAATAAAAAATATTTTGTACTTATAGCTTTGTTTCGAATTTGCTATATTGAGCGTTTTATTTTATGATGGCAACCCATCTTAGAGTACTTAGAATATGTGTGTAGATAAAGTAATGTATGCAACTCTACACAACTAGGTCTTAAAGCATTCGTAATCTAAGGACCCTCATTATGCAACAGTTGCATAAACTACTATTTTTAAGCACAGACACCAATAAGGACCGCGCTGTAACCGTTTAAAATCTTGGTTCTATTCTGTATAAATCGTCCAAGTAAGAGCTTGCGTGGCAACATCTTGCACTAATTGGTCCGCGGCGCGGAGATGCGCGATTTATGGCTCGGCACCTGCAACCATTGCTTAGCCTTTTACTGATTCAAAGAGGTTCATTATAATAATATCTGCTTACATTCCGCTTTTGTGTAAGGTCAAAGAAAATGCGATAAGGTCACTGACCCGTCCTCTTCCGCGGACACCTGTAAGTGTAAAAAAAAAATTGGGATTTTTTTTTATCCATAAAAAAAACAGAAATTACTTCAAGCTATGTATGGATTTCTACTTTATTCCGGTCTCAAAAAAATACACAGTGAAATACATAACAATAAAAAAATGTTCGTGGTAGACGACCGGTCCAGGACATTGAAATGACCATTGAAAGCAGCAAAAATATTATTCGGTGATCGCTTGGACCCCTCGGTGCGCGAGTCTGAATAGCTCTTGATTTTTTTTAAGTTGCTGCAGAAATAGATAATGCAACTCTGTAACGAATCCCCGCTCCGCGGAGCTTATGTTTTCTTCTGTGAGCAAGCGATCTTTAATTATTGGCATTTCCTATTTGGTTAAGTCAGGGTAATCTCTTAGTTTCAGCTGGCTAATCCTTCAGCCTCATTTTTGTAGTTACAGACATTTATATATGTACCTACTTACAAGCCTACAGCTAATGCAACGTCATATTTATTCAAGACATTTCAGTATAGAATTTCTATTCAATGTCGGCATCAATAGACTCTAGGTCTTGTGTCTTAGCAACACAGTCAAATAGTCAGACACAAGGCGTCCTCTCACCCAGTTTGTTGATTAATTAAAAAATAGACAAGGGATTTATTAATTAACCATTCACTGCTGAATATAAGTCTCCAATAAAGACAGGCAATCAAAGTCTTGTACCTTCAGCATATATCGATGACCAGAGACTTAAACCAAAAGCATATTCAAGCAAGTTAGATGTATGCACTGTGGCCTTATTATCGGCGAGCGAACAACGCCGTGTAAAATGTCGTGATACCTAGCCTAGTGGTTTTCAAACCCCGGTTCGCACCTCTTGAGTTTTTCGGAATTTAGGTGAAGGACAACATCGTGAGGAAACCTGCTCACTCCTGCGAAGCAATTCAATGGTGTGTGTGAATTTCCCAATCCGCACTGGGCCCGCGTGGGAACTGTAGCCCAAGCCCTCTCATTCTGAGAGGAGGCCTGTGCCCAGCAGGGGGACATAAATAGGCTGATGATGATGAACAATGGGAGATAGAGCAAGTGTGTTTTGGAGTGCCGTCCATGTCCATGCACAAACCGAGGAATGGGAATCCCCTGACAAGGTGGTCTGATGTCATCAGCTCGATTACAGGCCCAGTGTGGAGGAAACCCACTGAAAATCGGGCTGGGTGGAGAAAAATTGGAGAGACGTAAGTATGCCCAAGGGCAATTTTAAATCCTTTGCAGCTAAGCAGCCAGTACTTGCACTGTTGTGTTCCAGTGTGAAGAGTAATACAGCCGGTGTAATTAGGAGCACAAGAGGCATTTCATCTTAGCTCTCTAAGTTGGCAACGCATCTGTGTCTATATGCAGTGGTGACCAGTGCAGATGGAGATGTAGTGCAGATGGTGCAGTGGTACCATCAGATGACCCACTTGCTCGCTTGTCTTCCTTGTAAAAAAATGCAAGGAAGGATCCAAACTAACCTTCATGTCAATAATTGGGATTAAGGTGTTAAACATTAGGACGTTTACTTTATCTACACTGTACTCTATCTACTGAGCATCGGCACATCTTTGTCTCTCACATCTATTCATACCACAATGGGCTCGATGCATCACTCGATGCCCCGGCTTAATCCTTCCATGTATTACGTATATTACTCGCCAATTGTGGCCAGGACAATGACCTTAATCAATCTGGTTGACCACGTATGCTTCATTGACTGGGCTTCTGCGTTAGTTTATTTGATTATACACTGGAAATTATGAATAGTTAGTAGTTATTAGGGCTTTCGTCTGAGCAAATCTTCTATAAGTACCCGACGATTTTAGTCTTTAAGCGACTACCGTACTAGAAAATGAAATGTCGGCAATACATGCTTCTGTACAAATTTCTATGGCATTTGTATTGCGGTAGTGTCATAGATACTAAAATCGACGAGTATCGAAGATTTGCGTAACCTAGTGTATGAAGGGCCTTACGAAGAACTATCTCAGGATATTTAATATAGTATATTGCAGAGACTGGCCACATTTTACCATGCAACTACCGTGAGAGTCAGTCATAGTGATTAAAATGCAAGATAGAGACAAAATGCCGTTCCCCCCTCTTATGAGAGAGAGAGAGAGAGACAGAGAAACATTTATTCACATACATTCGACACATACAGATAAATAAAACAGTACATTTAGAAAGAATGAAATACAACAGAACTTCAATAGTTATCTTATCTCTTTATCGCTAAGTTAGCAGAGAGAAAAATCTGAAAACATTACATACAACAGGCATTTATAGATCTGTTGAAAAAAGTTTTCCATAGTTTAGGCAAAAATCAATCTTATTTCAATGTCATAAGCACTTTGCCATTTATTATTTATTTATTATCAAACAATTTTACAGCATTACAGCAAAGCCAATGCATGTAAAAACTTTTCTCAATTCAACTATAGATATGTGAAGTTAATATAAATAGCACATTGTAGTTCCACTAACGGGCAAGAGCCAGCGCTGTCATCCCGTCTCATCTAGTGTCCGTACCATCAATCGCTGACAGTTTTCTCTTAAATCACATCTCAACGAATTTGGAATATGTATATCGGTGAATACCTACCCAAAATTGTGAACGATCCAGTGATCCAAACTTACCGCGATTTTTATGTTCTCCCGTTGAATAGGTTAATCAGTTAATTTATGACAAAAACCCCGAAAATATCCGATAACCAAATAAACGATTTATTACAACGTTATCAACGCAATGGAAATAACGGGAACGGGATGCGAACAACCGAATTGTCATTTATAACTTCCTATCCGTTGTTTCCGTAACAATGTTCGATGAATAACGGGTTGGGACGCAAATAAATAAAAGCGTTTCACACATTGACTTACTAATACCATGGACTTTGGGTCCAGTATGAAATTCACGAAAACTGTGTCCCAGTATAATAAAACACGACATTTTTCGATGACACCCACGCGTCATAGCGTTGTCGTTCGACCAAACTAAGACTGAATCGAACCCGGATCCTCGACATTCCGTATTGCATGCTACGGCTACACTACACTACAGTACCCTAAGCACGATTTGTCGAATCCTGCGTTACGTTACGGTTATCGTACCGAGATCGACAAATCTCATACTAAATTTTAGTTCCAAATACGCTCACAGGCGGGCGCTGTTCCAAACGTCATACAAACTCGTTATAGTTTACTATTCGATTTTACGTGACGCAGGATTCGACAAGTCGTGCTTAGGGCACTGTTAGCATCTATCTGATCTCGTTTATCACTTTTTGCAATGACTAGCGCCATCTATGTGATTGTTTCGCAAACCTAAAACCGCCACACTCCTTCGAAACTAATAAGTTTTCCCAGACTAAGAGATGGAGCCACTTAAGCAATCAATTCATGATACAAAATACCTTTTGTATTTTTTCCCCAAACTAAGAAACTAAGTTATCAATCAAGTGTTTAATGCCGTATTGGACGTAGTTTCCGAATTTCGTTTTGCCCCAGAGCTCTAGGGTCTAAGATGGCCCTTATTAACTGGGTACCTAACTGAATACTACCATTTTTGTAATTACGAGGTCCCCACATTCCAACTAAGTAAGCAAGAAAGTAGTATACTATTTTATGTTATATCGTATCGTTCCCCTTATTTTATTTGCATTTAATGTAGATATTAAATGAAGTTTATAACTATACGTAGTATTAATGTGGTTTCCCCGTAAATTTAGGGTAAGACACTATGTCAATCAATGCCTGGTATTCAGGCATTCCCCGAGTATGCTGAATAGCTCGAACGCCGGTCGCTGTGGTCGCCATCTTTGAATATCTCTGTGACGTCATAACTGTCGCCCACCGAAATATGCCGTAAGCTGCGAAATTCTGGAGTTTTAGCTCCAGTTTTCGGTTTTATTTTATTTCCATAACAGTATTACAATCGTAATGCAATGAAACGGATCGCTCACGTATATAAGTCGAGTTTAGCCCGACTTGATTATTAGTGAGAGTAGTCGCGCGAGTAGAGCCGCGGCGCGTAGTGTGCGTCTCGCTGCCGCTGAGTCGTGCATTCCCAGAGGAAGGACTACGAATTACTCCAAAACATGAAGGGCTAAATTCAACTAATATACGTGAGTGACCCGTTTTATTTCACTGTGATTGAGTCTCACGGTAGTTTCATGTTAACAATTTTACAATCGTGTCGGATATTAGTGAAAGCTATATCAAATAACTTTATATTCATAGAATTTTAGACAGGCTCCCTATTGTGTTATTGTTGAACGTTTTGGCTGTATTGGGACAAAGTGTAGGGACATACATGTACAGCGCAAAAGTTATTCTTGGCCCGTCTCGGAACCTTTTCATAGTAAGCATAATGATTTACCCTGTCAAGCAATGCGATACATCAGGATAATTATCACTGTCACGTTTTACTGTGAAAAGGTTTCGTGGTAGATCAGGAATTAAAGTCTTCCCCTGTTATTCATAAACCTATTTTAACTAAAACGCCGTTAAAATTACTTTGTCCTTTTTTAACCGACTTCAAAAAAGGAGGTGGTTCTACGTTCCACTGCATGTATTTTTTTTTATTTTTTTTTATGTATGTTCATCGATTACTCCGTCAATTGTAGACCGATTTTCAAAATTATTTTTTATTCGAAAGGATATACTCCTGAGGTGGTTCCATTGTCACCAAGTCATGATCTGATGATGGGATCCTAGGGAAATCGAGGGCAACCCTCAAATTTTACAGGCACGTACAATGTGTTTCAAATGTTTTCTAAGGTTATTCAAGTATTTGCGTCTGGTAGTCATCATCTCATGATGATGAGCTGATGATGGAAGGCACAACTCCTTAGCGGTTAGGAGTTGGAGGATAATTCTGAAAATGTTAAATCATTATTCGTAAGGGTATACTCCTGAGGTGGTCCCACTGTCACCAAATCATGATCTGATGATGGGATCTCAGGGAAATCGAGGGCAACCCTCAAATTTTATAGGCACGTATCATGTGTTTCATATATTTTTTAAGGCTATTCAAGTATTTGCCTCCGGTAGTCATCATCTCATGTTGATGAGCTGACGATGGAAGGTACAACTCCTTAACGGTTAGGAGTTGGAGGATAATTCTGAAAATGTTAAATCAACGTAAAATTGTGAAATAAAAATCTTTTAACTAATAAGTAATACCGCCTTCAAAAAAAAACCTTAGAAAAAAAACGTTAAATAATCCTCTGTAGTAATGATAAATAAATAAAATAAAATAAAATAAAATGCGTTTATTTCGGACAACAGAAACTAAAGCCTAAAGTTTTATGGCCTAGCACTAAGCAGCAGAAATATGAAGTCGATGCGGTGCGAGCGGAATATTCTTTGAATGAAGCACCGACTTCATATTTCTGCTGCTTAGTGCTAGGCCATAAGACTTTAGGCTTTAGTTTCTGTTGTCCGAAATAAACGCATTTTATTTTATTTTATTTATTTCTCGTTACTGTAGAGGATTATTTTACGTTTTTTTTCTAAGGTTTTTTGTCACATTGACATTTCCGTTAGTATGAAGATAACAAGACCTATTTTAGCTAACGGAGGCTTGAGTGACGTTTATGAATAAGGCCATTCGACTGGACGCTTGCTGTTGCTTTAATCACTATTTGACATACATTATGTTAGGTGCAACCTCAGACTAGATGGCGCCACGACCATCGTGTTCGCAGCAACGTCCGTTCAGAGGGCGCCACGAGCTACCGACCCTTTATAAGCGAGCGACAAGCGGAGCGCGCCCCATTTCGTCAACAGGCGTGCGTTCTATAATTTCGTGTTAATACCCCCATGTCAATGATTTTGTAACGTTAGATTTAAACAATTATAAGAGCTTCGTGTTATCCTTACTTTTACATCTCTAAGACATACATAATGGTATGATTCACGCCCTAGATGTCCTCATAGTTCTCTGCACCTGTAGCACAGTGCGCCATTTTGTCGCTTGTCGTGCAGTGCGTCCCTTTCATAGTGATGAATCAGTGAAGGACGCACTGAGCGACAAGCGACAAAATGGCACGCGTGCTAGCCCCCCTGGTAGACTAGTCTTGGTCATTTTAAACTGTAGGAAAGTTATATTGCCATTTTTTTTCAATGTGTTTATTGCAATCTTCGACTTTGGGCTTCTATTAGAGCCTCGTTCGTAATTTATTACTTACCGCCCTTAACAAACAATGTCCTATTATGTCGTCATTAAGTTCCGAAATATTATTGCATCAGTGAGGGCCGCAAAAGTTTTAAACAAAGACCGCATTTCCAAAGACCGACGGATCCAGGGTCTTTTTGTATATGTTATGTATGTATGACTTTATGATTATGCACTTTAATACCCGCTAGGCCAACATTGTTCTCCGGCCGTGCGTGCGAATTGTCGAAAATGAAATAATTCCTTTTATATCGAATATTGGAATCGGTGCTGTCACGTCATGTTGAATTTTCATTAACACCTTTATTAAATTGTTACTGAGTTGACTTTTCGTTGGAAAGTCTATAAGTTCATTAAATAGGCCAGAAATGTTCCGATTAACCCTTAATTTGGCAGAACTGAAAAGTGAAAACCTGAATTCTTAGTCTCTTCTGACTTTATATCTACTAAAAATGTGTAGTAAAAAAAATACAAAAATAATGCCATGGATATTGATAATGGTTCAAAAGAAAAACGTTTGAAGTAAACTTCTATTGCTAATGGTATTTGACATTCAGTGACTTAGGATTATGACTTAATTTTGAACAGCAGAAAAATTCATTGATGACGTTTGTGCTATGTACTGTCTATGTCCACCATGGTGTACATTGCCAAATTAAGGGTCTTGACTTACCTATTTGTAGACTGCTCACACGTGTAAGACGTATGTTTCGTGTAACTCCTCCCCCTCCACTGCCACACGAGTCAACACATGTCACACAGACCCAACTATCACTACCAGCACTACACTACACGCTGACGCGTTTCAGAACTCCCAACGAGCCCATTTTCAAATCACCAAAAGCCCAGTTCATTTGTATAGTCTAGCACGACTGGCCGCGACTTTTACTATCAGTCCCGTTGCACTCTGAGTGACAGAAAAGGACGGGCAGTTTTCGGGCGAGATAGAAGTCACACTGTGAGTTGTGCTAGACCTACTGAGGTAATGTTAATACCGAATTAGTCCCATTTTTAGGGTTCCGTACATGAAAACGAAAAAAAAAAAATGGAACACTTAATATCAGCATCACTTCGTTGTCTTAGAAACTTAAAATTTAGTATGAAGGTAAATCTTATAGCACAACAAACTGATCAGATAAATCTGTAAATCTTACGTTTTAATGTCTGATATTGATTAGGAGCAGGCCTCTGCTAACACTGGACCACTTAAAATACTCGGGAAAAACGGAAAAAATCTTCAAGACTCTATTCCCGTGATACACGAACTATTTACATACCCACGAAATGGCCGGTTTTTGATACCTTAATTCCTTTCACCATACCTTCATTGCTGTGTATTAAGGTTGATGGTGTCAACTATTGGGGCAGTGTCGCGCACTGGGACATTTATCTCATGTACGTGTCCTACATAAATATTCCTTAACCCCAACCTACGCCCATTTATGAAACTTATAAATACAGTTTAAGTACGTAGGTACCTACTATGTTGCGTATGATGATAGAACAAAATGATAAGGCAGAGTTTCAAAACGCGTTAGAGTTGTCACGTGCACGAAAAGGGGTATATTTTTATGGAATACGTAATTCTGTTTGACTTCATACGCGATGTCCATATTTGCCGAAGACTTCACGTCCTACATGCAAAGAGCCGGCTCGTTTCCACTGTCGGGCCCGTCACGAGATACGATACGATATCGGTGCATTTTCAAAATAATGTGTACCGTTTTTTTTTTCTGCAAAGAATAATGACTTCGATCCAATAAAAAAAAAACCGACCAAGTGCGAGTCTGACTCGCGCACGAGGGTTCCGTAGAAAGATTTTAACGCTTTTCCGTAGTGTTTTTTCCAGAAGTATCTTTCTTTTTTTTAAAGGTCCAGTGTTAGCAGAGCTCTGCTCCTAAGCAAAATGTACGCAGTGTGGGGTCAACTTATATTGGTCTGCGAAATCTACAGACACATAAAATATTAAGATTTTGAGACTTTTCGGAGTGGTTGTGCTATAAGAGCTACCTTCATACCAAATTTCAAGTTTCTAGGACATCTGGAAGTACCCTTTAGGCTTTTGGAATTAGAATTGATTGTAGTTCTGAGGTAAGGATACTATCTAATCTAGACTAAGACAGTGATCGCAATTTTACTTCCAAATCACCAAAATTTTCGTGTTTTAATTTGTCTAAATCTGTTTTACTTACGAGTACTACCTAAATACCTCCACACACTTTCTTAGTCCAAAGGAAACGCGCACTCTCTAACGAAACAGGTCTAAGCAAATAGAGGGAGACATCGACTGATAAAAAAATCGAGAGCTTTTTGGCTGCAAGACAGACATTCTTTGAGTGCTTAGAGGCTAAACGTTATTTACATCCAACGAAGCGTGTGTGATTTCACTTTGTTTATGCTAATGTGATGCTTTGATGACGTTTTCATCCCACGACACAAAGGAGGGAGTGTTATGTGTTTAACGCGTGTATTTGTGAGTCGGTCTGTGGCATCGCAGCTCCCAAACGGATAGACCTAGGCATATGGGACTTGTTTTAGTGTCATTCTATGGAACTTGCTAACTATGTTAACAAACCACCATACTGAAATTGTCTCTGAATGATAAATTTACTATGGTGGTTTGTTTATTATAGTAAGCAAGTTCCATAGAATGACACTTTACTGTAATACCTCTGAGCTAAGTTTCTTCAAAATCTTTTCAGCCGTTTAAGGATCCATTGGACTTCGAGATGAAATTACTATTTTTACTCGCTGTAATAGTTTTAGCGCACATTGCTTAAATTTGTCTTGGGGTCAAATATTCTATGCAAATTTATTAGGTGATTCATATGCCACATTCCCGCTACAATGAACACGAGAAGAATTTAAAGACTCATCAGAAGTGATCTTGTCTCCATTGTCGCATTGACTTTTATTGATGTTGGCAATCTCAATCATCGATACCCAGAAATGACCTCCGCAAAATACCGCGCTCTTGCGTCTTTTGTTTACAAACCACGAGATTACGACCCAACACTATATAGGTGTCTTTTCCAGCAGCCATTACTTTTACCAATTCCGTCTACCGAATACCATGTCTTCAAAAACTACAGACGCAAAATTATTCTTCCTTCTTAGCATTTTTGGCATAATCGTATACATCGTTCTAGCGTTCTATACTTTCCACACGGCGTACATTGTGTCTAAAGTGAAAAAATCCCAAATCAGTAAAGCGCTTTTTAATTTGGACTCCGGCCCCGCGGAATCAATATCGCAAGACGATTTAAAATACATCTTAATATATACGAGAAACGTAGGTAATAATTCCAAGTGTAACTTCAAAGAGGGTCGACGGGAATTTTATAACAACATGTGCCCTCATACCAATTGCTATTTAACAGACAAAGAAAAATTTCTCAAGAAAGATATGAGAAATTTTGATGCCGTCGTCATAAACGTTACAGATTTAAATGATATGAAGCTACCGGAATCGAGGACTGTACGCCAGAAATATATATTCTATGGCATGGAACCGTCAGACCATACACCGATTTGTAGAAAAGACGTCGAAAACTACTTCAATTGGACTTGGACTTACAAACTCTATTCTGACATTTTGAGTCCATTTTTCTTGGTCAGAGATGTTAACGGCGAAGTTGTTGCTCCCAAACATAATGTGAAATGGGATAGAAATACACATGCTTTCGTGAAATATAATTATTATTACGTCCTGAAGAAAAACGCCAAAGCTGCTGTTGCAACAATAGTCAGAAATTGCAATGACAAAGTTGGAAAAATTTACTCTAAGAAAATGCGAGCTGCGTTACAGAAATACGATTTGAAAATGGATATTATTGGATGCGGTACAAAATGTGTGAACTCCACTGATGGAGGATGTGATATTATGATCAGAAACAGTTATTATTTCCTTCTGATCCAAGAAAAAACTTTGGCTGAAGACTACCTGACGGATAAGGTGCTGGTAGCGTATTTCAATGGCCTCGTTCCGATCATCAAAAGCGGAGCTCAACTTCACAAGTAAGCATTTTCATTTCATGCGCAATAAACTGTTGTCTAGTTCTTACTAACTACAAATTTAGTGGTAATGCCGCAATACTTTGAAATAAAGATTCATAACCCTTCATGAAATCATTTTTATCCAGGGTCAGCCTAACATGTACTTTTATTAATACAAGATTTTGAGATTTAGGGAAAACAGAAACAAGTATGGCGTTTAATTTTTAACTACCCTTGTTATGATGAACGGAAATGCCTTTTGCGAAGCTTATTTAGCGCAGTTTTGTCGAATGTGTGTAGCGGAAATTATGAACATTTACAATGTGTTACAATTTTCTCAGGTTTCTACCACCAGGGTCATACATCAACGCCCACCACGTGACTCCAGACAAAATTGCCGCCATAGTCTTCTACACCATAGACAACCCTGATGTCTACGCCGGCTATTTTCGTTGGAAGGCGTCATATTCTTTCCATAGGAGGCACGGTCTCGAAGGCATTTGCGAACTGTGTGAACACCTTAATGATAAGCGATGGGTCAAGGATTACAGGACCTATGACACTTTCAGGAGTTGGTGGTACAACGGACCGCTCGATGAAATGTGTGGGCGCAATATCACACATAATTTAGAATTGTAGCAGTTGCTGTTGTTATTTTACTGTTAAAAATTCTTTTCAAATAGATTTTTCTGAGACAATTACCTAGAATATGTATCACTGTCTCAAGTTACTCCTCTTGTAACAAGGTGATGAGGCTAAAAAGAAAATGCTGATAATAAAGTCTTGTTTTCACCTCACCAATCTGACCTTTTGACAATTTCATGGCATTCTTTTATGCAGGATGGTGGAGAAAAGAGTCTTGACATTTACTGTTATTAACAATGGAACCCTTCTATTCGAGTACGCCAGGCCACCAACCAACTGTTAAATAAATAACTGATGATGTCGTGTTTAACCTTGACATTGGTGGAATTATATCTCCTTACGGTACTTGGATAGCTCTAATTTTTTGTTTAGTGACTATGCTTATAAATAGATATGAGCTATAATGCAAGTGCCACAGAGATAATCTGAAAGCAACGCGGGTATACCTAAGGATAAAAAAGTATCGTTGATTGGGTGTTAACAATTTTTTGTTATCTTATAAACAGAATAAACGAAAACAAACAACGATGTCTGCTTTCTTAGACCAACCATAAAACTGAAATAAACCTTCTTTTTGACAGTGTCAATTAGAAACCTTAAAGTAGGTGTTCTGTCGTAAATCACTATCTATATCTTTATCTTCAACAAAATCTACTAAATCCTCGACGTGTACAAAACGCAAACACGGCAGGATTAGCATACTGTAGGTAAGTAGGGTCAAAGAGCTGATGAATATGCGGAGGCATGCTAACCAGGCCTCTCCAGCCGTGCTGACGCTACTCTTGCGTGTCTACTCTGAACACCGTACTTTCGTTTTATATTCGTTGAATGGTTTTCTTTTGTCAGGAAAGAACGGTTGAGCTAGCCCAGTCACTTAATTGTAATCGCATAATATCGCTAGATCATTGGTATCTTAAGATCCGAGTGGATATTTCGTTTAAAATTTGTGAATTAGACAATAACAAACGTGAATGAACGATCGCGAGGCGCCATTGGCTTCAGGTAGTCGGATCTTCGTGGAAATCCTTGGGGAAGGCTTATGTCCAGCAGTGGGCCTCTCCCGACTGATATGATGAGACGATGATGAAGCGGGAAGGAAAAGACAATCGTACCCATGCTGCTTACGCCGCCATCTAGCGATAATTTGTCCATCAGAAACTAAGATAGGTACTTTTTTTAAATCCTGTAAGGAAGGCAAACGGGCAAGTGAGTCATCTGATGTTAAGTGATCACCACTGCCATAGACATCCACAACCCCGGGGGTTTGCGGATGCGTTGCCAACCTAGAGAGCTAAGATGAAATGCCTCTTGTGCCCGTAATTACATCGGCTGTCTTAGTCTCCATACCGGAACACAACAGTGTAAGCACTGCTGCTTAGTAAGATGGCGGTAGCGATCCGGATGGACCTCGCACAAGGTCCTACCACCCGCAGTAAGATGGTGGTAGCGATCCGGAAAACGTCTACGTCAATACATTTTTCCGGTTGTTTCATCCTGCAATAGCTATAACTACAGATTGATTTAGCAACGAGAACTTTACCGCCCCAGGAGTGAAATGTACTGTTCTTATGGTAATAAGTTGCTGCAGTTAGGTGACAACGGTATTAGCGCCCGTAATCAACTCCCTATTGAATATTCGAGGAGGCTCGACGCGAGAGGGCGAATATGCCGAGTCAGGGCTAGACCCAATAATGAATAAAGCTTTGAAGTAAAGGGCTCTTTGCTGGTTTGATTTAATAGGTAATAAAAAATGTGCTAGCTCTAGTTTGGTGAAAATTGTGATGTAGGTAGGCAGGATTGGACGTGTGAATCATTGAGACGTTTATCTTAGTAATATAAGATAAAGTAAAATCTTTTTGTGATGTATTCGGGATTCAGGGATAGAGATAGATAGGGATAGCTCGAGATGCACACCACGGAAACACGTATCTACTCAAAAGAGAATGGGGACCACAAAAGTATTGTAATCGTTACGCGAAAAATATATTAAAAACAGCATATTTTTTTTAATAACATAAATACAAGGCTTTTGTTTTTATTTAGGCTAATAATCATTTAATTAATTAGTCAATTTGTTTCAAATATTTAAGTATGCTGTTTAATATAATTTTCACGTAACGATCAAAATACTTCCATCCCCTATTTTTTTTTGAGTAGATACGTGTTTTCTTGTGGTGCACCTCAAGCTATCCAGGAGTATCCCTGAATCCCGAATACATCACAAAAAGATTCCAATTTAACTGTAAACTATAAACGTCCCAATGATCCACACGTCACATCCAATAATTGACACCCTGAATAATTATGATCTTTATTGCTACGTGTATTAAGATTGAAACTGCTAACTATTTGGACAGCGTTAGGCTCAAGGACATTTTACCTTAACACACTGTAGTAGGAACACTTACCCTGTTATTCATAAACCTATATTAACTAAAGAGCCGTTAAAGTTCGTTTGTCCCTTTTTGTCACATTGACATTTCCGCTAGTAAGAAGAAGATATGATAAATATATAAAATAAAATGCGTATATTTGGGATAACAGAAACTAAAACCTAAAGTTTTATGGCCTAGCACTAAGCAGCAGAAATATGAAGTCGGTGCGGTGCTAGCGGAATATTCTTTGAATGAAGCACCGACTTCATATTTCTGCTGCTTAGTGCTAGGCCATAAAACTTTAGGCTTTAGTTTCTGTTGTCCAAAATAAACGCATTTTGTTTTATTTATTTATCATTATTTTAGAGGATTATTTTACGTTTTTTTTCTAAGGTTTTTTTTTGAAGGCGGTTTTACTTTTTTGTTAAAATATTTTTATTTCACAATTTTACGTTGATTTAACATTTTCAAAATTATCCTCCAACTCCTAACCGTTAAGGAGTTGTACCTTCCATCATCAGCTCATCAACATGGGATGATGACTACCAGACACAAATACTTGAATAGCCTTAGAAAAAATATATGAAACGCATAATACGTGCCTATAAAATTTGAGGGTTGCCCTCGATTTCCCTGGGATCCCATCATCAGATCATGACTTGGTGACAATGGGACCACCTCAGGAGTATGCACTGTCGAATAAAAAAAAATTTCAAAATCGGTCTACAATTGACGGAGTAATCGATGAAAATACATTAAAAAAAAATACATACAGTGGAACGTAGAACCTCCTCCTTTTTTTGAAGTCGGTTAAAAACCTATAATAGCTAAAGGAGGCTTGAGTGACGTTTATCAATAAGGCCATTAGAGTGTAGAATGAACTTCTTGTTGAGGTTTTCCCAACGAGTTACATAGTTACACACAGCATGGTGGTCTTCAAAAGGGGTATAAAAACATAATAGATGTACCAATGACTACTTATTAGCTTAGCTTGCCAAACTAGATATTTAATGCTCCGAGAGACACTGTTACTGTAATCGAACACTGGCTTTATCCGAAACTGCATCCAATACGGTATTAGCGAAGCCACGCACACCTGGGCCCCGATTTTCATCTCAGCTCCATCGAGAAAAATCTCGATGTGAGTTTCCATAATTTCATAATTATAGAGATTGACCTCGATGCCTTAGACCATCGTCAAACGGCAAAATATTGAAGATTTGAGAAGATTTGAAACTATCTTTGGCCAGTAGCTTAAAAATAAATGTGATGCGGTCGTTCAACTCTACGAGGCATTGGTTTGGTTCAAATTGTACTCGTATAAGGACCATGACGTAAAATGTTAATACGGAACTTTACAAAAGGTGTATCAGAATCATCTAATTGCGTTAAATAACAGATCGGGTCTCAAGGGATCACATGGTTTCGATGTTAGAAAGTTAATGCGGACTTTGATCGATGGGAAATTGGGGAATCAATGCAGGGCAAGTTTATTCGACGAAATATAATAATACAACCTGTAGCTAGATACAGTATATAGCCGGTGTTATCAACAAACATCGCGAAACATCGGAGTCTCACAAGGGAAACAGTTTTATTTGACCGTCACGGCTCATGCGATGATACAATATAATACAATACAATAAAGTTTTTGTGTCTGTATAATAACTACATATTTATTGAACAACGCGAGAAACAAAGATACGAGTACATGGTAGCAAAAGGCGGCCGTCATCTTAATCAAGGACCATAAAACCAAGAGGACTGCCAGTGTCTATACGATGTCGCGTTCCTTTGAAATAAAGCCTGCTGTAGCTAGTTTTACTACGGAGGGGTTTCTGTACCATTCATTTGGTATGACATTTAGACCTCTGGCTAACACAATAGCGCCATCTAAATTCGTTTTTTCTTTCAGTTCATAGATGGCGCTATTGTGTTAGCCAGAGTTCTAAGTGTCATACAAAATCAATGGTACAGAGACCTCTCTATTGTGAAACTAGCTACAGCAGGCTCATTATTTTACAGGAACGTAACACTGTTTAGCCATTGGCAGTCCTCTTGGTTTTATTGTCCTTGTTGTAATATAATGAACCTGAAGGAAGGAACAGACTAAATCAGGAGGTGAGTAATTTACTTGATGAAAGTGCACAAACACTAAACATAATTACACATAACTTATAATTAATGAAGCTAAATAGATACATAGCAATACATACATACTTTTAAAAGCCAGCCACAAAATAATGAGGTAGATCTAAATGTTTGGTACCTATTGTAGTATTGTATGAAACCACTTTTACAGTATCGTAAACAAACCGTGTTTTTTCGGTTTTACGCGGACGATCCCAGTTTTGCTGGAAATCGGATACCGTCTTCTGTTTTTTTTTAAATATGCCTTTTAAACTTAGTAAATAAACATTTCCCTGTGAAAACATTCGTCAAAAACTTCATTGAACACCCCCTTTTCCAGTCAACCTTCCTAACACAAATTGAATAAACAACAGGAAAAAATCCGGCATTCCAATGGGAAAGCGAAGGAAGATGGATGGACAATCGTCGCATTGTCAGGATATGGGCAAAGACTAAAGAATATTAGAGCCTAACTCAAACTAAACTTCAATTTTGTGACCATTCAGTGATTTTAATTTAGCGATCAACACTTCAATATGATAAGATCAGTCATTTTATAGTTTAATAGTGTGATAATAAAAAGTGAACATTTATTGAGCGCGCCTATTTTCTTCGTAACTGTCTGGTGTAGGTAATGGTGGCTTGGAAAATTTTACTTGTCTATTGTTGGTTTTTTGGGTTCCGTACCTCAAAAGAAAAAAACGGAACCCTTATAGGATCACTTTGTTGTACGTCTGTCTGTCTGTCTGTCTGTCAAGACCCTTTTTTTCTGGAACGCGTGGAGGTAGCATGCTGAAATTAATATGAAGTACTCAAGCCTGCGGTCCCTTAAAGCCGTGAAAAAATCAACCTTCTATGTCAACGCAGTCAAAAGATACAGTTATTAAAAAATCTATTTCCATACAAAACGCCGTTCTGAGAAAACCTAAAGGGTACTTCCAGTTGTCCTAGAAACTTGAAATTTGGTATGAAGGTAGCTCTTATAGCACAACCACTCGGAAAAGTCTCAAAATCTTAAATTTTTATGTCTGTCTGTTGATTTCGCAGACCAATATAAGTTGACCCCACACTGCGTATATTTTGCTTAGGAGCAGGGTTGGGGTAAAGCGTTAAAATCTTTCTACGGAACTCTCGTGCGCAAGTCCGACTCGCTCTTGGCCGGTTTTTACTCTTGTCTGTCAGTTCCATTATGGTTGCCTGGCAGAGGCCGCAATTGCTACTCTGTATTTTACTTTGTACCTATTCTTCTATTTTGTTTTTGTTATGTGGTGTTTAATAGAGTTCTTATATTTATTCTACCCATAGGATTTCGAGGTTGCCGCAATAATTATAGCTATATTAAAAGACTGACACTACTTAGTTTGCTACTTTGCTCTTCGTTGAAGAACAATCGACACAAACCCTATTCTTAACCATTCTTAACACTGGTCACAATTGGAAAAAGCATAATCTTAATATTTCACTCAAACGACGAGTATATTACACTTCGTGTCAACTATAAACTAGCTTTGACATTTCAAATCTAAACTACCATAATGCTTTTTCTCTAAAAGTACATTCAAAATTTGATAAAATGTAACTACCTATATTATTTCTCCTCACAGAAATATGTTTTTTTATTAATGATACCCAAAGCAGTTCCAGTTAAAAGAGTTCCGCTTCTGATACTCTTTACTCTTACAGTATACGGTAGGGATAAAAAGTATTCAATAATAAATCTGTCTCGAGAGACGTCTGTCACAGATGGAGCGGTATCTTTCTAATGCAGAAGAAAAAAATATACAAAGGTGACTTTAATAATGCAAATGATTGATACGGCTGCGAAGGAAATAGACAGGTTCGAGGCAGATATTTGGGTATGGAAGTATTTTCATATTGCAATGCTATTGTAAGACAGTTTTTACCGTTTGTAGACGATTGTGACTTCTTTTTGTATATGATCTTAACTATAATTGATAAGAGAACCTGAATAAATAAATTAGGAAACAAATCTGAAGATGCCATAATAACAGTGAACAAAATCAAACAGTTGATAAAAATATTGTAGACGTACCTAATAAACCTTGCTTTATTAATTTTGTTATTTATTTTTTGTTTCTATTATTACAAAACAAGACAGCAAATCCACTCCTATTTTGTATTAGCAAAAATCA
Source organism: Clepsis dumicolana (assembly GCA_963691665.1). Lineage (NCBI taxonomy): Eukaryota > Metazoa > Arthropoda > Insecta > Lepidoptera > Tortricidae > Clepsis > Clepsis dumicolana. Next base: position 4,734,394 of record OY829524.1, on the reverse strand, counting down.
TTTTAGACCAGCGTGTTGTCCTGAAGTTAATATAATAAAAAGGTATAACCAGTCACTCATAACTTTTTGAAATACTCATAAATTTGAAATACGCTGTGAACAATCACTCGTTATTTCCCTCGTCTGGACTAGAATTATAAAATAATTCTCTCATCATTTGAGTCTCACAACGTCTCTTGAAGTTCGGATTCCACCATCTCCTTATATCCTCGTATGATTTCTGAGTGTTATTTCTACTGAGTTTATCACAAAGATCACAAAGATAAGACCTGGACCTTGGGGTGAAGTAATAATGGTCTTTCCAGTCGAAGAATAAGGAGTAGACGTCAGGGTACAGCATAAGATAGTTTACAAGTCCCACTAATTCCTTCGTTGAGAATGCTTTGGCATCAATGTAGGAACCGGGGGGCAGAAAACTGAAATACAACAAAAATCCAAGTTAAACTTTCAAATACACGAATAAACTGAAGAAAACTGCACCAAGTTTATAATGACGTTAATAGCTGTAATATAGCACGGTAGAAAGTTCTTATTGAAAATGTCGTAATTTTCCTTATCAGGCATTACAATGACTTGATGTGATTTTCCATAAAATCGATTCACAGTGGATTCAATTGGTAACAACAAACGCAATTAGTTACGTTAGTTTCGATGAAGTTTTTAACTTAAACCGCTATAAATGAAACAAACATCAACAACTATTGAGCAACAGGGATTCATTACACTGAATGAAGTTCTGTTTTTAACCCCCGATGAAAAAGAGGGGTGTTATAAGTTTGACATGTGTATCTGTGTATCTGTCTGTGGCATCGTAGCTCGCAAGCGGATGGACCGATTTCGATGCGGTTTTGTTGGAAAACTAGTTTAATCGAGATGTTTCTTAGCTAAGATTCATTAAAATCGGTTCACCCGTTTTTGAAATATTGAACTTTGAAATGACAATGTCGGGGGTTTTTAACTTTTCTAATTGTAAAATCTTAATACTACCTAACATGCTAATTACTTAATCCTTCTCATTAAGGGACTGTATACCGAAGTTAAAACCAATGGACTCAGAATGACCGCTAGTTAAAAACTTGGTCGACTATTGGCAATTTAAACGAGCAAAGTTTGAAATTTACCTCGAATAATTAGCCCCGCCAATAACGACTGGTATGGTGACGTGGTTCAAAGTATTAATGACTTTCTCCGTCACCCAGTCTTCCGAGGAAGTGTCTTCAGTCACCAAACTAAAGAAATAATTCATCTCTATCATTTTATAGCATTTGAACCTCGTTGTCCCGTCACAGCTTCTGTGTCCGCAGGAACCGTAAATATCTAGAGTGTAGTTGTACAGAGCTAGTTCCGCTTGGAATTCCTTTATGAACTTCTTGTTTCTTTTCTTCGATTTACATTGATTCACTATCCAAGCTATTGCTTTCGTTTTCTTCTTTATTATATCTTCGTTTCGGGTGTCATGGGCTATTTTTTTTAACCAGGTCGTATTCAGTCTAGGCCCGATGATTCTTCTATCTTTGTTGCGAATATTGAAGAATGGATGCGGTATGTCCGAGTTGAGTTTATAGGTCCATGTCCAATTGAAAAAATCGTCCAGATTGGGACTGCATAAAGGTACTTTGCTTGCTGGTTCTAAAGAATGCAATATGTAAATTTGATGCGGTGATCTGGTGAAATTAAAGTGGCGTCGATTGAGCTTACTTATTTCTTTAATTCCAAACACAATAGCATCAAAATTTTTCATATCCTTTCCAAGGAAAGTTTTGTTGTATGACACGTAACAATTAAAAATAGGACACCGTTGCTTCAAAAAAGTCGCTTGTCCTGCTTTAATTTGATTCTTTTTCTCCTTTACCGTCCAAAATAAAATATACTTTAAATCTGTTGAAAACTTCGCAGGCTGTTTTTGATTTAATTTACCGTTGCAAGTTATTATCAAGTTTGGTATTAGTGAAGTGATGAACAAACAACAAACCAAAGTGGCAGCTATAATATATTTTAAAATCACCCTCCGACGATTGTTCACAAAAGTCACTTCTTTTATTTGGTACGTGTACATTTTTCACTCACATTTGTATTTTTTTTAATCTTCGTTAATAGAACACTGCCAGGCAATGACTGGGTGCAAATATTGCTCTAAAATTTTACTGAATTAAGAATCAGCTCAAGTCAGTTGTGAAAAGCCATGATGTTTTCGAATACCAGAGAAAGAATCGTTGTTTTGTAGTTAGCGGAAAATTGGATAAAACAACAAACAAACATTTGACAGGAACGTTGTAAATTTAGAATTTAGTACTTAGGAGAATAGTGTCAAGGACCAGGCTACTCTATCGTCTTTAGTCTCATAGCTTACGAATAGTATACTTGAAGTGAGAAATGTTTTTACATGTCAAAGTGTTAAAGACATCGACATAAGATTGATTTTTGCCTGACCTGTGGAAGTACTGAAGCGGTATTACAAAAATGCCTTATATTAAGCAACCATTCATCCAGAAGTAATTTATGTGTTTAATTTCACAAAATAAAGACGCAGAGTTAACTCGCTGCCATAAAACACCGAAAAAAACTTCATACGACCGTTTAATTTATAGGGGAAGTATTTTTTCTGGAAATGTGCGAACGCCCCGCTTCGATATTAATTTTTCTTGTTATTAAAGAGAAAATACGCTTTCTTTCTCTTTGTTTTTTTCACGCGTGGTTAATATTGAGAGTTGGTCGTTAAGAATGTGCGTTTACTCATGATTCACAAAATTACTTTTTCTATGTAAATAAGTGCTTTGGCCAACATCAGAAAATAACTTGTAAAGTCGCAATAATAAAGATCTGTAGTATGCACACTTTTTAACAGGCAGGATTTGTCACAAAATTCAATCATCAATAGAATTATCTCTAATTATAATCGAAGACATATCAAACAATTTATATTCTAACGTAAAGTTCTACGCAATAGCCAAATCGTTGAGAGGTCGCCAGCCAGTGTTAACTAGACGCTTTTGCAACTATAATAAACTAAAGAAAACAATTACTTTGCTCATCCGCGACCACAAATTAAAATATCATCATAAATATAGCATCAGCAAAGTAACGCCTGATTCAATAAACTGCTTTTACAACTCTTTATTGCCTTGTACAATGAGTATGGTGAAATAAACTGATCACTCACGTATATCAGTCGAGTATAGCCCGACATGTTTCGAACTAATCCGTAGTCCTTCCTTTTGGAGCACACACCACGCCGGTGGCGTGACGTAAGCTGCGCGCCGCGCCTTTACGGATCTCGGTGGGGTTCGGCTTAGTCCGAAACATAAACTCGGCTGACATACGTGAGTGATCCGTTTATTTCACTATGGTTGATTGATTGAGTTGGTAGTTTCATGTTAAAAGTTGCACAATGAGTGTTAAGTTTTGTTCTAGTAAAATCTACATACCTAATTCCCTTGTTGGACGAACCGCGCCGACCGCCCCTTAACGAATTTACACATTTTTAATGACGGACCCTGAGTGAGATCATTACGCGGAGTGTTGTAAAACGTGTGCATTGTATAAAGAACACAGGGCCCGAGTCCCGCTTATTTTCTCTTGTTACGCCTCAAATTGTCGACACTTGAGTACAGATTAGCTTCGTTACCCCGCGCCCGAGCGTACCTGTCTATAGGGGTGGGAAAGATTTATCGACATTAGAACTAAGAAAATGAGGACAGAAATGGTATCGTTCGCGTAATTCCTTCCGGAACCAATGTCGCCGCATTTCCCCCTCCACTTGCTATCTATGCAATCACGCACACAATTACTAGTATTACTACGCACTGTAGATTAGTTTCCGCAATTACAAATACGTACTGCTAAACACCTTTTTAGAACACACGATTTTTCAACTTCCCTCCGCATTTGGTGAGATGCCATGAGATTTCGTAAAATATGTTTTCCTTGGTTTATCAAGGTTTTCTTGCGATATTTACCAGTGTAAACACAGAACACAGAAACAAAGAAGAAACAGTTTTCTTGCGAAAAAAAATTACGTGATATTTACCGAGACCCCCTCCTCCCCCACGTGACATTGAATGAGATTCGTCTCCCCCCCCCCCCTAAACGATGACCCCTTCTATATTCTGAGCCCATGTGTAATGTGTGTGTGTAATTTCTTGCCATAATAAATCTGTCGACGCAATTATCGACCTCCCCCCAGCACGCCGTATGTTTCCAAGTGGTCGCGCGAGGAAGCTAGCGGAATAATGATTTCTTTGAGTCTGTTTGAAGCACCGCCATTACGGCGATACGTCTGTTCTGCACTTAATAGCAATCTCGATGTCGGCCTCTAATTGTTTTCTCTTACCTCTGTGGAGCTTGTGCCTTCAAAGAAAGCGCTGCGTTTAGGTTAATACTTCACACTGTTTATGTTTCTTCTTCTTACAGTGCCACTTCATCAAGGTTGGCTGGCAGTCAGCGCTTTAAATCTTTCCCTGTCCATCATTATCTTATTTAAGAGTGTTATTCTTGTTGGAAAGAGTTGTGGAGGGAAGAAGTATTTTGAATGTGATGGAGACCAGGAGAGGGAAAATGGTGGGTCATCTGATACGACACGATGATCTGATACTGAAAATTAAATAAGGAAAGAGGGGATGTCCATGTGTCCATAGCCAGTCTAAATAGCTGTTCCACGGTCTTGAACGCCCATCCACTCCCTGATGTTACCCCATAAGGTTTATGTTTAGGCTGTGGTAAAAAAAAACCATAATTAGCCTAGTGGTTTGACATATGGCCTCTCAAGTAGGTCGTGGGTTGGAGCCCCGTGTCACACCTCTGAGCTTTTCGCAACCTATGTGCGAAATTACATTTGCAATTTATCATGAGGTTTTCGATGAAAACATCGCAGGGAGACCCGCACACTCCTGCGAAGCATTTTTAAGCTGTGTGTGAAGTTCTCAATTAGCATTGTAGAAACTATAGCACAGGTGTTCTCATTCTGAAGGGAGGCCTGTGCGCAACAGTGGTAAGTAAAACAAGGCTTGTCATGATCTGTAAATTATACCAACAAGTTTAAATATCTCGTTTAAAGCAATAGGATTTTGTGGTGTATGTAACAAAGTACATTGTTACGGGTCTTTTTATAGGTTGCAGAACAAACACGGTTTTGAGGACAAAGTTATACTATTTATTGTATGGATTAACTTAAAGGTGAAATTACAAGAAAACTATGACTAATACAACTCGTTGCACTTAACGGAATAGATTCCTTAATTTACAACGAGGACGTACAGCTAACTTATTACTAGGTACTTATCACTACAGTTGTTGAGCGCCAGGAGGGGTTTTGACGCCGTCAGGGATCCCTGCCTATCCAAATGCCTCGGCTAGCGTCCAGGGCAGGAGCTACTCAGCGCTAATCAAGCGATGAGAACCAGTCTCAAAAGGGCATGTCCATACGCTAGAACAAATGTGCTTTTGTTACACACAGATGTTTATTTTGATATCAACAAATAAAACTAAGACTGTAAAAGCGTACAACTTACCCCTTTTATCACAACACACACGCAAAACATTAAATGATTTCGGTAATTTAACTTTTACTTTTCTTATAAATGGCGTTATTCACGTTCAGACAGAGTTGTGAGGGTACATTTCTAATCACAGGTACACCCAACCACACGCTCGCCTCCGTATCGGGACCTTCACCGTAATGGCCCGCCTCTCAGGCTTACATCTTTATTTAAACAGTAATTTAAACTTATTACTTCCTAAACATACGCTAAATAAATAGAAAAAGATATTTGTCCCGACATGGGATTTGAACCCTGAATCTCTTGCTTTGTAGTCGCCCTCTGATTTCCCTGCGCCACCGAGTTAGCTATAAAGCAGTCGGAATAAGACGATTGGTTTTCAGAGAGTGACGTCATGACCTTGCCCTGACAATTTTACAAGGCGTCTTAAAAACTAGCCATGACAACATTTTTTACATTGTTTTAATACTTATCGCGTTATTTAGTTTTATTTTAGACTGATAGCTTGGCGTGACGTGAATCTATTACTCGGTGTTCAAAGTATTTAAAATGGTATTCATTCGTGTCAGGCATACCGTAATTACAATACATATTGCTGTGCATGTCATATGAAAGGGAACTTTACTTTCAATCAATAGTTTAATCCTCTGGTTTGCCTTCCTTGTCTCATAAGTATCACATTCGTTCTCCGCCTGCCCATCAGCAGAATATCCCGGACACAAAGACTCAATCCAACAGAGTCGAAGAAAAACCGCCGCAGTGTCACAGTTTCAATTCCATTCCGTTTGTGGCGGGACCGTACTGATAAGGCAGAGGTTATGTTGCATAAGCTAAGTAAAAAACGGTTTACTAATAATACCTAGTTCTAATAATCAGGGTTCTCGATACTCAAGGAGCGGTAGTAAATACAACTTCAACGTTCAACTGTTTATCTGAAAACAAGAAACAACCCTATGTACAAAAAGGTAATAGTAGTTTATGCAACTGCTACATAATAAGGGTCCTTAAAACATGAGCGTGCGCCTTGTTTCATAATAGGATCACACGAGTGTTTTAAGGCCTAACTACGAGGGCTGTTTGATAAGTACCCGTTTTCTAAATATATTAATATCACTGGCCGCAAATAAGTATACCACCTTTTTAAGCCATTTTTCAGAGGCGGGAAAATTAAAAAAAAAATGGCATTCCTTTGATTTTTTTTCTCATTTGACAACGATTAAGTGAAGGCGTGAACTTAAAATTGTTAAAATGGAGAAAGAACAGTATCGGTCTGTAATTAGATTGTTATTTTTGGAAGGAAAAACATGTGATGAAATAAAAGTAAGAATGCAAGCGGTTTTCCATGAATGTGCTTCTTCTATGACAACCGTCAGATATTGGTATAACGAGGTTAACCGGGGGAGGACAACCGTCTTTGATGAGGATCGCCCAGGCCGGCCAGTTGAGGTGACTACAGACGATATGGTTAAGAAAATTGAAAATATCGTTTTACCCGACCGCCGAATTAAACTTCGAGAAATCGTTGATGCTGTAAACGTTTCAACCGAGAGGGTACAACACGTATTAGAAGAAAAATTGGGTATGAAGAAAGTATCGGCGAGGTGGGTGCCGCGTTTACTCACGGAGGAGCAAAAACGGAACCGACTGACTACTTCGGAGCAGTGTTTGGCCGTGTTCAAACGTAACCCGAAGAAGTTTCTGCGTCGTTTCGTGACCGTGGACAAAACGTGGGTCCACCACTACACCCCGGAAATGAAAGAGCAGTCGAAGCAGTGGATTTTACCGGGTGAACCTGCTCCAAAGAAAGCAAAAACCGTTCCATCGGCTGGAAAGGTCATGGCGACCGTTTTTTGGGATTCGCAGGGTATTATACATATTGACTATTTAGAAAAAGGAAAAACAATAACAGGGCAGTACTATGCCAATTTATTGGATGAATTTGACGCTGTGTTGAAGGACAAACGACCCCATTTAAAAAAGAAAAAAGTACTGTTTCATCACGACAACGCCCCGGCTCATTCGTCCAGAGTTGTGACGGCTAAATTAGCACAGTTAAGCTACGAACTATTGTCTCACTCCCCGTATTCTCCAGATTTGGCCCCATGCGATTTCTTTTTGTTCCCCAACCTAAAAAAATAGCTCGGTGGCAAGCGATTTGGATCAAATGACGAAGTCATTGCCGCCACAGAGGCCTATTTTAATGTCTTTCCAAAATCATACTTTTTGGATGGTTTATTGAAGCTTGAGTATAGGTGGAACAAATGTATAGAGTTAAAAGGTGACTACGTAGAAAAATAAATACAAATAAAAAAATATTTTTTTTCCATAAACGGGTATTTATCAAACAGCCCTCGTATGTAGAGTTGCATACATTATTTTATCTACACACGTATTATAAGTAATCTAAGATGGGTTCAGAAGCCGAAGGCATGTCATACCCATATCTGTCACGAATTCGACTGTTTTTTTTAATCATAGACAAACACACCGAGTTGACGTTTCGTAAAATGTTTTTTTTTTTTATTGTAAATTATCACATTATTATTTATACATGTCGGACTGAACTCAACTTATATACGTGAGTAATCCGTTTTATTTCACTATGATTGTAAATTACGTTGGTTTTTAAATTTGAAACATCGAATTCAATATCGAAAAGTCATTACGACATCGAATTCGATGTCGTAATGACTATTACTTTACTGCTGAGGTGGTGGTTGGCTGGGGCTGGCGGCGAAGTCGTCGTCGTGCTACAATGCTGGTCATTTTCTACGGTTTCTGAACGCATTATAGAGGACTTATAATATGTGTGTAGATAAAAGATCTTTCAATCCACTTGCACAGTAAGGTTATGTTATTCGTGATAAGGGGTATTTGTAACAATAATCTCTTAATTTAACAAAAGTTAGGAAAAAGAAATCCATGTCACTTAAATGCATGTCCTATTATACTTTACTTAATGTCATGTAGGTAGGCAGTCATACATCGCGTGACCTCTGTCACTTTCAGTTCGGAATAAATCATCCTACCGTAAATACGTGTTTCTTTGGTGTGCATCGCGAGCTATCCAGGAGTATCCCTGAATCACACTTACATTAAAGCCAAACCCAAAACCAGCAATTACGAATTTTTGTGTCTGTATTTTTTAATATTTATTGTATTAAATTAAAATAAATAAATTATGTGAGGTACATTATCAAACTTAAAACTAAAATTTTAAATACTTACTAAAACTAAACTAAAGGTAAAAAATCTCTCCCAGATCGTCGCCAATGGGAAGGGTGCCCAGAAGGCTGGCAGCATTGCCACGTTGTATGGCAATGCTGATTCGCTGAGCGAAGTATTGGCCAGTCCTCTGGTCACGGGAGGCCTCAGCCTTTTAATTAAAACCATGTCAATTAAGTCAAGTGCATAGTATTTAAGTTGGTTCTATCTACTATCTACTTTAATTTTACAGTTTCAATTTGCGAACGGACGACGCGTTGTTTTAGTTTAAATTATATCGCTTTCATGTGGCTGCCGAAACTGCGCCGGTAGCCGTTTGGATTATAGGTTTAGGTTATAGTACACGAGCGAAGCGGGAAAATACATCAAAGTATTTACACGTAGGTATAACTACGACTATATTATCGTATTATTTTCAATATGAATTTAATTCAAGTGATATGGCATCCGAATCATTACGATTTGCTTCTCAATCCTTATTGTCTAACTCGCTTGGAATCACAATCGCGTTCATTTTGTATGGACTGACAATTGGTATCTGTCACAGTCATACAAAAATATATATTTCAATCTGATGACGAGTGTCAAAATAGTAATAAATAATTGATTAACAAATAGTTACGCCAACGCCTTGCTGATCTAATGCAGTACAAAAACATCTTTGTTTTTGTTTCTTAATTAATCGTACGTAATGCATTTGCCCGACTGCTAAAACTTGTCCAAGGTCACTGAACCTTACCATTTCACATTTCACCTTATATACATAACTCTCTAATCTCTCACATCTTACTTTGTGACACGAAGCTCCTGTGTTTTCAGTAAAAATTGTCCACAGCGTTAACCCGCTTCCGCAACCGGAGTTCTCGCTACCGCTTCCTCTTCCGCCTTTTATCTCACTGTGTTCTCGCCCTGAGCACGTGTTCTCACAGTGTAAATCACGGTAAACAGTCTACTCACTCGCTGTGATTTAACACCTAGTTAGCCTGGGTTACTACGCTGTGCTCTGGGGACTGTGAGTTTCGGTTTTGTAATACCGTACTCTTTTATGATGTGACTTGCTCACAAGGAAGAAAGTGACTAGTTTTCTTGCACAAATTTTACACAGAATTATGAGAAAAGGAGGCATTAGAAATTGTCATTTAACCTGTGCTGTCAAGAGTTACCTACTTATATTTGAATCAAGTCTTAATGGTCAGTTTTGTGACGACTGCTAACCATAGTTAACTAATTAATGATTCACTTAAAACGCCCCGAAATACTATTTTATCAAGTCAGCCTCTTTTTAGTAATCTCACTGTACTGATTTTTGGAATTCAATAAAGAATATTTGTATTGTATCGTATTTTTTTGGTAGGTGAAGCGAACGAAATTGTGGACTGTATAATATTAATGAATTATAGATGATATCGAGTAAATGGCGTTTAATAAGTAAGTTAAAGAACGAAAGAAACAACACAAACCAACAGAATTTCACTCACCAAACAATAGCTACTGAACAGACATAAAAACAAAAGTTTTTTTTTTTTATACTACGAGGAAGGCAAGCGAGCAAGTGGGTCACCTGATGGTAAGTGATCACCACTGCCCATAGACACCCGCAACTCCGGAGGGTTTGCAGATGCGTTGCCAACCTAGAGGGCTAAGATGAAATGCCTCTTGTGCCCGTAATTACACCGGCTGTCTTAGTACAGAAAAAGAATAAAGAAACATTATATCATGAAAACTAGCCAGGAGTTTGCGACATCTATAGTGAAGGAATTCTACTACTTACCAAAGATTATAGACAGAATATTTATTTTGTCTGACCCTACTATTGTGACTCACCTTTTTTACCAATAGGTAAGTACAGACGAACTATTTCATTCCTGACCCACCGTAGAACGTTCTCACATTTAAGTAAGTGTCATAAAGAATTTCCTTGTCAATGCGATGTCACCATGACATTTTCTACGAAAAGGTTCCACAGCGGGTCACGTAGTTGGTTCGATAAGTACGTGTAAAATATTCCAGTACAAAATAAAAGATCAAAGTGGAAGAAAACAGTTAATGGTTAAGTATGAGAGTAATTTATGCAGGTTCTTACGAGAGCGTGTTGGGGTAATTTGGGGATACGTTATAATTTTACTTACTCTTAAAGACTTTTCACACGTTCCTGAAATTATCATTTTTGGTTTCGGACATCGATATATAAAACATTAAAGATAGGCCACGCACCTGTTCAGCGCTGACGAAATGCGGCCCTATCATTAGCTGTCATTACACTGACGTAATGTGAAACAACAAGAAATACTAAATCAACTAATCACCTATAATTGCTTGTCCGCGTGGTGGATGTGTTATTATGCAGTTTTAATTTAATGATCATGTAAATCAATGCACGTGAGAGCTATAGCCCGAACCCTCTCATTCTGAGAGGAGGCCTGCACCCAGCAGTGGGACGTAGAAAAGGCTGACGATGATGAAGAATACCTAAATTAGCAATTATTTAAAACACACACACACTCCCGCTCTCTCGCTCCTTCCCTCTCCCTCACACACACTCATCATCAGTCTAATAAAACTTTAACTCGTTAAAAGCTAAACCTAATCCTCGAGAAAACTAACAAAATGAACTACCCAAGAAAATATTAGTAAAACGCAGTAATGAAAAGCTAATGTCGTTGTTCACCGTACATTACCTCGCTAACAGAGTTGTTGGAACAATAAGTGCTGCATTATGCTGTCAATGAACTGTAACTTAGTTGTTCGAAGAGCGGAGCGTCGGCAAAATCGAGTAATATTACTTATCAGAGGCGACCAATAAAATTTACTAGAACAATCGCAATTTTTTGTTTATAAGCTTTATTTAAAGAAACATAGATAATGAGAAATATATACAAATGGGTCAATCAACTTTTCTTTGCAACTCGTTGCCATGGAGATGTCCCCTGGGTCACTCGTCTAAAATAAGATTTTCTTGGCACCACTCCATCAAACGTTAGGAGTTTCGACAGGGATATTCAATTCAATTCAAATATTTTATTTCGGACTATTAAAGTCCATAAATGGTTAGTAATACATTAAATCTTATAAACTATAGGTTAGTACAAATTAAATGGCAACAAAACTCAAACATAAAAATATAAAAATAATGTCAAAACCGCCCTTTGTTACTTGACTTTATGCAGTCGTATCCAACAGGCGAGCATAGGGGAGCATATGCCAATTCCTTAATGCTTTATCTCCTAAGCATGCAAACCTGACTTTCGGCTATATTTCGAATAATATTTTTGTTGTGTTACCCAGGGGACATCTTCATGGCAACGAGTGGCAATGAAAAGTTGATTGACCCAAATACAATAAAACTAAAAACTATGTACAAAATTAACCTAAACATAACCTAACCTACAAGTGAAATACCCCCAAGGTCACCGTCGCGTTGTACTATCAAGAACAATACAAGAACACAACACAAAAAGTTAGTTACAGCTACAGAGCGATCTCTACCAGGCATCAATAATTTAACGAAGGACTTTCAGATAGAACTTAAAGTACTTAATACGAAACCGTACGAAGCAATGCAAAAACGTCATTAAACGTCATTCAGAATTGTAAACCAGCAAAGGCGATGAATGTAAGGGAGAATGTTTTTCTATTTTTGTTTTCCAAATAATAACTTTAAAGGGGCGTTTCCGTATACTTACTCAAGCCCAGAGGCCCGAATACGAACGTTATCGAATTTGTATGACGTTTGGAACAGCGCCCGCCCGTGAGCGTATTTGGAACTAAAATTTAGTATGAGGTTTCTCGCTCTCGATACGATAACCGCAACGTCACGCAGGATTCGAAAAGTCGTGCTCGGCCCTCTGACTAAAGTTTTGACTGTTTTAAAACAACGAGAATGCTTATTAATTTTCATTTAATACTTTATTGTATGTAATTACAAAAGTAATGCCACAACTTTACTGCCTTTGTTTTCTGACGCTACATCCAGCTAAAAACCCCCGTCACAGCTTCAGGCCAAACTAAGTTAGTGCCAAATATTTTGCTGAAAGTATTTTTAATCTGATTAAAATGTAATGACTTATTTTAAGATCTAGGAAGGCAGAGAGACATAAGATTAAAACTGAAATCTTCTCTCTTCTTTTAGAGAGACATAAGATTAAAACTCTGAAATCTCATCCCTGATGTCTGAGAGAATTATATATGTATTGTAAATTTACTCTCTCGGATTAATGATTTTGGTTAAGCATGCGTCACTGGCGAGATTTGGCTGAAACCAGAGAAGAGTGGAAGAAGAAAGGGAAAACCTTTGCCCAGCAGTGGGACATTGTATAGGCTATAAAAAAAAAAAAAATGCGTCACTTAAATAACAAGGTCCGAGCCAAATTTTTATAATAACATGTTTTATTATGCTCAGCTTTTAAAAATAAAACTTGTTGGTAATATATATCGTTTAATTACTTTTAGGAAATTCTCACTCACTCGTTCACAAAACAAGGTTCTCTGGTAAGAAATATGATTCATCAGTTTTTTGCCTTTATACTTGTGTCTCATTGTTTGTAACTTGTCTCTATTCCTTTATTTTCTGTCAAGGACCATAAAACCAAGAGGACTGCCAGTATCTATACGATGTCGCGTTCCTTTGAAATAATAAGCCTGCTGTAGCTAGTTTTACTACGGAGGGGTCTCTATACCATTCATTTGGTATGACATTTAGACCTCTGGCTAACACAATAGCGCCATCTAAATTCGTTTTTCTTTTCAGTTCATAGATGGCGCTATTGTGTTAGCCAGAGGTCTAAGTGTCATACAAAATTAATGGTAGAGAATCTCATTATTTTCCAGGAACGCGACATTGTATAGCCATTGGCAGTCCTCTTGAGGTTTTATCGTCCTTGTTTTCTGTGCAATAAAGTGTACTTGCGTTTTTACTAACATTAAAAAATGTCGACCACAGATACTCTAGCGAACGCAAAATATTCACCCTCTTTTCAGCACTAATGCACCGCATCAAAAAACGGACATGTTTAAAAACATACTAAAGTATACCAGCGAAGTTTAGCAGGAAGACAACCGACGGCGGAACCGGAAGTTCAGCCGCAGACAACATGGCCGCCGGCCACTTCCGCCGGCACAGTTTCCGGCTTTAGCTTGCCTGGACGTTAATAACTTTTAAAAATGTCGCCGCGCGTATGGAGATTGGTGTAGTGGGAAATCAAACGGGATTTTGTTTTAGCTCTGTGTACAGTCAAGGAATTTAATTCCCTACCCATTTCGTTGAAATGTTGTTAAACATTCGCAATGCATTAAGGTCGAAAATGTCAATGTAAACGCGACATGTCAAAGCGACGTCGTGTTCTATCTAGCTCTTATGGTGACAGTTTGCTATACGATATTAAACCTTAGGTGGGTTGGAAATTTAATTCCTTGAACACTCAAGGAATTAAATTTCCAACCAAATTTCCAAAGAATGTACAGACATTCTTAATAGGGATGAGTCGATCTATAATAATACTTAAAATAACTACAGTGGAACGTAGAACCTAGTCCTTTTTAGAGTACCGTGCCCAAAGGATAAAAAACGGGGCCCTATTACTGAGACTCCGCTGTCCGTTCGTCTGTCTGTCTGTCTGTCACCAAGCTGCATCTCATGAACCGTGATAGTTAGACAGTTGAAATTTTCACAGATGATGTATTTGTGTTGTCGCTATAACAACAAATACTAAAAACAGATTAAAACAAGTATTTTTTGCCGTTTTTATAGATAATCGTCCGACTCGCACTTGACCGGTTTTTTTGAAGTCGGTTAAAATGTATGTGAAACGAGTTTTGAGGTCCTCTTTTTTCGGTTTTATAAATTCTAAATTTAACTGAGTGAGAATAACTTACTGCTGTCTTCAAATATTTTTACGAATTCGTTTAACCTGATGGCAAGGACCATAAAACCAAGAGGACTGCCAGTGTCTATACGATGTCGCGTTCCTTTTAAATAAAGCCTGCTGTAGCTAGTTTTACTACGGAGGGGTTTCTGTACCATTCATTTGGTATGACGTTTAGACCTCTGGCTAACACAATAGCGCCATCTAAATTCGTTTTTTCTTTCAGTTCATAGATGGCGCTATTGTATTGATTTAAACTTTCGCGATTTTCACACATTATTATGATACTCGGGACTTAATCGCGTAAAAAACATACATTTAAATTATAATTTAAATAGGTAAAGGTACGTGTTAAGTGATGACTCAGATGGTTCTAGTGAACACGCACAAATTTATAACTCCGATGATTTTACTGAAAATTTGTATCGAGAATACTGCAATGCTTAAAATAAAAAAATATCTTAGAAGATGCTGACTGTATACCGAAAATTTTGACATTATTCTTGAGTACTTTTATTAAGATTTTAATTTTGAACATATTTTTTTGTATTATTTATTTTTGTCCAGAGGTACGTCTCCGTCCACAGGTACATTTTTGCCTTCCACAGGTACAAACTGTAGTTATACCTATGGACAAAATGACCATTTTTTTTAATATGCCTTTATCTTTAATTTTAAGGTAGCTAACTGAAAAGAAAACGATGATTATAATAATAATAATAAAAAAAAAAACCGCTGACATTGACAATGTCGGGTCTCGTATTTTATATTGCATTTTAATATTTACTTACAACAAAATGCCGCCTAAAATCACCAATGAGGCAACAAAAGTATGAATTTACGGCCAAGAAATAAAACAGCGGTCCCCAGCGCACGCCCAACACCACCGCCCGCTTCATCGAGCTCCTCGCCATCGCCGTCTGACGATGCATTCGCAACCGCGGCCGACACCAGCGAGTCGAGCGATGAAAGCGGGCCGCCGGCCCCGCTGCCGCGACCACCTGCGCGGCGAGGCCGCCCACCGCTGCCGGCACGCTTGGAGTCTGCGGGGCAACCTGCCTCGAGACCGGCTCCCGCTGTCGGCGGTGTAGTGCGCCGCATGCGATGGTCGAATGCGATGAACGAAAACTGCATGCGCGCCTACTATGGGGCTACAGAGGGAGGAACCAATCTATCCGGGTACTGTGCCCGGATGCTTCCTCTGTTTCAGGCGCTTGAACCGACCATCACCGTGACTGCGCAGCGGCTATCGGATCAAGTGCGGGTCATCCGGCGCAACAACATGCTGGATGACTTGACACTTGATAGACTGCGACTGGAAGTGCTCTCTGCCCGTGCGGCTTCCACCTCGACGCGGGACCCTCCCGCCACATCACCGGCCCCGGTGCCCGCACTCGACCTGACACCGGGGGTGGCGCGGGTCGGTCCCCGTGCCGACGAGGATGACTGTACGGATCATTCAGTGAGTACCCAGACCAATGAGCAACTGAGGAGGGCTCTGGAGGAGGCGATAACGCAGTATCGCTTCACACGCGATTCTAGGCCACGATTACCGCGCTTGCCCACGAATAGGCGTAATCTAGCGCTAATGGGAGCCCTTGACGCTTTACTAGACCCGTACATACGGGCTAGCGAAGATTTAACTGATACACACTCAATCATGTACTGCGGGGCCATCGCAGCGTGCCGTGTTGCTCGTATCAAGTTTCCGGACGCTGATCGTGCACCTAGGACCGCTGATGGTGTCCCTACATGGCAAGTGCGGATTGAGCGGCGTATCGGCTCGTTTCGGACTCTCATTGCAAAGCTGATCTGTTTCAGGGGGGGCAATAGCCGCCCCCGAGTCATGCGCTTTGTGAACCAGGCCTTCGCGGGGACTGGTATCAGGCCCTGTGATTATATGACCTGTGTCACGGAGCGCATTGACTTTCTGAAGCAGAAAGTCTATGCGTGGGCAAGCCGTATTCGTCGCTACAGAGAGCGTGTGGACCGATTCCAGCAGAATCGCCTTTTCCAGAGTGACCAAAGGAAGGTATATCGGAAGTGGGAGGGAACCGACCAGTGTGTGTCTGTCGGACAACTGCCGGATGCTACTGCTATGATTAACTTCTGGCGTAGTATCTGGTCGGCACCCGTTGAACACACCGAGGGCGAATGGATGAATGTTGTTGAACGTGAGTGTGAGTCTATCGAACCTATGGACGCTGTTACCATCAGCCCCGAGGACGTTAGTTGTGCTATCCGAACGACCCAGAACTGGAAAAGTCCTGGTCCGGATGGATTGCACAACTTCTGGCTGAAGCGGTTTCGATGCTCACACGAACGTTTGGCAACTCAATTCCAGCAAGCCCTCGAGCTCGATTCCCTACCACCTCTTTTAACAACTGGTATCACCTTCCTGCTCTATAAGTCCGGTAGTACCACGGAAGCGAAAAACTACAGACCCATCACGTGTTTACCCACACTGTACAAACTCCTTACATCCATTTTGAGAGCAAAAATTAACGCGCACATCGTTGCAAACAACATCTTGGCCCCCGCTCAAAATGGATGCAGGGTTGGGTCCCGTGGTACTAAAGAGCTCCTCCTCATAGACATGACCATTTGCCAACGAGTCCGGCAGAATAGAGGGACCCTCTCCGCTGCCTGGATTGACTACAAGAAAGCCTATGATTCGGTGCCTCACTCATGGCTAAGGAGGATCTTAGAGCTGTATAAAGTTGATGCAACTTTAAGAACCTTCTTAAGCACGTGCATGGGGCAGTGGATCACAGTCCTTCGTCAACCGGGAGGTAGCGATGGCCCCTCTGGTCCGCAGGACTTTATAAGGATTGAACGAGGGATCTTCCAGGGTGACAGTCTAAGTCCATTATGGTTCTGCCTAGCACTGAATCCGCTCAGTACTCTGCTGACGGATTCAGGACTAGGTTGTCGGCTCCGGAGAGGGGGTGAGGTCATTTCTCATCTACTTTATATGGATGACCTTAAGCTATTTGCACCAAACAACAAGAACTTGTTGGAGTTACTGAAAACAACAGAAGTCTTCAGTAATGCCATCAAAATGGAGTTTGGTGTAGACAAGTGTGCAGTCATACATGTACAGCGGGGAAAAGTTGTAAATTCACCGAATTTACAACTTTCTGAGACAATGTCCCTCAGATCTGTCTCCGAAACTGAAACCTATAAATATCTTGGTATGTCACAGTCCTTGGGTATTGAAGGTAGGGATATCAAACAGACGGTGAGGGAGCGATTCTTTGGCCGCCTGGCAAAAGTACTCAATAGTCTTTTGTCGGGTGGCAACAAGGTGCGCGCCTTCAACTCCTGGGTGATGCCCCTGCTCATATACTCCTTTGGCATACTAAGATGGAATCAGACTGAGCTGAATGCCCTGGATCGAAGGGTTCGTTCATTGCTCACTGCGCATCGCATGCTACACCCGCGCTCGTCTGTTATGAGACTGTACATTCCACGGAAATGTGGAGGTCGTGGTTTTTTAAATGCCCAGGACCTCCACAACCGTGAGGTGTGCAGTCTTAGGGAATTTTTCCTGAACAACGAGTGTGGGATGCATCGCGATGTAGTGGCGGTGGACAAATCCTTCACTCCTCTCGCCTTGGCAAAAGAGAACTGGCGCAGACCTAAGGTATGGAGCACCGAGGACCGCAAGACTGAATGGGAGAGTAAGGAGCTACACGGGCGGTTCTATAAGGCCCTCATGGGGCTCGATGTAGACCTCCTCGCGTCGGTGAACTGGCTACGCTTCGGGGACCTCTTCGGGGAAACCGAAGGTTTTGCCTGTGCAATTGCGGACGAAGTTATCATGACTAATAACTACCGTAGGTATATCCTGAAGGACGGTACGGTCGACATCTGTCGGGCATGCCGCCGTCCCGGGGAGTCACTCAGGCATATTATCTCTGGCTGTTCTAGTCTTGCTAACGGCGAGTACTTGCACAGACATAACCTTGTAGCCAGGATTATTCACCAGCAACTTGCTCTTTCATTCGGTCTTGTGGACTTCGAAGTGCCGTACTATAAGTACACACCTGCACCAGTTCTTGAAAATGGTCGTGTCACGCTCTACTGGGATCGATCTACCATCACGGACAGGACTATTGTCGCCAATAAACCTGATATCGTGCTGATAGATCGATCGAAGCGCCAGGCAGTGCTCGTCGACATCACGATCCCCCATGACGTGAACCTCGTGAAGGCCGAGAAGGACAAAGTCAGCAAGTACCTTGACTTGGCTCACGAGGTTACCGCCATGTGGCCTGTTGATTCGACGATCACTGTCCCGATAGTCGTTTCGGCGAACGGTCTAATAGCGAAGAGCCTTGACCATCACCTTAAAAGGCTCTCGCTAGATGGTTGGGTCAAGGGTCAGATACAGAAGGCGGTACTCCTGGACACGGCTCGGATAGTCAGGAGGTTCCTCTCTCTGTCGCCCTGACCACCGGTAGCTTAGGCCCCGCCTCGCTGCCGGTGGCACCCTAGGTTAGGTTTTTATAATGTTTTTATATTTTGTATTAATGTTGTTTTATTACTTTTTATATGAATATTGTGAAAACCTAGCCTAAGATTATAATAAATATACGGGAATAATAATAATAATAATAATCATTTATTGCCACAAAGAACGAACAAAACAAAAAACATGCTCAAGAAACATACATAAAAATATACAATATCATATTTTAAAGAAAACAGAGAAGGAAGAAGGAAAAATATTCATATATATAATAACAGTAAAACAAACACGATACAAGGTGTGGCAATGGGCTCAGACTCAGCATGACGCTGCCAGCTGGGGGGCTTGCAGCGCTGATTTTCAGCCTGCGCCTGTCCCACAGCGTACAATTACATTTACATTTTTAGGGGTGAGGTTACAACAATTATATTATAATTTAAACTATGAAATGACAAAAATTCAAATAAATTAAATTAAACGGTATTAAAGATTAAATGTTAAATGATTAAAAGATTAAAAGATCTGGCTTCCATTCCTAATGAGTGGTAGGGCATCAATGCGAAAGTCTTACCCGGTATTTGTGTTTCTGGGTATAGGGTCATTTCCATCTAGTCTAGTTTAGCTTAGGTTGATCTGTTTTTCCATTAGCACTCTCCGGATTTTTCTTTTAAAGACTGGAAAAGAAATGTTGGCACGCAACGGGGGTGGAAGATCATTCCATATCTTAGATGCGCGAAAACGGAAACTCCCTCTGAACCCTGCGGACCTGTGTTTAGGGACGATGGCCTTATTTGCATACATGCTCCGGACACCTCGGTCTCGTCCTGACTTAGGCCACGTCAGCTTATCGAACAAATATTGCGGGAACAGATATATTATGAAAGACTGTTTATTATACATTTTATAAAAATAAACAGTTTAAATGTAATTCTGACAGTTTTTTTTTAATATTTAAATTAGTCGAAAAATTGGAAAGTGTCCACAGGTTGAGCACTTGCCCCTATCTTGTGGACACAATACACAAACTAAACATAACTCCTGTATCTAGCTTCAGCCTGCCTACGGCTGTTCACTGGCCACGGTGATTAGTTGCATTCGATACCCGCCGGAAGCAAGGCGCCATGTTCTACGGGGCTACGACGTAGAAATGCTACGAGATATTGTAGAGGTGCTACGAGATATCTCTGCCGGGCTTGCATTTGTGACAAACGGAATTCTAGGACGCTGTGGTATTGTTAATTTAAGTTAGTTTTGTTTACGACAAGGAAGGCATACGAGCAAATGGGCTACCTGATGGTAAGTGATCACCACTGCCCATAGACACTCGCAACCCCGGGGGGTTTGCATCTGCGATCCACGCCGGAACACAACAGTGCAAGCGCTGCTGCTTAGCGACAAGACTAGTAAGTAAGATGGTGGTAGCGATCCGAACCGACCTGCCACAAGGTCCTACCACCCGCCAATTTTTTTTTTTATTCATATTTAAGTACTTGGTTTTTAAGAATGTTATTTTTCATGCTAACGTTACATTACTTTGGTGAAATTTTAATAGGCAGTTCTGTATTATGTACAGCCTATAAAAATATTATTAAGCACATAATTATCACAACAAATGGTGAAAAGGCCTTGTTGTAGAGAATTTAATACGCTAAAAATATGGATTACCAATAAAAAAGTGATTTCATTTTAATACACGATTTTTTGCTGACTGCACTGTATAGTTGCATTGACATCAGGTAGGTGGCATTAATACAGTCAGCAGCAAACGTAGCTAAGCAACTGACGCGTCCACAATGATCTAAGCACGGCTCTATTGTTATAGACATAAGAGCTTGTGCAGATCATTGTGACCGCTTCGGATGCTTAGTTAAGCAACTGACGCGTCCACAATGATCTAAGCACGGCTCTATTGTTATAGACATAAGAGCTTGTGCAGATCATTGTGACCGCTTCGGATGCTTAGTTAAGCAACTGACGCGTCCACAATGATCTAAGCACGGCTCTATTGTTATAGACATAAGAGCTTGTGCAGATCATTGTGACCGCTTCGGCTGCTTAGCTAAGCAACTGACGCGTCCACAATGATCTAAGCACGGCTCTATTGTTATAGACATAAGAGCTTGTGCAGATCATTGTGACCGCTTCGGCTGCTTAGCTAAGCAACTGACGCGTCCACAATGATCTAAGCACGGCTCTATTGTTATAGACATAAGTGCTTGTGGAGATCATTATTGTGACCGCTTCGGCTGCTTAGCTACTTCTGCTGCTGATCAAATTCCAGGTACACCGGAGTACAGTGCCCTAAGCACGACTTGTCGAATCCTGCGTTACGTTACGGTTATCGTATCGAGATCGAGAAATCTCATACTAAATTTTAGTTCCAAATACGCTCACGGGCGGGCGCTGTTCCAAACGTCATACAAACTCGTTATAGTTTACTATTCGATTTTACGTGACGCAGGATTCGACAATAATTTAGTAATTTAGTTACTTTCGGTTTCTAAGATTTGTTTACGTACATAGTCAGGTACAGGGTGAAAGACCAATAAAAGCGTGTTAAAATTAGGATTTTTATTCATATAAGGACAGGTGACAAGCTGGAACTATGACCAGAGCGTCTAGTGTAATCAACGGCCAAAAATAAGTCGTTTGGGTTAAAGTGTCAAATTATATGAGAATTGTTTGTTGTCGATACGTGCCACTAGTGTGTCAATTTGCTCATAGTAATTCGGATGTAAACGCTCGAGATGTTTTTTTTGTCTTTGATTACACTAGAGGCTCTGGCGGGACCGCGGTGGATGCGGAAAGCACAGACCGGTCTGAGTGGAGAGCCTTGGGGGAGGCCTATGTCCAGCTGTGGACGTCTTTCGTCTGACATGATGATGATGGTGATGAGGGACAGGTACAAAATAATAACCGATTAAGTTTCTCTAGTTGTTTAATAATCATTATCAATATACAGATACAACGACACAGCTACGGCATACAATTTTTACATTTTTACATAGTTATGAGCTTCTACAAGGAACACTTGTACAAATTGCTAACGTTTTACAAGGTGTGTACAACGAATAAATGCTTTTCAAACACAGAGTATAAGTTAAGTAGAACAGTTAAGTAGTTTCAATTATCGACATATCCTTTTTTAATACAGTTGCTCAAAAAGTGGCACTTTTTGTGCTCGTAGTGCTTTTTACTTTTCCAAGGCGCTGGTGTAGGAAGGTTCACCGCCTTTGGTTTAACTGTAATTTTATCGCAAATGTGTTAATAACGTCGTTGGTACAGCGCGGAAGTGTCATTTTCACTCGTCCCGAGTATCGACCCTCACTTATATCATACTCGACACACTTTCCGCACTCATATCAAAAAGTACTATTAACAACTGGGTTGATCTAAGTCTAAGCACAGAATATATAAATACACTTAGAAAGGGATCAAGCAACTTATACCAGCTGACAATTGTGTTTTTTTCCGTCAGAGTTAAAGAAAGAAAGAAAGAATCATTTATTTGCGAAGAACACCAGTTGCCACCTCCTGGCACATATTTCACCAACATTACTCATAAAAATTAATAACGATTCGGTGTAAATTGTTGATTCGAAGAGTTTTTCTTTTAGTGTCCTTCATATTTACAATTAAATGCAGATCGAATTTTCATTGAAAACAGTATTTTTTTGTAACGTTGGTGAAATGGGGTCGCAACCTATCAAAATAGTCATGGAAGTACATTATTAAGAAAAAAAAATTGTGTTAAAAACTTGCTAATTTTAGTCAAAGTTAAGGGTCAGTTAACGCAAAATAAAGCTGTTTGTTTTGGTAGTCACATATTATTTATAAATACTTATATACGTTTTACAAAAGCCTTAAAAATGTTTCTAACATCCTATTTGTTTCGGAATATTCACGTAGCCTATAGGACTATTGTATTTTACATATTATTATAATGTCTACGTAAAAATACTTTGTCCTATGATATCTGAGAGAGATTAAAAACTAGTCATAAGCCTTGGTTTATGTATAGAATTCTATTTGTAACATCTAACAATATTTCTATTATAATTATTCCTTAAAATATTTTTCATATCTTAACAGTTATAAAATAGCGTTGATTAAAGTAATAAGTCTTACGCCACTTTCAATTTAATTAATTATCGTTTGCACCTTATTATTTTAGGCCACCAATAATTAACTACACAGGTGTCGAATTTTAGGACACGAAAACAGTTTCATTGTCTTATTTAGGGAAATGTAGTTTTGAACAAATTCAAGTTTTTTTTGTTCGCGTGCGTTTTAGGTAGGTTATTTCTTACAATCATAAATTTTTCTTTTGGGAAATAAACGTATGTAATCAACACGAGCTCTGGGTTTAACGTGTAATTTTGAAATTCGAAGATTATATCCGGCAAAATAAGTTAAAATTTAACATTGACCTTACGCTCAACATTATAATTATCTTCACTAAAATTATATACTTTTTATATAACGAAAGATATACAAATGTATATTACAGTAAGATTGTCTGGCGTCCATTCTTTAAAATTTTACATTTATGCTTAAGGGTAGGTGGGTAACATATTTTTGAAGCATTGAAATACCATAGTAATGTATCAATACTAAACTTCCTGTATATATTTTTCGTAAAGTGTGGACGAAATACGATACTTAAATTTTATCATTACCGTTATAATAACCTCTATTTATATATTACAATATAATAACTATTGCATAGTCTTATATCTTTTATACATTAGCTTTAACATAGATAAAACCGTCAACAGTTAATTCAGTTAAAGGGCCAATTACTTAATACATAGAATAAGATGTGAAGTTAGAAATTTGACGCTACGAACATACGGAGATGCGAATTGAGACTCAATCATAGTGAGTGAAAGAAACGCTTCTCTCACGTATAATATAGGTATGATAGTCTCTCGGAGTAATTCGTAGTCCTTCCTTTGGGAGCGCAGGACTCAGCAGCAGCGAAATTTAAATTGAATGTCGGGCTAAACTCGACTTAGGTACGTGAGTGATCCGTTTATTTCGTCACATTGTCATTTTATTTCAAATGCGTATTAAATTTTATCAAAGTCACGAACATTAATTTTATACAGGTATTTGTATCGTGGAATAGTAACATTAAGTATATATACATATAAAAATCATAAAACGGGGTAAAAAAAACATTACGGAGAACTGACGGAGAACCATTGATATCGTCGCTATACTTTCTCAACCTCGTATCTCACCGATACAATTAGTTCCAAAGACAACTCTATGTTGATCTAAACAGTGTTGTTTTTGGAACTAAATATATCGGTTAGATACGAGGTTGAGAAAGTATAGCGACAGTATTTCTTTTAAGTGAATTTACTGTCTCAGTTTTATCTGTGTTGTGCTTATTTATTTATAGTTAAAAGCATTGTTACACTTCGTATATCGTTTAAAATTTGTAACGAAGATATTGTCTACACAATTGACGTATTACGATAATAGTGGTGGATGTGTCTTTGTCTGCATGAAACTTGCAAAAAATATTGATACAGAATTTGTTTTTTGTAAAGGCAAAGCATATTGAAATAAAAAGTATGTAGTCATCACACTCATTATTAAAATATTATTTGCATACTGGAATTGATAGTAATGTTGATTGAAAAAAAATTACTGTCGGCCTAGCTGTATATAAAAATTGTTTGGAAATCTACAGCTGAGATATCAAGTTGACGATATGATATAAAGTAACTACAGTATAGTAATTCAAAAGAAAAAAAAATCAAAAGAAAAGTATGTTATAAACTCTGACTTACTCCTAATATGGAACCTTTTTATCTACAAAGCTTAAAAACTTACTCTACTTTATAATTTTAATTACACGTCAATTTATTTACTTATAAGATTTTATAATTTACATTAAACACTTATCATCAGCTTTTACATTTTCTAAGCATATTTTTATTACGTATATTTTAAAAGCAGCATGTATGTAACTAAAGTGGTGTCCTATCACTTTGTCGCCACTCATTTAGCAAATTTTCGTTTCACAACCCACGATTGACAAATGCATCATTCCTAAAATTATCTTTACACAACTACTGATTTCGCAAATAATTTATTTATTTTATCGAATAATAACTTCACAAATTTTCATTTGGTATCGTATAATTTGTCAAACAGGTTATTTTATAACGATATCAAATAGTCAACTAACGTATCACCTACCAACGTTTGAAATATTACTTTGTCACTGGTTTTATTTTAGGTATTTAAATAAAATATATTAAATCCCGTTACCTTTTAAAAGACTCAGCCCTTTTAAGGACGTTCGGGCGGACAGACAAACTTACTGACGGAGAGAATGAATAGGCTTACGGTAGGTTTAGGTTAGGTTAGACTTACGTCAAGGCGCGAAGCGCCTCAAGTACGCGGAATAGGAGCTCCGCGAAGCGGAGCTCCGTCTACACCGGCCAGAAATTGGGGTTGAGTATAATATTTTTCAACACATTTGCTCAAAAATTGTAGAAGTCCGGCTTAGAAATCAATAAGCAAGGAGCAATAAACTTACGGAGTTCGAGTATAAATTTCATACCTACCGCCCTGCATTTCGTTACGCAGAAAGCAATTTTTACGGAACAATGTTTACCAATCCACGTTTTGCAAAATAACCGATTTTAAAAACGATCTATTTGTGAAATGAAAATTTTTAAAATAATAATTGGTCGTTCCATATATGTTTGTCAAGTGTCAAAGTTTCTAAATGTACAGTTTTGTCGAGTAATTATTTATAAAATGAGCATTTTTTGCAACAACATGTTTGTGAAATGAATAGTATATGAAACATTGGTTGTGAAATGAACTTTTGTTAAACAAGTTTCGACAAAACATTAGTGAACCAGTACAGTCTCCAGTGAGGGAGAACTTCGTTCATTGACCCGTCTAAATTTATCGCTTTCGCAAGCCTTATACATCATGTATACAAGTATTGATAAGTGGCTGTCACAGTTTCTTTTTTCACGTTACACAGGTTACACTGCAACGGGTTACTGTATCTTTCTCTCGCATTGCGCTTAAAGTCTAGATGTAAAATATGTGTGAAAAAAAAATGTGAGTCTGTAGTGACCGATCGAGTGAGTGTCACACTATGTATTTGTTGCTACTCCCACGACTTTTCTCGAACTGTGTCAGTTACATTATCAGAACGGAAAACAGATTTTGTCTCGATAATAATAAGAATATTTCCATGTAAAAGATTCAAACATCTTAGTGCTTTTCGAAGATGGTATAAGTATGTACCTGATAACATAAGTAGTGTTAAGGTCATTGAACGCAATTCTCCCAACTCGAAGACAACTTATGGCATAATTATGTTTACTCAATTAAATATTCATATAAATTAATGTTAAACGTCGTTCTTTAGTTAGGCTGCAGCATGGCTAAGTCGTCAGCGCTGCGATACCGTAGGTTGTGTTCCCGTGGCCACTGTGTCGCTGGAAGTTGTGTTATTTATTGAAAAACAATACAAACGACATTTTCTTAAGTGGCCACTAACTGGGCACTTAAGAAAATGTCATCCAGTTACTGAGCATCAATTTTGTATGGAGGTACTGAGTATGAATAGTTTCAGAATGCTCTCGGTAACAGTTTTGCATCTATATATTTTAAATCTAGTAATAGCCAATGTTGCAAACCAGCAAAAATAACGGGGTCTCTAATGTTGCTGTTGCAGAAAATCACATACAATTCGTTTCCGTTATATTTGATCGTCAGCTTAAACAAAGCTTTATGTCATACTCTACAACTTGCAATGATTTCAAACTACATAGACATGCATAATATAAAATATGGCATATATATTTAATTGTGTATTACTGGCAGTGCAAAAAATATTGCGTGTGTTTAAAGTCTATGCAATTACCAAACGCAAACAGATTATATCTACAATACAGCCAAGCTCAATAAACAAGTGATGTTGAAAAATAATTTATGACAATATACACAACAAACTACAAAGTTGGCTGAACACAATATCAATATCATGAACTTTTTAAACGTGTCTTCTTTTTTCTTTCAATTGGCGCATACCAAAGCCAGTGAAGAAGCGAATAAAAACTACAATTAGTCTATGTATGAACGTGCAAACCTACTTGCTTGTGACATTTTTTTTGCGCATGCTTTCGTTTACATGCAATGCTCTTTTTCGAGCGTATCTTGCGTGTGTATCGTGCTGAAAACATTCAATAAACAGTCATAAACATCATTAACAATAACACCTTTTCATTCACACAGGGAATAAACATTAAAAATATTGGTTCATTTGAAGTTCATTCAAAAAGTGCAATGCCCATGCTTCGTGCTCAAAGATTTGTTAATGTGAGTAAAAATTCCTATAGTGGCACTATACTTACGATTACGTTATGTATTACTTTTGTTCATAAAGATGTGCTTTTGTTTTTTACTAGCATTCAGCTATGGAGGTGCAATAGCCGAAATAAGTATGAAGTTAAGTGCCACCATTAATATCAGTGAATCTAAAAGGGTTGCTATGGTAGACAGTTGTAGGGCAGATTATGGGCAAAAATTATGAATCAAGGAATTTTAAAGTTTAAATTACCTGTATAATGCATATTCCGGTACATATCTGGACAGTTGCTGTTGATCTGTTAAAAGAAAACAAACGTTAAATAAACGGAGTACAAATACTGTTTGTAAAAAAACATATTACAAAATGTAAAAAAAAAAAAAAAGATCCGACTGCAAAAACAAGTGACTAATAAACTGAATAATAAACAGAAAAATGATTCCCGTTCCAACGGCAATTCCGGGAAACAGTATATCCTATGTCACTTCCACAATTGTGACGAATCTAATGACACCTCATATTATGTTGAAATCCGTCAAACCGTTTAATCTACAGAGCGTTACAAAGAATCAGGCATACCTACAATACATAATACGCTCGAAAAACTTGTCTTTTGAAAAAACTGCATAATTTAGAATACTGCCCGACTCAAACCTAGATATCATGGTTTCTGAATCTAAATTGCCACTAACCTATAAAACTTTATTAAAAACCACTCTTCACCGGGAAATCGCAAAGGTCCCACGGGAAATTCGATAAACAGCGAGCAAAGCTGACAGGCGCAGCTAGTTTGACAGTAAATGGAACATGTGCACACTGCGACAGTTGTTGCGAAATGGCGACTTGTATATCCTCTAAATTGTCCAATTGCGTCTAGAAACTATTCGAAACTGTAAAACAACGAACTAACTACACCAAGACAAGTTAAGTACTAAATTGGCTGGTCCTGATTGATTCATTTCCGTCAGGACACGTCTTACGTTGAAATGAACATTTTGGTTTTCCTTGTCAGTTATCAAGCAATTAAAATGGGTTTATAAGTCTTAACAGTCTGGATAGTATCTCATTTGTATTCCTGCATTCAATTCATAAAAATATGTTGTCAAAAAAAATCAATATCATAAAAATATGTTATACGCTGTTGTACGCTCTATTAGGTACCAAAATTAATATTTTTATCCCACAAAGCACAGCGAAACATTACTCAGTCCTAATTAAAAATGCCAAGTCTTCTTCACTTGAATCAACTTCAATTAACACAAGTAAATCCTAGCCAAGTCACCTTATTAGAAACAAGCCCAATAAGCTAAAGCTATTCGAGACACCGCAACCGCAGCGCAGCAGAATTAATTAAGGCGTAAATATTATTTACGCCGTGACTCGAACAAGCTCGTCTTAGTCCGGGATCCAGCGATTTATAGGCGGAAGTCCGGTGCAATGTACCTATAGTGTACATTCTGTACAGCCTGTATATCTATAGAGCTACAGATGGAGTCGAGTAGTCAATAATATACAGGATGTCAAATAATTGGACAGCCAGTATTTCACCAAGTGAATGAGCAAGGCTCCGTAAAACATCTTTTTGGTGAAATAATTTCGGCCCGTGAGTCACCGTTGTAAAGTTGCTTGACATACATTTTGATAATAGGTTAATAAATACATACATACACATACATAAATATATACAAATTCTAAACTTTTTTGTTGAGATCGTATTCGTTATGAATAAGTTTTAAATATTACTACTTTTCGTGGTAAACATTCACGGAACGCTATTTACCCACCAGACAGTCGAATATAGTGGCAACTAGTACTAAGGGTCGAGCACGATTTTTCGAAACCTGCGTCACGTTAAATCGAATAGTAAACGTTGTCGAGTTTATATTTTTTTATAAACTCACTGAAACATGAATACACAGAAAAAAACCAGAAAAATGCCAACCCCGGGAATCGAACCCGGATCCTCGACACTCCGGGTCGTGTGCCTTTCCCCTACACCACGGCTGGACATAGAGGAAAGGCTGAATTTTTTCCATGTATTCAAATCTTAGCTTGTTTTTATCACTTTTTGCAGTGACTAAAAAAATTCAGCCTTTCCTCTATGTCCAGCCGTGGTGTAGGGGAAAGGCACACGACCTGGAGTGTCGAGGATCCGGGTTCGATTCCCGGGGTTGGCATTTTTCTGGTTTTTTTCTGTGTATTCATGTTTCAGTGAGTTTATAAAAAAATATAATTGATATTCACGGGAAAACCGTAAAAATAAAAAATTGGGAGAAAAAATACAAAAAGATACTCCTACTGAGATCATGAGTTGTCGAGTTTGTATGAAGTTCCAAATACGCTCACCGGCGGGCGCTGTTCCGAACGTCATACTAAAGGAATAACGTTTACTACTCGATTACGTTACGCAGGTTTCGAATATTCGTACTCGGGCTTCTGGCTGTCTATTAATTAGCCATTAAGCTTCCTACGTAAGCGGTTTGACAGTAACACCCCCATTGAGTTATGGCGCTGGTGTAAGCTTACTAACTAGTACTTAATCGATTGTACTACTGCTGGATTTGCACTTAACTGCCTGCATTGCAGCCCTAACAGCCTACTAGTTAGGGAATAGGTTCTCAAACTCCATACCCGGTAGTTTGAACATGAAACTACCGTGAGACTCAATCATAGTGTAATAATAGTAAAGTCGTCCCTCCTCTATGACCGCACGACCCAGTGGCAGTGAGACGCACACTGCGTGCAGCGGGTCTGCTCGCGCAACTACTAGGCGCAGCTAACAGCAGCACACAACTACCCTCGTTTTGATCATCACTTTTATTATCGTCAAATGCAGGCAGGGTAGCACACTACCCGTGATCCGTTTTATTTCATTATAATGCTTATCCTTCCGTTAACACCGGAACCTTTTTTGAGCCTGAAACACTGAGAATTGCAGTCGGGCTAAGACTGGGTGTTGCGCTGTGTTCACCACACCGTTGCCTCTGTGGCACCAATGTGGACGAAACGGGACACCATGGTCTTTCCTGTCAAAAGAGCGCCGGCCGTTTCTCCCGTCATGCCGCGCTCAATGACATAATCCGCCGGGCTCTTGCCTCTGCGAACGTGCCGGCCATTTTGGAGCCAAGCGGCATTGCCCGCGACGATGGCAAAAGGCCGGACGGTATGTCTCTGATTCCCTGGAGAATGGGTAGGGTTCTGGTTTGGGATGCGACCTGTGTCGATACAGTAGCACCCTCACATCTCCAGGGAACCACACAAAAAGCTGGTGCGGCTTCAGAAACGGCCGAAAATAGAAAAAAATCTAAGTATCAATCTCTCGGTCCGAATTATAATTTTGTTCCTGTCGGGTTTGAAACTTTGGGTCCATGGGGTCCCAGCGCTTACAAGCTTATTTCTGAGTTACAAAAGCGCTTAGTTGATGCAACTTGTGACCAAAGGGCTGGCAGTTTTCTCTCTCAAAGAATCAGCATCGCTATTCAGCGAGGCAACGCTGCCAGCCTTTTGGGCACTATGCCACGGGGGCCTTATTTAGATTTAATTTAGTTTTAAGTTGTAGTTTATTTAGTTTAAGCTTAGATTTAATGTCATTGTAAATTGCTTTTATTATGTAAATAAAGTAGATATATTTTACGCGGTAGTTACAGGTTAAGTTTTCTGTAGGCCGAGCACAAAGTTTTAGAATCCTGCGTAACGTTACCTACTTTATCGTATCAGAACCGAGGAACCTCATACTAAATTTTAGTTCCAAATACTCAATGAAGGAAGGGTGGTAGAAGGTTGGAGTGTCCGCCCATGGCTTTGGGAACCCCTACTAGTTAGCGGTCATTGATAATGTTTATTCATGAATCTAAACGAGACGAGAGCCCTTGTGGAGTGTGGGAGACCTTTGCTAGTTGAATTGCAAACGGCTGCCTTGTAAACGACAAGTTTTAAACAGTGACACACCTCTTTTTGCGTGGGGGTTCAAAAAATTATCTACACACATATCATAAGTCCTCTATAATTACCAGCATTACGAAAAACAGTTTTCACCTTCAAATACCAATAAAATGTATAAAATATGCATCAATCAAAAAAAAATTGTCGATACTAAACGTCAGCACGATATGTTTGTCTTTGATAAAAAAATAATAGTCATATTCGGGACAAGTTTGTTACGCTTTCGGCTTCTGTATCCATCTTAGGGTACTTATAATGTGTGTGTAGATAAAGTAATGTATGCAACTCTTCATAATTAGGCCTTAAAACACTCGTGTGATCTTATTGTGAATCTCAGCTTCGCCTGGTTTCATAGAACCACACTCGTATTTTAAGGACCCTCGCTTGTAACAATTGCATAATTATAAACTAACAAATCCACACCATCATAGCATAGTTCCACAGATAGTACTGTTTATTTTCTTGTTCACACGTTCCACCTTGTTCATTTGCGGTTGATAAGCCGAGCTGTTTTTATTTCTTCATTGCTTTCCATTTAGAGTTACTCCAAATTGGTCGTCTGTAAGTCATTTCATTTCACGTTTCACGTTAACTGACGTTCTACAGCGTGACGTGATACAGCTTAGTTAATGCATAGTTTTGACGTTTGTTTTGGTAATTGCTAGAGTTTGAGATTTTAGATTAAGAGTTACGGGCTTTGTGTTCGTTGAGGTAGTTTAAGTATCTTCAACGATTTATGTTGATTTGACTGTCTTCTTTAGTAGTTTTAATAAACGTGATTTTTATTTGTCTATACGGTACGGTGTGGTTTTGTGACATGGGTAGAAATACCTATGAAGTAAATATTGACGGTACGACGGTTTAAAGCTGGGAAGACTTAATGTAATGGTAAACGCTTAAAAAACTTAAAAAAGTACGCCTTATTCTCCAAACAGTTCAATGCCGATGTTGCAAATAATGTAGTACTTATCCATGGTATTGTTAAGCTTATAATTGTAAATTTTTGAATAAAATAAAAAATAAATTGTGGTACACCAAGTCAACTTTGGTTTTCCGCGTGCATATTCCTTCCTACACTTGCCAGGTTTGCGGTCGAAAATTCGATCGATCGCCATGTGGCTTAAACAGCCATCAAAAACATGGCATTCCCTCTTGACACTGTGTAGATATACATGGCAACAGAGTAAGTAAGCCAATGATGATGATATTATTTACCTGTGAGCCCTGTTTATTGAAGTTGATGTTAGTTCTGACGGTACGATGGTGCAGAGGCTGGGAAGGACGCGCGTTGTTACCGAGCGGGGCTTTCGGAGACAGCTCTGATCCTTGCATTAGACGACGAAGGGCGTACATCTGTATGAATATTTGGATTTTGGATGAATTTTTGTTGGAAAGCTTGGTAGCATAAAACAGTAGCAGCTAACTAAGACTAAATGACTTCATTATAAAGCTAAACGACGCCATCATGACTGATGAACAGATTTCACTATTCAAGACCACAGTCGAGGAGCTATAAAGATTCATAAAATGGTACATAGGTGTCTACGAAGCACGTCCCCCGAGGATAATAATAGGCCTTACTTTTTAACCCCCGACGAAAAAGAGGGGTGTTATAAGTTTGACCTGTGTATCTGTCTGTGGCATCGTAGCTCGCAAGCGGATGGACCGATTTCGATGCGGTTTTTTTTATTCGATAGCTAGTTTAATCGGAATGGTTCTTAGCTATGTTTCATCAAAATCGGTTCACCCGTTTTAGAAATATCCAACTTTAAAATGACAATGTCGGCGGTTTTCCAACTTTTTTAAGTTGGTTAGGTTATACTTAAAGAGTATGGAATACAAGTAAAGCCAGACACATAGGAAGTTTTACTGTTATCCAGAGTACAGTGAAGTGACTGTTCGTGTTAATTAGGGAAGCCTACTTCTTGCTTGGAGATGTAGATGGGCTTGTTGAAGATAATCCAGACGGCGGTCTCCCAGCAGCCCGGGTGTGTCGTGGAGCCCTCGTAAGTTAGGTACTGCTGAGTATTGGGCAGCAGCGAACTGAGGGGGAGGTGCCTGATGTTATAGGAACTGCCTGTGAAAGTGAGGTGTGAGGTTAAAAAAGAGGTAGAATTGAAGAAAAATGTCATCAGGACAAAATGACAAAACAATATGTACAAAAGATAAACAATACCAGTATCATACAGTAATAAAAAGAACATAATAGATTAGAAAATATGGGTACATATGTAGCTTGAACGCCGCATAATTACACGGAAAATAATTTAAACTCGTCCTTTGAAAATTATTAAATTGTATTTATTGATCTAGCAACAACAAAAACACACTTGTAAATTTATTCCGTGGTGCTCTTTTGTTTTTCTGTATGAATAAAGTCACGGATGTTTCGCAAAAAAAAACATGTAGACATAATCAAGTTTACCTCTATATGTGACTTTGCTGAAAGCACTGGTTATTAACCTCAGCTCTTTATTTGTCGGTTCACCGATCTGAAACAAAGCAGAACCTTTAAAATTGTCTTTAATAATATCCTTTAAAATTTGGATATGTACAGTCTTTCAGATGTTAGATAGAATATCAGCATCAACAATCTTGCTCGCTGACTTAAGTTAGGTACAAAAGGGTAATCAAAACTTCTTACTTGGACCATAAGTGAGATGCCAACGATGCCTTGCGACTTGTGCTGGGCCTCGGACATGTTGTGGTACAATTCTTTGTTGAACCCGTATAATTGGATCTGGTGACAAAAAATCTAAAAGTTTAATTAGAGCCAAATAATTTCCATTACGAGATACTTTAACACTTAGCTATTACCCAATAGGTTTTTTTCCTGACCTAGGCAGTTAAAACCCTGCTTTGCCTAGGTTTGATACATCAGTTTCCTTTATTACCTTCATCCTGCACATTTAGCACGGCGCGCCATTTTGTCGCTTGTCGCGCAGTGCGTCCCTTTCATAGTGATGGAATCAGTAAAGGACGCACTGAGCGACAAGCGACAAAATGGCGCGCGTGCTAGCCGCACTGGTCATAGAAGATATGGCCCCCGTTTCATAAACGTGCCAGGTGACAATTGGTGACAAACGACAGTTTGGTGTAGGTTACTGACTTAAAAAGGTTATGTATTATATACAGACTTCATATTAACTTCGAAGTGTCTGTCGCCTGTCATGTTTATGAAATAGGGGCCTGTTGTCTTAATATCTAAATCCTATAGGACCCGTTTCCATGACAGACAGAAATGGACCTTTATAATATCTAATACAAAAGCATGATCTTACAAAGTTCTAGCCTAAATCACAGCTCCCCAAATTCTAAAGCTAAAAAATTTAATAAAAAAAACTTCTTCACACCAAGCAAAGGCACTTAGAAATTAAACTCATTCCATTAATTTGCAATTAGCGCAAGTTGCGGAGAGGGTGATGGCCGAAGTTCAACAAATGAATGGCCGATAGCGGCTACTTGGAGGTGTTAATTTGGCAAAGTTCGGAATTTTCTCGTTTTTAAGCTCCAATAAACCCGTTTAGAGAGAAACTGGGTGACAACTTTTTTGGCCGCTTTTGAGTTTTGGTGACGTGTTAATTTTGACAGGTACGTCTTTTTTGATAAGTATCGATTTGTAAACTAATGATGGCATGTGGAACATAATATTAATATTAGCCCTAGGTAGGTAATGGGATTAAAGTAAGAAAGTGTCAATCTTCTTCTAAGTCAAAACTGGATTGTGAAAGGCACACCTAGCGTAAATTCAGATTCACTTCTTCATCTACTTATATACTTTACCCCCCCCCCCCCTGGGCGAAACGTAACAAAAAATACTCATTGTATTCTTACAACTAATGCCCTTACCTCCCCTGGAAACGTATGATGGTCGATCTGATGCTCTGACCCCCTGTTGTCCTCCAAGCCATAGTGGAAGTATATCTCCTCGAACTGGTACCGGTAGGA
This sequence comes from Clepsis dumicolana, assembly GCA_963691665.1. Lineage (NCBI taxonomy): Eukaryota > Metazoa > Arthropoda > Insecta > Lepidoptera > Tortricidae > Clepsis > Clepsis dumicolana. The sequence goes on along the minus strand of OY829524.1, from coordinate 4,699,096 downwards.
TAGCGGGCCGCCGCTGATGTTCACTTGGTGCTTGGAGTCCTTCTCTACTCGGAAGACCAGGGATTGCCCCGTATTCTGGAGGACTCCACTGACCTGAAGAGAGATGGTTATGCTTAAATTTTAAAAGAGAGAACAATTTGAAAGGTAAACAATCATACCCTCTACTTACATTTTTTTTTATACGACGAGGAAGGCAAACGAGCAAGTGAGTCACCTGATGGTAAGTGATCACCACTGCCCATAGACACCCGCAACCCCGGAGAGTTTGCAGATGCGTTGCCAACCTAGAGAGCTAAGATGAAATGCCTCTTGTGCCCGTAATTACACCGGCTGACTAACATACTAACGTTTGTCGACGACGTAAAGCATTTGTCCCTCTTGCACTTGTATATTTGTTAGAAAGTGACGTGATGCATGCTTTGTCATCGATAAAATTTACCGTGCTAGGGCGGCATGACTTGTATTTTTTATTGGAAACTACTTTTAGAAAATAAGTTACTAGGTACATAACGATGACATTTTTTATTAGTTCCGATGGCAATGGTAGCTTATACTAGCTAACGTTTGTTTATTTATTAACACTTGTGCGTTTGTTAGTAAATTAACAGCACAGCAATCATCATAAAAAGGGTCATTAAAAATCCCACTATTATTATAAAAAAAACTGTTTAACTAGGTCATTTTCCACCCACTATATCTAGAAGGCCGTAACTCATCGTTCGCGTGCCACCAAGCAATATGTCATCTCCACTCAAAGCGTAACTTTCTGGGATTCTAATCAAGGTGCGACCCATTGATTGATAGCATCTACCGCCTGCTGCGCTGCTTATTCTTTATAGCTGGTGTTACTTAGAAATATCAGTTGTGGTGTTTTGCGGGTCGGGCGCAACGTTGATTGGGGATAGAGAATTTTTTGGTGTATCTTTTCGTGACTATGCATCGTTTAAGTTGCTTTGTCTATGTTTTTAAATTATTCTTGTTTTGGGATACAAATAATGATTTGATACTTGAAATGTGCATTTTTGTTCGAGCTTTTTGTGAGAAAAATTTAGCCACCAAGAAAACCTGTTTGGTTTAAAACATGACTGTTGCAAAATATCGTAAAGATAACAAAGATTTAGTAAGGTTTAGCAACTTTAACTCTGTCGTAGATTTTCAAATTTTACTTTTTTATTTAATTGCATGCTAGTATTAAATGGGTCAATCAACTTTTCATTGCCACTCGTTGCCATGGAGATGTCCCCTGGGTAACTCGTCAAAAATATGATTTTCTAAGACCCCACTCCTCCGAATGTCAGGATTTGCATGCTTAGGAGATGAAGCTTGAAGTAATTCGCATATAGCTGTCGAAACTCTTAACGTTTGATGGAGCGGTGCCTTAGAAAATATTGTTTTAGACAAGTGACCCAGGGGATATCTCCATGGTAACGAGTGGCAAAGAAAAGTTGATTGACCCAAATATACCAAAAGCGGAATAAGCTTTAGGAGTCTCTGTAACACCCGAACTATAAAACATATAGTGAAATTGAGAACTTCCTCCTTTTTAAAAGTCGGCTAAAAAGGATTTGTTCTACGCAAATAAACATACTACTTAATGTGGCAAAATACTACGATTGCATTCGAAAATAAATGATCATATTACATTTACATTAGTATTAGATAATCTAACCACTTAGTTCTGATAACTAAACTACAAAAACATAGACTCTCATTGCATAGTCACCTAAATCTCACATCCCACAAGTGCAGCGAAATTGCCAATAAAAAATGCAAGGAGCTGCACTACGCTGCCAATCTACCAACAAAACACTAACAGACAAACTGGACAATTCAGAACTTTAAGAGCTGTAATACTATAGTTATAATCGCTTGGAGAAACGTACGTACGGTCTACAACAGATATACCATCGCTTTGCCGCTCGAAACGGTTCTACACTCAACTCTAATGTTAAGACAACAGTAGCCTTTATAGAATGTCGTAGATGTTGGTATATGTGGTAGACTGTACGACTAATGAATATTGTAACGGTGCACTGCAGAATTATTCATTTAGGTTGAATTACTGTGGGTAATGGCATGCTAATGTATGCGCACCGATAGGCTATCGCGTTGGGTATCGGAGGCGTTTTTGCAAAACAGTGTTGGTGTAGAGCGGATTACGAGACGTTCTCGAACGGGTTTTGTTGTTAAAATTTGAAAAACACTCTATTCTGAAGGGAAAAGCATTAATCGTGGCATGATGTTCGGTAGCTCCTGCTGCCTATGAACGCTGCCAAATGCGAAACATTGTAGGTGTTAGAGTTGTGCCTGCTCGGTCTTTAAAGGGAGCGCTCCGATCTCGTTCAATCGGTGAAAGGAACTAGTTCGGACTTTTAGTTCCTTTAGTTTAGTAGTTCAGTGAACGAGTTGGAACTGTTTTAATCTGTGAAGGACACGGAACGGAATGATAGTTGTCCATCTCACTACCTCTAGAGACACTTTGAACGAGCGCTATTTATCTCGCTCCTCGGTTTCGGTCACTCTTACCGCTCCGTTCCGCTCAAGCGATTCATCCACTCCACTCCTCTACCTACTGAACTAAAGGAGCGAAGACCGATTCAAATCGTGCGAAAGGATTTAGTTCCTTTCGGTCCGAGACGGAATTCATTCCTAACAGTTCTTGACAGTTCCTGACTGACTTAAGCCTAGTAGGTGTACAAAACGTACCAAGAATTTTCTGACACGTTTTGTACTAGGTGGCTCGTTTTCAAAGACTGTGAAGAAAGAAATGCCAATCGAGAATTCGTATTTAAAATGGCAGATTGGCAGATCAGTGAAAGGAAAAGAATGAGGGATCGTGAGTGGTACTTTAGACATGAAAGTACCTTGAGACTCAACGATACAATATATCTTTCCACGAATCTGCTATACCAGTGTTTTTCAAACTTTTTCATGTCACGGCCTTTAATGACAATCAAAATTCCTTCGCAACCCCCCAATTTTAAATATTGAAAGAAGACAAATTCGTTTTAAGCTGTGCGACTGTTATTTTGGACTATTATTTAGCGACAAAATGGAAAAGTTCCTAAAAAGATCATCGATGCCTTCAACGTCTGGATCAACTACTGAGCCTAAAAAGAAGAAAAATAGAAAATATGACGAAATCTATAAAAATTAGAAAATATAACTAAAAATAAATGCACATGTCAAAAATTATTGCTGTTTTAAAAAATATTCATTCTATGTAGTACGAGACTTTCGAAGCTGATCCTCGCGACCCCCCTGTATAAGTGCCGCGACCCCCCTGGAGGCCGCGACCCACACTTTGAAAAACACTGCTATACAACTTCCGTAAGTGTCGGGAAGGTACTTACTAATCACTGTGTTGGCATCCCATGGTCTGGCAAGTGATGAGATTGCCGATTCAAATGCAAACTATTTCTGTTTCAAATACGCGTTTGACCACGTTTTAATCCATCTGCCTATTGAAAATTAATTAAGTGGTAAGGGAAAGCCTCCCGCTCAATGGCGGTAAGCTGTGAAAAGCAGCGATTACGCTCGCTACCCGCGGTCGGTCGATCGCTAAACCTATTTAGCTGCCAGCTAACTACGCATTAACATTGATGTTAAAAATTTTAATGTCGATATAGCTCTTCAAGTCTGCAAATTTGAGTGGCAATGGGCCGGGCACATTGTTCGTATAACTGATGGCCGGTTGGGCGTTAAGGATCTCGAGGAGAGACCACACGGACCGGAAGACGCGGTGTAGGTCGGCCTCCTACTAGGTGGACCGACGATTTGGTGATATTGCCGGACACCGGTGTATGCTGAAGGCGTACGACCGATCGTTGCGGAAGTTTTTTGGGGAGACCTTTAGGATCTCCATTTGAGAAGTTTTGGCTCTCTCGGTTATAGCTCTGAATACAGAACAATCCATCAGAAGGCGCGCCCCGTCATAACCGCATGCCGCGCCCTTGTCCACATTTTTAATAATTTTGCTACCCATTTACACCTAAAAAAAAATCTGTTCTTTATAATCCCAGAGGCATTTCTGCATGTAAGAACAACGCGAGAATTGATTAATTAATTAATAGTTATTGTCATTCGTACAACACGACACGATAGGTACGCTGCGTGCACGGAGATAACTATGCCAAACTACCCTACCCTACCCTACCCTATCGTATTTAATAAAGAGTAGTTTTAGTTGTCCCAGTTTTAAGCGAGTTCTTTTTTGTTCTCTACTCTGAGAGTTATAGTAAAAAATCTACTTAGATTACATGAATTCACATCCATATTAGCATTGTACACACTCTATAACCTAATATAAGACCAACTACATACATTCATCACTTAGCTCGCCGATACAGCAAGTAAATTAAATCAGTAAACAAAGTGATATTATAAGCGAGCTCCGTAATAACGTTTACGAGTTTTAAACCCTTATGCATAAAAGAGAAGCAAGCATACATTTTGCATATCTACGAGCCGAATGCAGCCCGTATGCACTTTATTTTTTATCAGGCTTTTGATTCATGCAGCTGCATTTTTTTGGTATGATGTGATCATTAAGCTACGTGTGTAAAATTGCAATGCGTCACTCTTATACAGGTTGTCACAAAAGTCATGCAGATTTTTTAAACAGTCAATATCGTCAACGAACTGTATCGTAATTTTGATTGTTTATAGTATACAGTACTTTATGCAACTGTTATATAATTAAGGTCTAATTATGTAGAGTTACATACATTACTTTATCTACACACATATTGTAAGTATTTACCCGTCACGAAGACTGATTTCTTTTCATCAAACATACCAAGCTGACGTTTCATATCCATATTTTTTTTAATTGACGCCAATTTTTTAAATTGTATCGGTTTTTGAAGATGAAAACTGACTATCGTAATGATGGACATTACCTACGGCTTTTAAACAAATAATAGAGGACTTATGATATGTGTGTAGATAAAATATTTGATGAAATGTAATCTGAGTCTTACTTTATGTTTGTCAAACTGTATGTCCCTCAGCCAGGGATCGAAGAGTAGTTTATCGGGCTCGATGTTGACAGGACTCTGCCGACGGCCTTTGTTGCACATGCTCCACTGGGGGTTGATGAGGCCCCAGAAACCAGGACCTGAAGAACAGAAAACTGTGAGGCCTCGGTTGTAGATGCATGGACCACCACACGATATGTGACTCTTACTACTATAACTCTATGCGCCTGACGTCTGTGACCGAAGTCCGTTTAAGATTAAAAACATACATACAGTGGAACGTAGAACCTCCTCCTTTTTTGAAGTCGGTTAAAAAGTGACCCTGAAGAGGGAAAAAGTCGTCTACATACATGTAGCAAATTTAGAATGAACCGACCTGAATTTAAATAATACAATACAAGAATTCTTTATTGAACACCGCATAACAAACAGAACGGAAAGAAGATACAAAGAAAATATAAGGTAGCAATAGGCGGCCTTATCGCTACAGAGCGATCACTACCAAGCAACCATAATGGAATAGAGGTAAGAACAGATTAAAATCATACTAATGTGTAACCTCTAAAAAGTGACAACAGGGGCCATATGAAGCGCATTAAAACAAAAACTCTTCAAATCAGCAATTTACACCGAATGGTATTTGTAAAGTGACATTTCTAAAGTTGGTGAGACACGGCCTGAAGCCAATGCATAGGTTAATTTTGAGAAGTCACGTATTTAGATTTAGGTCGGTCTCATTCTAAAGATGTGATCACGGTGTGATGTCTTTAGAAAAGCATTCTGTACTCACGTCAGTGTTCCGCACAACTATGGCTCTTGTCAAGAGCCGAAACTCTATGAGTTTTTAATAAGAGAAGTGCCACTCAATTGGCCCTATTTTAAACTATGATCGTTGTCAATATTCCAAAGTATAAAAAGTCCATCAGTATTCCAATAGTAGCAAATGATGCATATAAATATAGAATAGCTAAAGTATCCGCCTGTTTGAGTTCAATCGATATTCTAAAACGCACGCAAACTGATCTAAAGATAACAGACAAATTGAAAAGTTTCCAACCTAGAGCTCGCGAACTATCGACTATCCCCTTGCCACAATTGATATATAACATTTAGGGTTAACGTCCCAATATTTGACACTTCCATTTCAATAATTGACACCGCACGAGTCACCTTTACAGCTACGTATTAATTAAGATAAGGAGCCAGCTATTGACGCAGTCCGGGCACAACACCCCAAGGCTAAACGTAAACAAGATTGTAATTTTTACATCACGTTAATATTATAGTTAGCCCAAAGCTGGGACTCGCCGCTGCTGCAGCGTTATGTGTAACTGCATGCGCCAGTAGCACCGGTGCTGAGGGGCCTTTAATTTAATTATACATATATGTAATACTAACTACAGCTCTAAGTTTGTAACATCTGACACTATAATTATGGATTTAAAGTCCGACATTTATTTATTTATTTATTTATTGAAAATTACATTTTGACATGACATAAATTATATGTACCTATTTGAATACACACGCACAGTGTCAGCACTCGTAACATCCGCTTTGTCAAATTGCAATTAGTTTCACGAAAGGTTACCTAATTGTATTGGGAAAAACAAAACAATTAAAATTGCAGCGGCGATGCCATTCTATGCAGAAATAGCAACTTTTTATACATAATACGTAATTATAATTAGTTCCATTTGAGACTACATCCTATGCTAAACTACTGCCTACTAAATCTAATAAAATCACTATCAAAAACCGAAAACTTTACCCAAATCTCGCGAATTTTACGCTAGATTAGCCATTAATACGATTCCAAAACTAAATGAGCATATTTAAAACGATGACTAATCAAAATTTGCCGCGCGTTACTCAAATATAAAGGCCATTCAACCCGACGTAACTACACTATCGAATTCAATAGGAATTTCGGAGCCGCAAAATTTGGCCATCATAGTGCATTGGGTCGTGTATAATGCAGGGTGTCCCGGTATCCGGAGATACGCGGAGTCGTTAACGTAATGTTGGAAGATTTTTGTAGGTCAATAGTGTATGAATAAAGTATGTGAAGTGTTATTAGAGATTGGAGATTGTGCTGTAATTAGTGAGCGGTAATTATATGGGTCGGATTTTTGTAGGTAATCTAATTGGTCTTCGTTATTTATACGTGGCTTGGTGTGGGAAAGAAGAAATGGAACCGATTTTTTTCCACGTTATTAATTATTTTGGAGTAACAGGGTAATTATTTCATTTGGTGTAAATCGGCTGTCCGCGACAATATAACCATCTAAATGAAGTTAGATTTTTACCGTGTCTATAAGTAACTTGTAATAAAGAATGATATCTAACAACAACTTTTTTTGATTTCATATATAAGAAGTAATGTAAAAGTTATTGGGTTAAAAAGGGTCAAAATGTCATTACCAAGGGTGTCCGCTTTCCAGTTTTCGGTAAAACTTCTGCAAAATGTTTAATTTAACTAACGCTTACGGCTGAAACTACTCTTTACCTAAAACATTTAATAGTGATGACACACGTTATTGATTGCACAAATTGAAATGCGTGGTAAAAAACTGAACAGCAGCATCGTATGTCTTGGTTCCTATTAAACTCATCATCACCATGTCACAACGTGACGCGACATATAAGTCTGCACTAAATAGCTCTACACAAAACCCGCCACTCCCCACGCGTGCCTCTGGTCACCATTCAGAAGCCAGAGTGAACACATTTCGTGCCAGTTGTAAAGAAACTTACCCGACGATGTCCAAAACTTAATTTCAAGGGCAAGCCTCACAACAAAACACTCATGCACGTAAGACGATGAATGAAACGTTTAAAACATTTCCATTTAAAACATTTTCGTATTAGTTCAAAACATTTATTTTATAAAAACACTGTAAAAATTCAAAGAGAAGACGAGGTTTGGATAAGGGTAATATGATAGACGATGTTTTCTTCTTTAAAATATAAGCCTGAAGATTAACGGATTGAAAAAATACAATAAAAATTACCTATTTTTAAGCACAAGAGGCCTACGAGGGCTTTTAGAATTTAGGGAAAGATTTGTACGAACTGCACATAAATATACGCCTACACTTACGCCTGGCTGTATGGATTCCTGCACTAGACGTGGTTCTATGAGATAAGGTGAGTAAATATGCGCATAAATACCAATCCTATCTGTTAAACACTGTCGCTGATTGTAGAGGCAAATCACTAGGGCAAGGGTTTGTATCTTAGGTATAAGTAATGCAGCTGTAATACGAATATAGGGACAAACTGAAAGGTTAAGCTATGGTAAATTCGTCATGAAAAATTGGAAAAAGATTACGACTATTAGATTAAAAATTACATTATTCGGTATTAAATAATATCACGTAAATCCGGCGTTGAATCGACGTTCTGCGTAGGGAAGGGAATCCCCCGTCACAGGATTCTGACTTGGTGCTTCTGCGTATGTTTTTTTACTTCGGAGTTAAGGCTTTTGTAGAATAGAATAGAATAGAATAGAATAGAAAATTATTTATTATGTATCATTTCTTTGTTGTAACAATATCATGTCCTCGAAAGGTTTTGTCCTTAATGCAATATGTCTTATAGATCTATACATTTACTAGGCTTTTGTAGCTCGCAGTGGCGAGGAAAGTGCTATATGCTAAAGGTAATCAGGCACCAATACTATATGGGGAAAGCTGTAAATAAAAACTGAGCATGAACTCACTTATATAACTCGGAATCTTAAAGAACAACTAAACAGAGGATACATACCCGAAAGTAGAATTCCGGCTTTTCAACAAAAATATATTGCGGCCACTACCGAACTCGTATATTTCTTGTGTCGGAGCGAAAGGCCAACGAATCCAAGGGAGCTTCCACTACACCTCCAGTATTCTATATTAATTAAATAGGATCCATGATGCAAAAATCAAAATAAACCAATGTCTCTTGTTAGGAAAATAGTTCAGAATGGCATTTCTTTTCAATGTCATTTCAGTTTCTTATTCTCAACATACAAATTCAAATTTGAAATATATCTGCCTAAAGCAGTACTCAAATGTCGACTAGTATTGAAATCTAAAGAAAGGTTATTATCGAAATCTACAAAAGAGGCTACATTAATGCATCATGCGGCAAAATAATGCTGCACAGTGTAGTATTAAACATTTATTTCATTTTTACAAAGTCGTACCGTGGCTTTTGTCACGATAGTATTGTCATTCCCGTGGGTCTCATTCCTCGATAAGTATACGAATTGTTTATATTATCCTTATTTCATCTTACAGCCTAACCGATTTGCTATAGCGTAATCAATAGACATTTTTGAAATATCTAACAAGGTAAACGCTAAAGAGGAAATATCACGATTTTGTCATTACCAAGGTGCTCACATCCATGCATCCATGGATTACAGTAGATTTTCTACCCACGGTAATGACGATGACTCCATGGACATGACTATATGCACTTGTCTAGCTTGCATTTTTATATATTTAATCTTTATATCTGGGCACACTTTCCCATAGCAAAGTCTAAATAAGCAATCTTCCAGATGGAGAACACCCCAAAACTCGGTAAAGTTGTAACTCCGAAAGCATCATTAGTCCGAATTTTCATTATTTTCTGCTGAACCAAAACTTTGGTATACATGGTTTTGAAAATATGGGTAGGCTAGTTTAGGTCTGTTTTATTTTAATAAAAAAATAATTTACAACTACGGCGGAACCTAGCGTTTGGAATACTGAAATTTAGGGCTAGTGAAATTAGGTTGAAAATTCTTCGGGCTATCGGAGTGGAACCCTGTAGATGGATTTTCCGGTTCATCTCGTGATTGTTTCCCCAAAAGGCCTTCAACTACATCCTTAAGGAACTCATCAGATGAGTTTTCTGGTTCATCACAGTCATGGTCACTTTTCTAAAAGGCATTCAGCAACACTTAGGTATAAGCAATCCTTTAGATGGACTTCTTGGTCCATCTCGTAAATCGTTTATCCAGAAGGCTTTCAACTTCATATTAAAGCATCCCAATAGATTAGGCTTTCTCCAAGTAGGGTACGTGAACTCCCAGAGGTTTGCCATTGATATAAAGGGTTCGCAATAAAATTTTAACTTTGAATCAAAATCAAGATTGAAATTGACCAAAATTTGTCAGAAAAGTCAGAAATTAGACTAACTGCAGGACACCTACACAATTATCCAGACTAAAAGATAGCTATTAAGCTATCGCCATTTTAAATTTGAACGAAATTCGGCTAACCGTTTTAGCGTGAAGAAGCAACAAACATGGATAGGTACGAGTACACACTCACTCACAAACTTTGACATTCATAATATTAGTAGGATTAGTAGGGTTTGGAGAACTAATTTCCGACTTAAGTTTAACGTTACCTAAATCATACTTTTGTTCTTTTTTCACATAAGCTGTACAAGTAGTGCAACAATAGTAGTTTATCTGATCCTTAGTATATAAATTAAATAATGTGACTAAAATATAGTGTAAAAGTGGTCGGAAACGTAGCTAAAAATAAAGCTAGAAATTACAATTTAAGTACCCTTGGGTAGGGTGCCCATTACGCAACATTTCCGTGGTGTATTGCTATAGCAAGTCTTTGAGTGTAAAAGCTGCTTGAAATAGTTAAAATAGTGATTGAAATAGGTTGTTTGGGATCAAAGCTCATCACAACTCACACGACGGAGGCGCCCCCTTACGGATAGATCATGAACTAACGCGATTTCTTCGTCCAATGAAAGTGAAGTGATGTGTGTCGTGCCGTTTGCGGATTGGTTAATGTTCCCTCACCCCTTTTCCTTTTTTTTGTATAATTTTAGAACATTACATGCACTTTTTCTTGAGCTACTGGCTACCAGACATCTTGTTTTTAATTAATTGCACCCCTATCATCTTTGGCTGAATACTAAAAAATCCACAGTAGCTGGATCACGCCGCTACATAGGTAATTAAACATGTTCTTTAGAAAAAAAAAATTCCTGACTGCGCCCAGCAGCAGTTTGACGTAAAAAGGCTGTACCTACTTAGTTGATGAAAGTTACGTAAGTCATTACCACGTATTTACTTTTGAAACTAAAACCACCTGACTATAATCAAACCCAGTCAAAATCATTATCATTCTGTCATGACATCAGATTCATTCCTTCGCCGTAAGTGTCAACGCCGGTCGGGTCGGACATTCACTATCCAGTATAATGATACGGGCGGATCATTAAGATGCTATCTGTGATTACCCTACCGTCATTATGGGAATATGTCCTGGTTTTTCGAGTGAATGTGGCCATGATTAGGGAAATGAATGGCAATTGGTATGTACGTATAAAACATGTTACTGACAATTGTTACTAATAAGCCGCGATGCAAATTCAATAGGGCAGGTAAATTATGTATCGTTTAGATTCACGTTTATTTACATGACAGGCACTTTTTGTACAATTGTGTTGGCGCCTAATTAATAATCGATTTTGGCTCCGATTTTTCAAATACGTAGTGCTTTTGAGTAAGCTGTAAGCTTATACACCAGTATTCTACGATGCCCCAAAAAAGAAATGGTGGAACATTTTGATACCAATTGCTCTTGAGTATAGTCCCAAATACAAGGCACAGCCTGTCCTATGGATACTAGACAAAGGATAAACATGCTTCTATGGACAAATAAGGACTTATATAGGTACATTATTAAGCATCTACATTATCTTATACCCACGCAGCGGCAAAAAATTTGACCTTCATAGGTACATGATGGTATAGTATTTTTTTTATGTACACTGGTCCAAATTTTGTATCGCTGAGTATTATGTACTAACAGTTGGCACTTTCAATCTTAATTCAAAGTAATAAAGGTGACGAGAAGGGTGCCAATTACGGAAACTAAGGTGTCAGGCAACCCTCTCATTCTGAGAGGAGCCCTGTGCCCAGAAGTGGGACGTAAATATGCTGAAGATAATTCTGTATCGTTATCGAACATTGGAGACGTGTACCTTACTTATTTCTGATCGTACTCGTAATTTGATGACATTTTAGATACGGTGATGATTTTTTTAAGGTTCCGTACCTCAAAAGGAAAAACGGAACCCTTATAGGATCACTTTGTTGTTCGTCTGTCTGTCTGTCTGTCAAGACCCTTTTTCTCTGGAACGCGTGGAGGTAGCATGCTGAAATTAATATCAAATACTCAAGTCTGCTGTCCCTTGAAGCTGTGAAAAAATCAACCTTCTAAGTCAACGCAATCAAAAGATACAGTAATTAAAAAGGCCTTTTCCATACAAATTGCCGATTTCCAAAAACCTAAAGGGTACTTCCAGATGTCCTAGAAACTTGAAATTTGGTATGAAGGAAAGTCTTAAAAATCTTAAATTTTTATGTCTGTCTGTAGATTTCGCAGACCAATATAAGTTGACCCCACACTGCGTACATTTTGCTTAGGAGCAGGGCTCTGCTAACACTGGACTTCTTAAAACACTGGGGAAAAGCGTTAAAATCTTTCTACGGAACCCTCGTGCGCGAGAATGACTCGCACTTGGCCGGTTTTTATTATACGACGAGGAAGGCAAATGAACAAGTCGGTCACCTGATGGTAAGTGATCACTACTGCCCATAGACACCCACAACCCCGGAGGGTTTGCGGATGCATTGCCAACCTAGAACTAAGATGAAATGCCTCTTGTGCCCGTAATTACACGGATGTCCAATTTGTTCTGACTTAAAAAAAGTAGCTCACCTTATCATAGAACGAAAGAATTGATCGATTCGTATGGGATCAGAGCGTGTAACAATTTGCGTTGGTATTTTGACATCACGAGTGTAATTTAGTGATAATCGGGTATTTCCTCACTAAATTACACTCGTAACAGCTCCATCTTTTGTGGTGGTGTTTGAACAGTTAATAGTTACCTAAGTCACTAAGGGTACTAAGTAAAAAGTAAGTAAACACTATATTGTACTAAAAAAACACCAGAGGTACTCACCAGAGATTCCATCGTATGTCCACCATTCCTCCCAGCTGCCGGATATATCTGTAAAAATGACTTTTTTAAGAAAACGCACGTTGACATAGTAAGTAAGTACAGTCAAAAACATTGAACCTTTTGCGTGCAAATGTCACATTGACATATCAAAGAAATCCTGACGAAATTAATTGTGAAAAAGTTTCACGGAGGTACGAGATTCAGTTTCATCGACTACGCTACAGAAAGGTTTATATCGTAAATGCATTTTGAACCGACACATTGCAAATGAAAAATTACGGTCAAATATGAAAATATCTTGAGTTCGTAAAATACCCCTATGGGCACGAAAAACTAGTAAAAAAACAATGATCTTTACTAGACCAGGTACTAATTGTTTTAGTGCCAGAAAAAAAATAAGTATTTTTGGGCTGCATAAGACAAATGAAGGGTTCTCTTTACCAACAAAACAATACAAATAATTTATTGAATCAGGCGTTACAACAATACAATACAAGAATTCTTTATCGAGCACTATATAACAAACAAAACAGAAAAAAGGTACAAAGAAAGTAAAAGTTACCAATGGGCGGCCTTATCGCCCCTATATCCGTACCGGCTGTGTTTCTACCAGGCAACCATAATGGAACCTACCTAACTATGAAACTAACCTTTGACGGATACGCAGAGCAGCGTAAGTATGAACAGGGAGCATTGGTGCATGTTGGCTGCGCGGGCGCCGACTCGTCACGTACTAGGCGGCATGACAGCTGCTGGAACAATGGAAAAAACAATTGAAAAACCCAGGCGAATAGGGCTGCGCTGGATCATTTCTGATTCCGTTACCTTCTGTGAACAATAAATGTTTTTTTATTTATTTATTTTATTTATTTCAATGGAAATTGACTATTAGAAAAATCCAGGCGTCAAGAACATGTTATAAAAATGGGCGATGTATTTTGCTCGTCGTATTTAAACAGAAGAAGATTTTTTTATGTAAGGAGAAAGGCAAACGAGCCAGTGGGTCACCTGATCGTAAGTGATCACCACTGCCCATTATATAGGAGTCATGGGATCATGTGTTTAGTATAGTATCAATGGGGTTTTTCGCTGGTAAATATGTTGATAGTGTATTTCGTAACGCTGTATGTTTGTATGTACATGCGACTTTTATTCTTCTTGAAAAAAAAACATACCCAGTTTTCATAAAAAAAATTATGAGTCGGTTGCAGAACCGACTCATAATTTTTTTTATGTCCATACCTACTGAGTGTATGAAAAAAGTCACACACCTGTAATTTTTGTATGTGACGTAACATTTTTTTATCTATTGGAATTTAGTGTACTCATGATACTGTGTAAGTGTAATATACACTTTATATCTCCTCCCCCCCCACAGTTTGTACGAGAGAGCGGAGACATTTATTTATTAACACAAATTCAACGCACACAAAAAAGCAGTACGTTTGAAATAAATAAAAAACCAAAAACTAAATAAAAGAAAAGCAGAGACTTAATAACTATTTAAAATTAAGAGAAATGCCGAATAGTGTGGAATATAGCATAACACTTAGCCGCAAAGCTGTTTTTCAGCAGGACCCATTTTTAGGACATTTTTTAGGACTGATTTTTTACTGAAATCGAAGTGAGCAGTACCGCCCAATGCTGCCATTCTTCAGGTCGCATGTCCAGCGCCAATTAACACTGAACGTATTTGTCTTCAGCCCTCTAATTACAAGTCCACTGATTTACCGCCAAGTTTGTTAACTTTATTTACTTAGGTACTGTAAAGTTCGCGTAGACTGAGGTGTCATTGACTCTGAGAAATAATTACGTCACTAAGCTATATCGATCAGAACCTATCAGAGATGAGACTGACATAGTCACTCGTTAAAATCCTAACTTCCTAACTAATATTATAAATGCGAAAGTAACTCTGTCTCTCTGTCTGTTTGTTTGTTACCTCTTCACGGGAAAACCGCTGCACCAATCCAGATGAAATTTAGTAAGAAGATAGTTTGAATATTGAGGAATAACATAGGCTACTTTTTATTCGAGAAAATTATGTAGTTCCCGCGGGATAGCGTTAAACGAAATCTACGCGAACGAAGTCGCGCACATTATTTTTTTTATTATGTTATTTCGCGGGCGTTAGTATAAGAAAAAAAAACCTATTAGAGAACCTGACTGCGAAATTTGAGGTCCCGAGCTCGATCCCCGGTCGGGGTAGATATTTGTATGATGAATACGAATGTTTGCTCTCGAGGCTTGGTTGTTAAATATGTATACATATAAGTATGGATGATAAGTAAGTAGATATTGTTGATGGTTCATAACAAAAATGTTTTAAGTAAAACTTCTGTTGCTAATGATATTTTGATATTCAGTTACTTTTGTTTATGACATAATTTTGAACAGCAGAAAAAGTCATAGACGACGTTTGTGCTATGCACTGCCTATGTACCTATCTTATGAGATACGTTGCCAAGTACAGGGGATGTATTGTAGTGATTTTTGTCTTTTAGCTAATCACTATATACCACTTAAACACAAAGCTAGGTACTTTCTACTACTATCCCCTCTTCACTATCCTATAATCTTTATCAAGAGTCTTGTTCCAAGAAAAAAGACACCCGGTCAAGGAAATTAAGCTTATCGGGTCTTGGGTCCCACAGTCAGCAGATAACGCTAATGCCGAACGAATTAAACTCCATGTACTTGCTTTTATTTATTGGCATACTATACTTAGCTGTAGCCCGTTATTTTGTCTGAGTAGAAATCAGTTATTAATCAGCACTGCAATTTTCCGCACAAAAAAACAGCCTGTTATAATTTAGAGCATTAAGCTATATTTGGATTCGTTTTAGGTAAAGCTTACCCGAGAATTGCAAAGAGAAAATAATAAAAAATGTTTATAATTGTTTTGATTGCAACAGGGTCTGAATGGGGGTACTAAATTTTCAAACTGGGGTTTCTAGGTTGAGTGCAGTTAGGTGTGTTTGCTCATTCTATTTTTTTTATATTTAAAATATACCATTCCGACCCTTTTTTAGGGTTTCGTACCCCAAAAGGAAAAACGGAACCCTTATAGGATCACTTTGTTGTCCGTCTGTCTGTCCGTCTGTTTGTCTGTCTGTCTGTCAAGACCCTTTTTCTCTGGAACGCGTGGAGGTAGCATGCTGAAATTAATAGCCTGCGGTCCCTGCGGTACTGAAGCTGTGAAAAAATCAACCTTCTAAGTCAACGCAATCAAAAGATACATTAATTAAAAAGGCCATTTCCATACAAGTTGCCGATTTCCAAAAACCTAAAGAGTACTTCCAGATGTCCTAGAAACTTGAAATTTGGTATGAAGGTAGCTCTTATAGCAGAACCACTCCGAAAAGTCTTGAAAATCTTAAATTTTTATGTCTGTCTGTAGATTTCGAAGACCGATATAAGTTGACCCCACACTGCGTACATTCTGCTTAAGAGCAGGGCTCTGGTAACACTTGACTTCTTAAAACACTGGGGAAAAGCGTTAAAATCTTTCTACGGAACCCTCGTGCGCGAGTCCGACTCGCACTTGGCCGGTTTTTTCTCTATAGGGAAGTAGAAAGAAAAATCTGAAATGATTACTTACATAATTAATAAATAAAGCGATGTCTCTAAATTACACAGTTTAAAAACAAAACATCAAAAATGACATTAGTTCCACGACAAAGACTTTATATGGCGCTGTCCGACTGTCCATCTATCCTTTTGAACGAACTGTTCGTAAAGTCGCACAAGCATTATTAGACGATGGCTCGGAACACTCGGTCTGTCTGTCTGTTTCTGTCAATTTCCACCAATCATAGGCCCGTAGCTTGTCTCTCATTGGTGGAGAATGACAGATAGACTTGACACTAGCGATCCCTAGCGGATTTTTGACTAGCGATAGCCCTCATTAGTATGGTACCTAACCTATCTACTTTTGATTATATATACTCAAGAGCAGCAGCAGACAAAGTGACCCGTTTTTGTTGCTCTTGAGTGTACATCACAATAATCACTTAAGAAAACTACTTTGTGGTTCTAAAGCGCGTCTGATACTCAGCTGCGATTAGGATCGCAACGAAAGCTTTAACGCCGAATATCTTTAGAGCTTGCGGCAATCTTTGGTCGTTAGCCACTCCTCCTCGCGTACCGTAGGGGTTTAAGATACAAGCGGTATGCGTCTGAAAACAATATTTTTTTGTGAACCAAAAACAATTACATTATCATGATACTCGGGACTTAATCGCGTAAAAAACATATATTTAAATTTGAATCAATGAAAATAATCGATTTATTGATTATTTTTGTTTTTATTTTTATGAAACATTCATAGAATGAAATTCAACATACAATGACTATGCAAAGAAAAATCCGTTAAGCAGCTGGACCCAGCTGCTTAACGGATTTTTCTTTGCATAGTCATTGTATGTTAAATTTGAATCCCCCTTTTTTTGTCCCTTCGAGACCATGGACGCAACGTCGCGTCCGAAACGTCGAGGTATTTAAATTCAAATTTATATGTATGTTTTTTACGCGATTAAGTCCGGAGTACCATGATAATGTGTGAAAATCGCGAAAGTTTTAATTAAAAACAATAACTTTACACACCCGCGACCACAAAGTGGGTTGGTCGGTTTGGTCGCGGGTGAGCAAAGTACTTAACTGTTTTTAGTTCATAAATATGGACCTCCGCAAAGTAACGCCTGATTCAATATTTTTTACGTCCTGCTGGGCACAGGCCTCTTCTTAGAATGAGAGGGATTGTGCTATAATTCTCACGCGGACCGAGTGTGGATTGGGAAACTTCACACACACCATTGAGTAGCTTTGCAGGAGGGTGCAGGTTTCCTTCACCGAACACATTTATCATGAGGTTATGGTAAATACTGATCTCCACTAGTTAGGAGATGCAGATCGTAAATATTACAAGGAAACCTCAATGCCGCTAACTAACATCGATAACTAAACAGAGGCAATTGCTGTTTTTCGCTTCAGTGTACATATTTCTGCCGATACAAATGACAGTTATAAACAAAAATTATAATTAGGTATATGGGCATCAGCGTTCATAAATCGTCACGCTAACACCTGACTTTGTCAGAAACGACAGGTGACGAAATTTATTCGGTAGTTAATTATTTTTTAAACGAAACTTTACATTAAGCAAGCAACTGAGTAAGTGCTTAAGTGTTAGTGTGTAAGGTGTGTACATACAACTCATCACCGCTGTATCGATTCCTGTAATAATTGAAGGTACTGTTCCGTTTGAACGTTAACATTCGCTAGAATGCTCATTACTAGTGAAAGCTCAATTTTAACAGCACCGAGATTATTACAGAGTTATTGGCTCCATTTTCCGCTACCGCGTGTCCCTTTCACCATCCCGTTAACGCACCCATAGCGCGGTTTCGGAGCGAGGTGGCTGCCCTTTAACGAGGCGCTAACATTTAAATTAAATTAACTTATACAGCTCTATGAAGCAAGAATCTCTACTACACTCAAAGCAACGATAATTTTATAGCCGCGCTCAATTATTTAAATTGTGAATACATTGCGTGATTGCAACGCACACCGCGCAGCGGTCAATTGGAGGAACACGTAATGCATCCAGAAATCGCTTGTCCCACCGTCTTTTGCGGCTAATTATAGCCAGAACGTCTAGCAGCGCGCAGTTTTCTCGTTGTTCCCTCAATGATGACGAACGAATGAGTAGACTATCTATGGTTCGAAATGGGCTTATTTACAGTGTAATACCTATTTGTATAAGTAACACTAAATGCTATGATCCGCGAAGGCCTGTGCGCTGTTAGGAGCAAGGTTTAAGTTGAGAACCGAGCCTACAACACTCAATTATTGTTCTCAGAAAATTCAATATTTCAAAAACCAGTGAACCGATTCTAATGAAACTTAATAAGAACCATCTCGATTCAACTAGCTTTCGATCAAAAAAAACCGCACCTAAATCGGTCGATCCGTTTGGGAGCTATGATGCCACAGACATACACATGACAACCCTCTATTTGGGTCGAGAGTTAAAAAATGGCCCGTGCAGTAATTCCGTTCCGCTACCGCGCATCACTTGCGACGCCAGCTAACTCGCTGATAGCACGGTTCCGGTGTTCCGCGGCTACCTACCCTTTAACAGGGCGCCATCATTTGAATTCATTTATAAGCCCTCTCAACACTGTTTCCAACGTGATTACAGGTTTGCTTGATTAAGTGAATTGATTACGGCGCTTGTGTTTCTTCTTTTCAGGATTACAGCGAGCCAGGTAGTATGAAAATAGGAGACTTGCAAGGAAACAGTTATTTGGTTAGTGAAAGAAATAAATCCATGTAGCCAGAATATCAAATATTTATCTAGTATTATATTTCTGTATTTTTATAGAACTTTTTATCATGATAAGTTGGAAACAATGTCCTAAATTTCTTGAACAAAACAATTTAATGAAGATTTTTCTTTACCATGGAGATAGTTCTTAGGTAAGTTTCATCTAAATCGGTTCATAATCTCAGTAGGAGTATCTTTTTGTATTTTTTTCCCCCATTTTTTTATTTTTACGGTTTTCCCGTGATTATCAATTATATTTTTTATAAACTCACTGAAACATGAATACACAGAAAAAAACCAGAAAAATACCAACCCCGGGAATCGAACCCGGATCCTCGACACTCCGGGTCGTGTGCTTTTCTCCTACACCACGATTGGACATAGAGGAAAGGCCGAATTTTTTCCATGTATTCAAATCTTAGCTTGTTTTTATCACTTTTTGCAGTGACTAGCGCCATCTATGCGATTACTTCGTAAACCGAAAACAACGCACCCTTTCGAAACTTATCAGTTTACCCAGGCTCAACGAGATGGCGCACTAAAGCAATCAATTCATGATCTCAGTGAAAAGTGATAAAAACAAGCTAAGATTTGAATACATGGAAAAAATTCGGCCTTTAATCTATGTCCAATCGTGGTGTAGGGGAAAAGCACACGACCCGGAGTGTCGAGGATCCGGGTTCGATTCCCGGGGTTGGCATTTTTCTGTTTTTTTTCTGTGTATTCATGTTTCAGTGAGTTTATAAAAAATATAATTAAATCGGTTCAATCGTTTTTGAGATATTGAACTTTGAAACAAAAATATCGGGCGTTTCTCATTATACATGGTGTCAGATAGAGATAATGAACCGTAAACATTTTTATCTACACACATAACATAAGTGCTCTATAATGCATTTAGAAACCGAAGGTAATGACAAGCATTAATGCAATCAGTTTTACTATGAAAATTTTAGTAACTTAATGTCAGATTCCCTATTCCTCGAATTCGATATCGTAATGATTTTCAAATTTGGAACCTCTTCATAAACTCAGCTCGGCATCATGTAAAACAACAGTCAAATTCATGACAGTTAATGACAGGTTTGTTATGTCTTCGGCTCCTGAACTTATAATGTTGTGTGTAGATAAGTAATGTATGCAACTCTATATAATTAGGCCTTAAAACACTCATTATGTAACATTTGCATTAAACTACTATAGCTAAGTACAGCAAGTTCATGATTGGGCAAAACGAAGATTTTAACGCTTTTCCCCAGTGTTTTAAAAAGTCCAGTGTTAGCAGAGCCCTGTGCTCGTAAGCAAAATGTACGCAGTGTGGAGTCAACTTATATTGATCTGCGAAATCTATAGACAGACATAAAAATTTAAGATTTTTAAGACTTTCCTTCATACCAAATTTCAAGAATCTAGGACAACTGGAAGTAACCTTTAGGTTTTCAAAAAACGGCCATTTGTATGGAAACGACTTTTTTAATGACTGTATCTTTTGATTGCGTTGACTTAGATGCTTGATTTTTTCACAGCTTCAAGGGACCGCAGGTTTGAGGATTTGATATTAATTTCAGCATCCTACCTCCACGCGTTCCAGAGAAAAAGGGTCTTGACAGACAGACAGACAGATAGACGGACAACAAAGTGATCCTATAAGGGTTCCGTTTTTTTCTTTTGAGGTACGAAACCCTAAAAAAGGGTCGGAATGGTATATTTTAAATATAAAAAAAATAGAATGAGCAAACACACCTAACTGCACTCAACCTAGAAACCCCAGTTTGAAAATTTAGTACCCCCATTCAGACCCTGTTGCAATCAAAACAATTATAATTTTTTTTTATTATTTTCTCTTTGCAATTCTCGGGTAAGCTTTACCTAAAACGAATCCAAATATAGCTTAATACTACGGAACCCTAAAAAATACTGCGAAGACAATACAAGTGGCACTGCTTACTTTTTATGATGATTCATCGTAGAAATAGACATACTTAACCGTTAACATAGCCTCCCCCGGATCTATCCTTGACTCTATCCTTCCCGGGATATGAATGGCGGAACCCAGACTGGCTGGCGCGACTGCGTGGCGTCAGAGGGTGAAATGTTATTGTTTGTGATGGTTACTTGTGTATAAATAGTGCAGACTTACCTAACCATATGTATCTGTATATATATCGCCGAAAAAGGGATGTTATAAGTTTGACTTGTGTATCAGTGTATCAAATCTAATCTAATACATATATAATGCCATCGTTAAATTCGGTTCAGCCGTTATTGAGATGAGATTTTGAAAATAAAAGGTCAGGAGTTTTGTAACTTTTCTAACTTGTAGTTACTGGAAGATGAATCTGTACCCATACAAAGTCTCTTTTCAAATCTCTGACTGACATTTTTTTTCTATTTAACTTCTTATGGCCTTATTCATAAACGTCACTCAAGCCTCCATTAGCTAAAATAGGTTTTGTCCTCTTCTTACCAACGGAAATGTCAATGTGACAAAAAAAGACAAACGAACTTTAACGTCATTTTAGTTAACATAGGTTTATGAATAACAGGGTTAGTTTATTCTCTGCTAAATAATCACAAGTAGAGTTCACCAGAGTAGGCACTGGTAGCTTGAACGAAACTAATATCAAGTAAGTAACATTACACATAGCGAAATTACTTAAGCTTGCCTTCTTTATAATGTGTAAAAAGTTAAGTGTATTCAAATATGTGACACTGTATAGATACTTTCATTTACTGCTGTCTAATGAAGTCATCCAATGAATATTAAAATAGGTATGTAAAATTATAATAAAAAAACTCTTAACGACAGACAAACCTTTATTCAAGTAAGGAGTAAGACGAGAAATTCTTCTCTTTAAACATATATCAGTAATACTGGTTAAATATTACGATCGACTTTTACTAAGAGACGAAAACAAAAAAGAAACGCAGCAAACCTTTATAATGTTGTAACGACAAAAAGTATTCTAAGAAATAGCTCATTAAACCCGAACTTGTTTCGAGCGACGGAAAATGTGGGAATGTGAAAAATAATAAATCTTAACTGACTGTTCTTGGTCGCACGCAAATTAAGCACGTATGGTAAAGGAATAGGATTCAGAGTCGGTTTATTTTAGTGCGAGTCGTTAAAAGTGTTCGCTTCGGAACCGGAAGTTAACAGAGGTTGGTAGACAAAGCTCGTTGTCCACCGGAAGTGGGTGTATCTGCAACTTACGGTTCTTGTTAATGCGATACAAGTGTTTTCTTCGCCTTTGTTTAGTTTAGTTGGGTTGTAATCAGATTGTGGCCTAATAGATAAATACAAGCGATCGGCTTAGGTGCAAACAACGTGAAAATAACATTGTTTTTTGTTTTGTTTAGTGCTTGTTTAGTTATTGAGACAATTGTCAGTGTATAAAAAGATAACCATTGAAATTGATACACTATCGAGCATAGACAAATTGTCTTCTTGCCCATTTTTTGTAATTAGCTATACTTACTTCGTTTATTTAGCGTTCAAAAGAAGGAAACAATCCTGACATATGTATTTTTATTGAAAAACGTCTTTTAGAAATAAGTAGGTAACAGCAACTAACCATTAACAATAACAATGAGATTTAATTCCTAATCCTAATTAGGAATTAAACCTACTCGTTAAGAGTTATTGTTATGGTTTTATGCGTAACGGTTACTTATTGTTAAAAAGTGTTTTTGAATGAAGATTGTTTCCTACTTTTTAATGCTAAATTAACGAAGTATAATTAGGTACCTATGTCTTTGAGCACCACACCTACTCGTACCGGCGGCGAAAGCGTACAATAGAAACACAACACTACGTAACGCAAATACAAATTATAGATAGGTATACTTAAATAACTTTTTAACCGCCGTCACAAAAATCAAGACATCCTCAATTCTTCTTCACATGCCAAGGTAGCCCATTTTCATCTCCAATACCTAGAGATTGTTACTGATAACACGAGACAGGGTGGCGCGACGTTCCGACGCCACGGGGTCGGTGACCCGCGATACTGTTGCCAAGTCTGCCAGACAGAGTTGCGGATGTGCTTAAACGCGTACAGAGATTAAACGTTTAGTACAGTCTCAGATTAAGCTCAGTACAGTATACCTATTACCTACCTCGCGTGCCTAAAAGAAGGACTAAGAACTTCATTATGTATACCAGAAGTCCAGAAGCCCAAGTACGACTATTCGAATCCTGCGTAACGTAACGTTATCGTATCGAAATCGAGACATTTCATACTACATTTTTGTTCCAAATACCTACGCCCCCGGGCAGGCGCTGTACCAAACGTCGTACAAATTTCTCGATAACGTTACTACTCGATTACATTACGCAGGATTCGAATATTCGGGCCTCTGCACCGCGAGCGAAGGCAGGTTTTAAAAATAAAATGTCTTGTTGCTCAATGATTAACTGATCAAACACCACCACAAAAGTAGGAGCTGTTACTGAGGTATTACCTCACTAATACACGCTCATTTCCCAGACAAATCCGTGAACTTTTTCCTTCTACCCCGATATTTTTCTTTGGGTTTGCGGTTGAATTCGTATTGACATCTCTTCCTTTGAGAACCGCCATTGACAGCGTGTTTCTAAACCCCGAATCCTATTCTAAATGCTCACAGTAGGTACTGCAATTCTCTAATGCAGCCTTGCTCGTAGCGTAGAGTGGTAGTGTCACTTTCCAGTACTAAGATGTCAAGAGCCAGGCGATAGTCTGGTTACACGTTAGAACTCGAATTAGGTTTGAATGAAAATCGCGAAAGGCGAGAATTCGACTCCGATCAGGACACCGTACTCACTCGACCTTGTTTTACCCTCAATTTCAGAATACTAACTAAAACATTAATTAACTTCACGGTCGAATAGATTTAAAACATGCCCGGTTTCAGTGACGTATTAAAGTCCGGTCTCGAGAGAGTCATACATACTAATTTACCGGTTGGCCACTTGACAAATGAGTTCTATTCGAGGGTTCTTGTTTTTAGCATTGTAGAGTGTTTTTTTTTTCAACCATTTACAGTGAAATTGAGGAATCAACTCCCTTCAGCGGTGTTCCCAACTCACTATGACATCGGGGTCTTCAACAAAAGAGTGTATTGTTTCTTTATAGGCCGGCAATGGATTAGCAACTCTCTTGGGATTACTAGTTCTCATGGGAGGCGGTGATCGTCGACCATCAGATGACTATATTTCTCGCCCTACGTAAGCCGCTAATTTAAGCAAGTGTGTGTTTACTATGGGCTACAGAACAAGCTCGACTAGCGGCCATCAAAATACTATCGCTTAACTCCAGGGCGATAGTGGCCATTCTACGCAGACCTTAGACTTTCGATCACTTTGAAATTAGTTACCTCGAATCCATAGATAGACCCGAGATGGAACTATATTTCTATATTCCGCGCGGTCTTCGGCCAGCCGTTTGACTTCCTGATACGACACGACACCCACTTTCTCCTTCACCGGATTAAAATAGGTCAATCTTGGCCTTCCTCTGCCTCGTCTTCCTTCTATTTTTCCTTCCAGCAGGTCTAAAAAGAAATCGTCGTGTCGTATCAAGTGTCCCATCATATGCCCCCTTCTGCAATTTATGGTCTCCAGTAATATTCTTTTTTCCTTGACCACGGTAAGAACCTCTTCGTTGGTTTTCCTTTCTTTCCAGCTAATTCTTTCCATCCTCCTCCAACACCACATCTCAAAGGCCTCTAGCCTTTCTCTGTCCCGTTGGGTCATGGTCCATGTCTCACTTCCATACAATGCAATGCTCCAGATGTACACTTTTATAAGGCGTTTTTTAGCTTTTGTGGATATTTTGGCTTTGAGTAGGTGCTTTTTGTTATTGAAAGCTCTTCTTCTGTTATTGAAAGAGCTTTCAATAACAAAAAACGCATTACCCAGGGAGTTTTAGCCAGTGAGAGGAAAGGACATTGTTCGTAATCTAGGTAATTATTGAACGAAGCATTTGTGTATGTAAATATGTGTTCTGAAATAACATAAATGTTATATCATCCTTATTAACCCTACACTGTCGGTTATATAACTATTCGGCCGCGTCCGCCGCGATATCTAATTTCCTTTAATGTAACGTAATCCTTTGTTGTGGACGCACTGTGCTAAACGACCTTCCTAAATGTAGCGCGTGTTTTAAATTTGCTAAGGAAATAGAAAACGTGACGAGGACATGTTTTGTGGTGTTTTCGACTATTTTCAAACACAATTTACTAACAACATACTTAACATAACTTTACACTTAGAGTGAGTTGCACCAAGTTACTAAGTAAAATAATGTTTTAGTTTTTTTATTTATTCGTTTATTCGGGACACCAACAGAGCACATACATAACATTGTTACATTTACAATAATGGTTACAGATATTTGTTGTGTATGCACCCCAATTTCATCATTTGATTAATAGCATTTATATGACAGTAATTTGACAGAAAAACCTGTATTGCCAAAATAGTCAGTGGCGATCATTGCTATTAGTATACGATATACCCTATAATAATTTGGTGCAACTCACGCTCAATATGAAAATGGCAGACTTAGCCATTTCCCTATAAAAGTCAAGTGACATTTTGTTTCTTTTGGTACAATCGTGCCAACTCTAGTGAACTCATTTAAACTATACAATAGACCTTCACACCCACACACACTCAAACACATTTTAAAAATAACTCATAATTTCCTAATACTCTCACTGGCCGAAAACGAAACCGTTACAAAGCGCTCGCATGACAAAGCTAGTAAAAAGTAATTTCTGCATTCATGTGAATAAGTTTGTAAAGAACGTTATTCCTCAAGTTTAATACCATTAGGTTGGTTGACGATAAACAAGCGACGACAATGCTCGGGCAAATCCACTCAACTAAATTAACTCAGCGGTATCGGGGCGGCGGTCACACCGTACGGGTTTTATGACTAGTTGATTAAAAAACCGCATCCAAATCGGTTCAACCGTTTAAGAGCTCCGGGGCCACAGACAGACACACAGACACATATAGCGGTCAAACTTGTAACAATCCTCTTTATGCGTCGGGGGTTAAGAATATACGATCCGCTTACGATTTTATGAAGCGTAAAAGGGGCTCGACACAACAAAACCTCTCCAACACATGTAGAAACAAAATCATTTTACATTTTCACATACTCAAGCGTCTGAAAATACTCGTAAATAACCTAACCAACTTAAAATAAAAAACGGAAAACCCGACTCCAATTCTGGGAATCACTATACCTACCACATGGCACTCCCACAAAGTTTACTCAAATAATAGGAAATGCTACTGCATATCGGAAATTTCTTTACTGGTTTTATTTTAATGAAGTCAATAGAGACATCTGCTGCACTTAACGGGTTGAGTAAAATTACATTACTCATCCACATTTGAAACTCATAATATATAAAAAAACACTAAAATAAAAGAAAAACTGCGTCATAACTGCGTACGCCTTAATAATTGTGTTTGATTTGCGCTCCGGTGTGACGTGTAGCCAAATTTATTTGTATTTCATTTGTGGGGAATCCGATATCCGTCCCCCGTGTGAAGGCATCCAGTATACTTCAAAGTCACAATTGCTATCGGCGAATTATTCTGCTAAAGTAACAAGTACATTATACCAGACTATGCTGCGTCATTTCATAATGAACTAAAAAATAACTTAATAGGGCATGTACTTTAACCTACGTACGTATGTTGGTACTTTACCCCAATCCTAATTCTACATTGAAATGAAATGAAATAATTTATTCGTCATCACAGGTATTTGAAAAGGTGGAGTTGGAGAATTAAAGTATCTCTATGATCTGCCTTATTGACGTACGAATAGTTAGTTATAGAAGCCAAGCTATTAGTTAAATTTTAGTTATAATATTCTAGTACATTCAAAAGATAATAATAAATAATCGATCAATAAGAAAAAAAAAAACAACAAACAAGCAATGGTCATGCGATTAAATTTCAATGGTATGGTAGCGTCATTCAAATAATCCATAACATTATAATAACATTCTAGTACATTCATAAGACAATAATAAATAATCAATTAATAAAAAAAAGGAATTGTCATGCTATTAAATTACAATGGTATAGTAGCGTCATTTAAATAATCTGTAACATTATAATAACATTTTTCACATAGTAACTTGAAAAGCATACATTTAAACTTATTTATGTTAACATTTTGCCAATTTGTGGGAAGTTTATTAAACAGTTTTGGCGCCATGCTTAGAATACTTTTTTTCATCAAAGCAGTGTTACTTTTATTTATATATATCACAGGTTTCCTCGGGCGCAACCTGTCCTGTGCTGCCTTTTTCATGTGAAACAGATTAGGGTTACTCCTAACGTTACTCATTACTTTATTTATTGTTCATAGGCAGCTGAAGCAAGCCACACTAACTCGGCTCTGGTTCTCCGCGTGCCTCCTACCTTCCTACACCTAGCACAACTCACAGTGCATTTCTGTCACTCAGAACGCAACAGGACGGGTAATAATATAATCTCGCGCGACAAACAAAGTCGCGGCCAGTCGTACTAGCCAGACTGCCAGGCTTGCAGTCGAATAAGTACACCGCTCCCATACTGATTTGCACAGCCATTGAATACGCTGCATACCCTTTCTGGCACTGTTTAGATAGACGGGTGCACCAACAGATACTTACAATTTGCTTAATTTCGGGATTGCCACACCAAGCAACTTCTGGGCAATTATTTTATGACTATGAATTTGTGTGGTTCTGGTGGCATAATTTTATGAAACATTGACTGGAATTGAGCAATCAAATTGCCCGTGTATGTGATGACACCATTTTTGTAGCTCTCCCCTACGTACATATTTCCAATAAATGTTTCATACCTGTATTACATTCCATAATATTCTATTTGACTCCCACTGAACTAACTTAACCAAACCCTTTAATAATACTTAGCGTGTAATGTAGATATCGTATATTTTTATTCGTACGCAAATAATACTAACTTACAGGATAAAAGCAATTGTATGAGAAAATAAAGAAAACAATCTCGGCCTCGTCCGCATCAATAATAAATGAAGGCACTGCCCCACTGTGAGCGAGCGCCAAGCGATATTGTTTTCCTCGCTTAGAAAATATGACGCAGCCCTAAGTTTGGTTTGAAGTTTTCATCTTGCATGGTTTGTAACTGTTAATTGCCCTGAGGGGAATCAGGCATAACTTTAAGCTTTTAACTGCTCGATTTGTGAGCATATGTGGGAGAAATGTGGTCAGCAAACCTCTGGGCTTTAAAGAAGATTTTGATATCTTCTTCAATTCTTCTTTTTTAGGGTCCCGTACCTCAAAAGGAAAAAACGGAACCCTTATAGGATCACTTTGTTGTCCGTCTGTCTGACTGTCTGTCTGTCAAGACCCTTTTTCTCTGGAATGCGTGGAGGTAGCATGCTGAAATTAATATCAAATACTCAAACCTGCGGTCCCTTGAAGCTGTGAAAAAATCAATCTTCTAAGTCAACGCAATCAAAAGATACAGTCATTAAAGAATCTATTTCCATACAAATTGCCGATTTCCAAAAACCTAAAAGGTACTACATACCAGCTGTCCTAGAAACTTGAAAATCTTAAAGCACTTAGCACAACCACTCCAAAAAGTCTCAAAATCTTAAAATTTTATGTCTGTCTGTAGATTTCACAGACCAATATAAGTTGACCCCACACTGCGTACACTTTGCTTAGGAGCAGGGCTCTGCTTACACTGGACTTCTTAAAACACTGGGGAAAAGCGTTAAAATCTTTCTACGGAACCTTCGTGCTCGAGTCCGACTCGCACTTGGCCGGTAAAAACCTTGGGAGTGCTGAAAAAGTCCTTTACATTTTTCTCCATAATGAGCGGCCTGTAGCTCCATTTTTGGATCCATTATTTGAACTATTTTGATTCATGCACACTCCTACTACATAGGTATTTTTTTCCGAAAAATAAGCAATTTTTTTGCGCGAACAGAATCAACGGATAAATTAATTTCTCAGTAACGCTAACCACTTCATTCAACTCTGTCTTTTAAGATCAGTAAGGATAATCACAAAAACAACCTCCCTCAAAGTTTTTTTTAATTCCGTGACGAAGACGACAATGCGCTTATTAATTCAGCGCGCGCAATCTCGCGGCATCTCAAGACGCTCAGGTGTAGTAATCCAAGATAATTAGAGTGTGCAATATTAAGCTGTGCCGCCTCTGGATTATTCACTACTCTTGGGATACGGGGAAAAATGTTTTGCCTTGAGAGAGGTGGGATGTCAAATGTAATGGTGATGATTTGGGAAGCGTGTGTAGTGTTGATGCAGATAGAGTTTGATCTTTAGCCGTTCTTGTTGAAAGTAAAACTTGTTTTAAAGAATAATAATATTAGAAGGAAGATATTTGTTACTTTTAACATGAAACTACCGTGAGACTCAATCATAGTGAAATAAAAACGGATCACTCACGTATATAAGTCGAGTTTAGCCCGACATGTTTCGGACTAATTCGTAGTCCTTCCTCTGGGAGCGCACGACCCAGCGGCGGCGAGACGCACACTCAAAACATGAAACATGTCGGGCTAAACTCGACTTATATACGTGAGTGATCCGTTTTTATTTCACTAAGATATTTGTTATTGCTACGGTGTTCCAAACTTGTGAACTTAGTATTGATTTAAACTTTCGCGATTTTCACACATTATAATGACACTCGGGACTTATTCACGTAAAAATACGAGTATAATAATATATTATTTAAATGCCTCGACGTTTCGGACGCGACGTTGCGCCCATGGTCTCGAAGGGACTCGAAGGGACTCGAGGCCATGGACGCAACGTCGCGTCGGATACGTAGAAGTATTTAAATAAAACATGTTTTTAAGTGAATAAGTCCCGAGTATCATGATAACTTGTGAACTTTTACGAAAAAAAGAACTAATTGACTAGTATTGTTAACTAACAGGCGCCATTAATGATACGAATTCATCTAAACTTGTTCAATCAGTTGGTGAAATATTTTTTCGGTTCTTTATTTGGAACCTTGTATTTAAAGACTTCTGATAATTGCCTTTTGAATGCTACTTGATACAAGTTACAAAACATACCTGGCCCAGTCTAAATACAAAATTAGCTATATCTACATACATAAGAGCCACATATTTTGCCAATGAGTAAACATATACAAATACTTCAATTGTAATTTGATATAAATATGCCAATAACAAAGGATTTCATGATAAAATTATGTTTAAGTATAGATTATTTGCTTTCTTTTGAAAGAATGGTGCTAGGTAACTCTACAAAGTAGGCACGTAATGCCTATTTAACTATCCGTACTTTATTTTTTTGTATGTGTGGTTAAATAGAATTAATCGCCATACAATGAGAGGGCAAAAGCCATCACGGGCATTGTTTCAAGAAAGCCATTAATAACGCCGTAATTAATACTAATGATTTTATACAAAACCCTCAAATGAGATAGGATGACGCGCGGTTTTGACTTCATCATGCAGATCTATAGAAACTTATAGGTAATACTAAAATTACGAAAATTAGGTGATGTGGTTGTTTTTTTTTTAATAAAATAATTAATCGTTTTAATGTAATGATCAATTGACGCCACCAAAAATTAGAAAAGTTGAAAAACCCCGACATTGTCATTTCGAAGTTCAATATATCAAAAACGGGTAAACCGATTAATGAAACTTAGCTAAGAACCATCTCGATTAAACAAGCTTTCGATCCGTGCGGGAGCTATGGGAGACACAGCTACACAGGTCAAACTTATAACACCCCTCTTTTTCGTGGTGGGGTTAAAAAAACTGAAATTATAAAATCATACAACTTTTAGGTCGACTTGCACCGATCTGAGTTAGTTACTAACCTGGAGTTAACGTAACGTCAGACGATACAAATAGGTCAAGGTAACCGTGGCTAACGTGGCATTACTTTTTAAGTCTTGTACAGTCAGCGTCATATACATGGTGACATCCAAAGTGCTCAAATAATTCGGTACACCATACGATTTGTACCTTTGGGGGGGAAATGCCCTAGTCACTACGTTTAGCAGGCGATCGCGGTACCGCGGTGGATGCGGAAAGCACAAGACCGGTCTGAGTGAGGACCGGTCTGAGTCCTATGTCCAGCAGTGGACGTCTTTCGGCTGACATGACGATGATGATGATGAACCCCAGGCTAGTTTCTAAATCAGGTCGGTGCTAGTCGGCCTTACCAGACTATAAACTTAACCAAGTTAGAAAAGTTGTAAACCCCCGACATTTTACGAAGTTCAATATCGTAAAACGGCTGTATCAATTTTTAAGAAACTTAGCTAAGAACCATCTCGATTGTTTACTCTAAGCTTAAGAGCTACGGTGCCACAGACAGACACACACAGCGGTCAAACTTATAAGACCCCTCTTGGGGTTAAAACAACGTTAAACAAAAGCGTTTGCAACCGGGACAAACATGGATAACAAAGGCAGTGACCCGTGTTAACCCAATCAGGGAAATGATAGGCCACAATAGGCTTCCTATTGCACACCTATTGTCCGCAATGGCGGGTTAAAAACGTTAACCTGGTTTTGTTTGGTAAGTCGCCGGTGTAATTACGGGCACAAGAGGCATTTCATCTTAGCCCTCTAGGTTGGCAACGCATCTGCAAACCCTCCGGAGTTGCGGATGTCTATGGGCAGTGGTGATCACTTACCATCAGGTGACCCACTTGCTCGCTTACCTTCCTCGTTGTATAAAAAAATATATTTGAAACTAGCTGTTGCCTGCGACTTCGTCCGCATAGATTTCCGTTATCGCTATTCCGCAGGAACTACAATTTTCTCTAATAAAAAGTAGTCCATGTTATTCCTCAATATTCATACTATCTTCTTACCAAATTTCATCTAGATTGGTGCAGCGGTTTTTCCGTGAAGAGAAAGAGAGACAGAGTTTTTGCGGGTGATAGGACCTTGTGCAAGGTCCGTCCGGATCGCTACCACCATCTTACTCGCTAATTCTACCGCTAAGCAGCAGTGCTTGCACTGTTGTGTTCCGGTGTGGAGAGTAAGACAGCCGGTGTAATTACGGGCACAAGAGGCATTTCATTTTAGCTCTCTAGGTTGGCAACGCATCTGCGAACCCTCCGGGCTTGCGGGTGTCTATGGGCAGTGGTGATGACTTACCATCAGGTGAGCCACTTGCTCGTTTGCCTTCCTAGTCGTATAAAAAAAAATCTTCTTACCAAATTTCATATAGATTGGTGCAGCGGTTTTTCTGTGAAGAGGTACCAAACAGACAGAGATAGAGAGAACGAGAGACAGAGTTACTTTCGCATTTATAATATTAGTTAGGATTTGCTGTTACCATTGATATACAAGCTGTTACTGTTACCCGCGACTTCGCCTCCGTATAATTTGCTTATCGTTTAGTTATTATTTCTAGTTTTCTTTCGACGTTGATTATGAGACACAGAGACATGTCTAAAGAAAAACGATAAATTATATACGATGATAACGGTAATGGGACTTTTGGGACAAAAAAAATTGTATAAGTACTCATAAAGCAGACAGACGGGAAGCGCCTTTGGCTTATCTATGTACTACAATTTTTTGAGGGGGACGGGGAACACACACGTACAGCACACGTCTGCGCTCATATCAAAATTTGTTACGTTACTACAAACTCACACTAAAACAAAAGTGTCACACAAATGCCTGACCCTGATAATTTTGGTCAGACTTAATGTTAGAGTTTGGTCAGAGGGGAAATCGCTCGGTCACATCTTCATTCCTTTCCTGCTCTAAGAGTATACTAGTACAAAATCGTCTCTCTCAGTTGTCCCGCAATGGCACTACTCAGTGGGACTAGTGGGATAGACGAGAATTAAGCGATTTAGCCCGCGTTATTCTGTAGTACCTGAATCTATACAATAGAACTATGAAGTTTCTTTTTTTTATTGTTTATTCAGGAACAAAATTTCATCAAAGTCTCATAGTTAGGGCCAACCACTAAGCTATAATAATCGTGAAAAGCTCCCTTGAAACTTTGTGCATATCATTTGGAGCTGAAATACCATTGAGTTAAAGCTAAAGTATAATAAAAGAGTAAATGTTCTTGCCTTATGAACAAAGTTCAACACACGGGGAAGTGTTCAAGAAAAAATGAATTTAATCCCTAAGCCGTAACTTTTAAAAGAGTACTCTTACAAAGAACCTTCTGGCATGACTGCGTCAGAAAGTTACTCCTTATACTCTTAGATTGTGGGAAGAAATAACATATTTTTGGATGTGGCATTTTCGTAATGGAAGCACTCTTTATTTCTCCTTAAATTATAGTGAACGAGACGCCGCTGGGTCGTGCGCTCCCAGAGGAAGGACTACGAATTAGTCCGAAACATGTTAAGCTCGACTTATATACGTAAGTGATCCGTTTCTATTTCACTATGATTGAGTCTCACGGTAGTTTCATGTTAAAAGTGGCAAATCTCCTTAAATTATTGAACGAAATTCTCGTTTTGTCAAATGTTACAAATATTTTTCGTATTTTAAACAATTGGACCCTGCGAAAACATCAATTTATTAAAAATAACCCAAATACTCGGCAAACGTAGTGTAGTACGCCCTCCGGCCAGGTGGGATGACGATCTGCGAAAGACTGCAGGCAGATGCTGATTGCAAAATTTGACATACATACGCTCGAAAAACATAGCCCTCCTTTGGCAGTCGGGTAAAAACCTATTGTTATACCCGTTACACCGTATCCAAACTCTTGATGCGTTAAAGTAACAAGACTTTAAAAGTTTTTCCATGAAATTGAGAGGGGGTGGTTTAATAAAAGGCTCACCTTTGCAAACAATACGCCGATCCTCACACGTGCTTGTTTATCTGCGTAAGAATGTTTACAAGTAAGTTTGTTACGAAAAAATGTTGCGTGAATATTTTATTTAGGCCTCAGGTATGGGTTCGGTTAGGCTGTCAAATATTTTCAAGAACTTAAGTGAGAGTACGCTGAAAGTATATTTTGCTTAGAAAATATGAAATTGTTCGCAGAAAACTGTCACTCAATTTATATTGAGCGCTATTTTATTGTGTCCCTTTTAATTTTCTGAAGTCATTTAAAAATTGGCCAAAATCAAGATAAATATATATATATTCAGTATGTAGGCAGTTAAATGCACTTTACACGTAATTTTTAAGTCCTAAAACCAAGACTGCCAAGAAAAATACAATTCACGTTAAAAGTACAGTCAAGAAAATGAATTCCCGACCCACCATGGAACCTTTTCACAGTAAACGTCATAGAGACATCGCATTGCTTGACAAGGAAAATCGTTATGACGTTTACTATGAAAATGTTCTATGGTGGGTCAGGAATTAAATTCCTTGACTGTACAATCTTAATAATTGTGTTAAGATTGTGCTTTCAACGAGAATTGTATTGTGTAATTGTATTTGTACATAACATAACCACAAATGAATTATACAAAGAAATCTCACCAAATGTGTTAAAGGAACAGGCTGCGGGGTTTATAGGCCACATAAATGTTTTAAACCTTTTTCTGGCAATTGCAAGACCAGCTAACACAAAGGTACCATCAGTCTTTTAATTTTCAATACAAACATTGTTTAATTTCGACATTTTAATAGTCTACAGAGCCGGTTACAGCGTGTTTTATACTCGCACCGAAAAGCCGACACTTTTAAAAGCCAGCAAAGTTAGTATCCGTCTGATTTGGCCGGATTAGCATATTTTAAAAGTGTTCGCACCTGCCGACGGAGTTGGGTAAGAACCGAGCGCTGACTCTGCGGTCACAGCAAAGGAGAATACAGCAGGTAGAAACGTATATATATATTTAATAGTACATTATTATCTAGGCCGGGAAGTATCTAGCAATGCATTAATTTATTTTTATTTTTGGTTGACCATAAAGAACGCACTTCACCGTATGTACTTAGTTAACAATGACGACTTTTACGGACATTTTCGAGAAAATATTATTACAGACCTTTATGGTGACGATAATTTTTTGCTCGAAAAAAAAACGGTGTCTTTAAAAACGCTTTCCCAGAGATGAGACTTAGCTAGATCGATTTTTCGACACAAAAACCATCAAATAGAAAATGACATAGGAATTATTGGAGCCGATTCGAAAAAGTACGAATACAAGTTGAGCTTTCAAAGTTTTCAAAGTCAATTCCAGTGGGTGAAATTGAAAAGACAACAAATAAAAACTTTTTTGAAAACTGCATGGATTATTACAATAAAGACAGCATGCGGATAGTGATTGTTTAAATGTGTTTATCCATACCCGTCGACATAATTTTTTTAAAAAAGAGAACATCTTTTTTTTCATTTAAGTACCCAGGATCAATTCCTACTGTATATGTTTCCACTGCACACGTCTCGCCGCCTCGCCTCACTTCTCAGGTGTTAATTCTCAAATTATCATACCGTCGAAATGAGTTTGTCGAGTGATATTTAATTAACGCTCATCCCCACATTGTTCTCGGTCATTGTTGTGACTAATTAATTATTGCAATTGATCTTATTTTAACCTCTCTTCAACAAAGCCTTAATCAACTTAATGCGCTTGAAAATTACTTCTAAGATCACGATAAGTACTTTAGTGTTCGCGGGTGAGCAAAGTAATTGTTTTTAGTCCATAAACAATAAGGACCTCCGCAAAGTAATGCCTGATTCAATGTATCTATGTACATCTACTACACCTAAAGCTACCTCGCCAATCGGTCGACGCCGGCATCAATCGAAGGTCAATCAGCTAAAGATCGACAACTACTCAATTGAAAACAGACGAAAGCAGCCTTTAAATGTGATAGGTAAAGTATCTTAATATAACTTAGCACACAATAAAATACAATACAAAGTATTCTTTATTAACACCACAAAGCAATACAGGGAGATCATAATCAGACAACCATTTAGACACACGAATGCCAAGTCATACATAAAAAGTCTTGAAATTAATGCAAAGTATTCTTATTAAAAGAGTAACAAGTGTACGAATGCAACACGGATGACGGCTCGACTTCTGTTTGTAATACTACAAAAAATATTTTTATTTAAAAATAGGTAATATTTTAGGTACATAATCTGTGAGATTAACAGCTAACACTAACTCTACGGCAGCGGTTAAGTTAATTTAATGAATAATTACATTAATAATAAATAAATATTTAACCACACAGATAATGCATCTACACAACATTATAACTACCTCTACTTTTAACATAAAAATAATTCGTAGTTTATCTAACAAAAGTCCAGCCGCAATCCTCGTCGCGTTGTGCGCTCGTTAGGTACCTTCTTAAAATCCAGAAGCCTTTTACTATCTCAAGACCTATCAAAATTCACAAGAAAAATGTATCATTAAGATTAGATCAGCTGTAACCCGAAATCGCAAATGACGTATTGGATGTAAGTAGCCCCCATGTAAGAACTCTCGGTAAGAAAATTTTCCGTGACGTCGGTGGGAAAGTCGGCTTGAAAAGCTGCAAATGCTACCGGAACCGTTGGATCTGAAGAAAATATTACAAAGATTACATTTCTCCCTTTGGCTCTTAAAAACTGGCTTGAAGAGTACGTGTTTCTTAGAAGCGAAATCGCAAAAACAGCATTACAGTAAAAGTAGAACTTAGCAATTTAAAAAAAATTGTAAGACAAACCACACCAGCTGACCCATTATGAAACTAGTGGCTATGTGAGCTGTTGACATCGCGACCTTATTTAAAAAAAAAATGACAAAAAATCTATGTAAATTAGCGAACCTGCTCACAAAATTTCAAGTGAATCGGTTGAGAAATGCGAACTGTAGAGGAGAACAGCAGGACAGACACCGGACAGACAGACATACGAAATAAATTTTGTCCAAGCTGAAACTGAGACGCTTTGCTCACTTCGTTCGCTCGGTCAATTAAGCTGAGCTCGTGTTATGGTCACTATGCGACGGATAAACCTAATTACAAAAATATACAGAAAACATTTAAGACTGGAGAGCTAATATTCGTATCCATCATACAAGTATCTGCCCCGACCGGGAGTCGAACCTGGGACCTCAAGCTTCGTAGTCAGGTTCTCTAACCACTGGCTATTTATTCAGTCGTATTATAGTTTACTAGGCTTGAGTCGGTCAGGAACTAAGAACTCTTAGGAATGAATTCCCGTCGCGGACCGAAAGGAACTAATTTTACAAGATTTGAATCGGTCTTTGCTCCTTTAGTTCAGTAGGTAGAGGAGTGGAGTGGATAAATCGCTTAAGCGGAACGGAGTGAGTGAGAGTGACCGAACAGGGCAACGCAGCGCGGCCGTAGTGCGAGCAAGATAAATAATCAAAGTGTCTTTAGAGCAAGTGCGAGTGACATGAACAACTATCATTCCGTTTCGTGTCCTTCACAAATCAAAACAGTTCCAATTCGTTCACTGAACTAGTGAACTAAAGGAACTAAAAGTCCGAACTAGTTCCTTTCACCGATTGAAGACCGAGCAGGCACAACTCTAAGCTTACAAACCTGAACTCTGTCCCAATCTGGGATCAAGCACGACGGTGGGCAGGGCTTCGTTGCTGTACGCGAAATTATCCGACTTGTCTAATCGGAGGTTCTCCACTTGTGGGATGGTCACCGTCACGACCACCGAACCTTAATTATTTAAGAATTATAAATAAGAAATACTCGAGGGTAGGTATTGCATCTCACGAGCGCGCGTGGCCTTTGGTTGTGAGTGGGACGTCGTAACTATACTCAAGAGCAATAAAAACGGGTCACTTTGTATGAACAATTCCATACAAAGTGACCCGTTATTTTTGCTCTTGAGTGTATTTACGATAAGTCAGGGTGCGTGCCTGTTGGTGAAAGAAGTGGACGAGCACTTCACACTGTAGGGTAGGTTATAGAATGCGCAAAATGCAATACAAAAATTGCCACAGAATGAATTCAGTTAGATTTAGGCATTAATTTGTGAAAAGTCAGACTAATAAATTGGAACGAAAATAACAACATGCACTGAATAGGCGTGCGCGGCTCATGTTACTGGCACTGATTATTGCCACAAAACTGGCAACAAAAACGGAGTATGCCGAAGGGCCCGTCCATACGCTATTTAAGTTTATGCTTAAAATGCTTGTTTTTTTTTTAATGAATGCTTACGGAATAAAACGCTAGCGTAGCCATGTGTGATAACAGGCTCCTTGGCTCTTCTGTGGTATCTGAAAAAGGTATCGTTGCAACTTTTCTGCAGATCCCTCATTTCTATAGCTATGACAAGCTTATCCGTGTCTCTGTTAATACTGAAAAGAAAAACATATTTAGTATTAGCTTTTGCCCTTTGTAAGCGCATAAATAAATCCCGTTTATTCTCTATCCCATGGGAATTTCAACAAATCCGTCTTTAGTGCTTGTATGCATCACAAAAGCAACCTCTATGCAAAATTTCAGCCTTCTAGGGCCAAGGGTTTCGGCTGTGCGTTGTCTGTCAGTCACTCAGTAAAGGAAGATTGATTGAAAGTTGGGCTAAAAATAATGTGACCGAATATTGTAATGCTTAGGGCCTAAATAAAGCTAAAGATTTATTATATTCCTAGGATTTGTGCTAGTTATGTCATATCTCACTCGAAACTGTTCTGGTGAGAGAATCTTCAAACATTAATTTCGTAATCGAAGTGGCGTGAATGGAAATGTAAAGACCTTTACCCAGCAGTAGGTAGACGTGGGCTGATTTGATTGGAGAGAATCTAAGTTAAGACTATTGTTTACTACTTAAGATAGTTAAAATACCTAAATTTTTATACTAAGTAACGTTTAGTGGTGACATCAAATCGCTAAAACTTTGTTACTTACTAGAACTCTTGTACTCTTCCGTTGTTAAATCCTCTGTATTCACAATTCAAGGTGGTCTCCGTAATATTGACTCTTGGGTAGAACTGATTACTGATGGCTCTGTATAGAGGATTGGGAACCCTGCCAGGTGCTGGCAAGCATTTGCCATGCTGGAGGAAATAGCGCCGAATGCAACCCAGGTCGCCAACACGACAGGGACGTTCAAGAATTTCAGGAGCTACAAATTAGAAAAAAAAATGAAGCGTGCTACATTAACATTCTTATCACCCTAGTGATTTGCGAGCGAGTGCTTCATACTAATATTGCTCGCGGCGAACACGTTGCGTGATCACCTTAATACAAAACTCGCTATCAAATCGCCAGTGTGATAAGGCTGTTAGAGGAGGTTTAGGAAGTAAACGGGAGCAGCCTTTAGCCTATCTTTGCACTATGTTTTCTTCCACAATTATATGGGGACGAGGTACACACGTATACAGCACACCTCTACGCTCATAATTATGAAATTTTTTAGCTTTCGTACTTACAAACTCATACCAAAGCCAAACTCTCACACAAATGCCGAAAGCACGCACACCAATCAACGGACCCTGAGCAAAATGATCAGCGTAATGTTAATTTGTTGAAATAGGGGAAATCGCGTGTTAACAATATCCTTTTGTCTATGCTCTTACTAAATTTGACTCTAACAAAAATTAGCAATTTAAAGCTATTTAGCTTCGAATATTTAATTTATTGAATCAGGCGTTACTTTGCGGAGGTCCATATTTATGAACTAAAAAACAATTACTTTGCTCACCCGCGACCACTAATGACAAATAGTTATATCTGTGCGGCAAATGTATGTTTCCATGCAACACCTCCGCCTCCACTGCTACACGAATCAACACATGCCACACAGACCCAACTATCACCACCACCACTATACTAAACGCTGACGCGTTTCGGCACTCTCCACGAGAGACTCCACGGCCTCGTACATACATTTGCCGCACAGATATAACTATTTGTCATTAGTGGTCGCGGGTGAGCAAAGTAATTGTTTTTTAGTTCGAATATTTATTTCGTAAACGGATCTCTTAATCGAAAAATGGTCGTAGCACTCCTTCAACATTTTTACACGACTTCCCAAAAAAAAGAGTGTATTGTTGAAAGACCTATCTAACGACACCCCTCGCCATGGGATGGATAAAGAAAAAAATACCCTCACTTTAACTATGCGTAGGGAACCTTATAAAATTCAAGAATTTATTCAACCATTTTCCTGACGTGATTAATATGGTATGGCATGACAATACACCTTTCTAATCTAGTACCTAAAAATACCAATAATCTTCGAACTATTGCCGCAGAAGACGCGTAAGACGGACTGGTGAAACTATAATTGCATCAATAAAGGCGTTCGAGAAGCTCACCTTCTCTCTTGAGGGAATTTTTAAGGACTCCATGGAAATCATAGATCCGAAAGAGGCAGCGCTGTTAGGTCTAGAGAGGAAAAGACAGATATTATGTAGAATAAAATATTCTTACCTGGTGTAACTCCACTTGGTGAGCTGGGAATTGAATTCGGTGGCGTGCCATTTGGTAACGATGGTATATTGGTTATTATATTCGGTGGCTGTGGCAATCCAGGCATACCACTTGGTAAAGGTAAATTGGGTATTCCATTTGGTGGCGTGTCATTTGATAACGATGGTATATTGGTTATTACGTTCGGTGGCTGTGGCAATCCAGACACACCACTTGGTGAAGGTAAATTGGGTGTTCCATTCGATTGCTGTGGTAATCCCGGTACTGCATTCTGTGTCGGTAGTGCAGCTGTGACACTGTTAAGACTTGGGGGTGGAGGAACAATGTTTTGCTGCCCAAAGCAGCCGACTATGAAAAATATTGTACATGCAACACTATTCATTTTGCATGCCACTCTGTAACTCTTGTTCGTCGAGAATCTTGGGCGGCTATATAATGACGGTTTAATTACAAGTGTTAATTAGTTATCTGTTTAATTTATCGATCTCCCTGCGTGATGTTTGATTGATGATTGCTTGTAAACAGTTAGGCTGCCTTTGCACTATTTGCGATACAACATTTGGTACCGGAGGTATTGTAGTTACAACACTTGGTACTGGAGATATTGTTGGTATAATACTTGGTACCGGAGGTATTGTAGTTACAACACTTGGTACTGGAGATATTGTTGGTATAATACTTGGTACCGGAGGTATTTTTGGTACGACACTTGGTACCGCAGCTGTACTTGGTACAAATTTGGTACTGAGGTAGCTGCGCAAAGCTGTCGACTACGTAAATAAATGCACACAAATACTATCAATTTTACGTATAATATACCTACTGTACAATAGAATACAAGAACTCTTTATTGGACACGTCATAATAAACATAACAGAAATAAATCGCAAAGAAAATACGAAATAGCAATGAGCGACTTTATCGCTACAGAGCGATCTCTGCCAGGCAACCATACAATATAATACGAATATTCTTTATTGAAAAACACAAAACATAATAATAATAATATACGTAAGAACAGATTAAAGCAGTGCCCTAAGCACGACTTGTCGAATCCTGCGTTACGTTACGTTTATCGTATCGAGATCGAGAAATCTCATACTAAATTTTAGTTCCAAATACGCTCACGGGCGGGCGCTGCTCCAAACGTCATACAAACTCGTTATAGTTTACTATTCGATTTTACGTGACGCAAGATTCGACAAGTCGTGCTTAGGGCACAGGTGGTGCTATTTAGAAAGTGGTATCTGCTGCTGTAGTTTTGTTGGACGGGAATGTTTCGTGATAAGCGTTAAATACTGAAGAGTTTATTGCTAACACTAAGTATAGACATAGTAGGAAAACCTTTCCTACGGGCCAGGCAAAAATCAATCTTATGACAATGTCATAAACATTTTGACAGGTTGATTTTATTGGCTGATTTAATTAATTTATTAATATTATACCGCAATGACTTGTGTTTATCAGCCTCCGTTATGTATGGATATACGTATCTTTGTAGATGTAGGTACGCATGTTCCTTTGTGGTGTGGCGCTCTAGTACTCTAGAAACAAAACGAGTCGGGTGTTATATTGATGCACTTAGCCTACTGTTTTTTTATTTAAAACAAATGATACAAGTCTTAGCATAACATTGTGGTTTGTTCTGTGCTACGCTCCTTATAACATATTCTAGTTATGTTATAAGTAACTTATAATGTATAATGAGCAAGCTTTTCTCTTTCTACCCGACTGCGCCACGCAAAGGAGGGTAATGTGTTTATCAGCTATGTATTTAGTTAATTCTATTTGCAGTCTAGTTTTTTGTTTTTACAAATAAATTTGTTTTTAATACCTTGCACTCGTAATTATGACAAAATGAGATAGGTATTAGCCTGATTAAGCCTTCATACATTTTTAAGCCTGCATGCAATAATTGTAATAATTAATTTAAAACAGCAGTATGTCTAAGATTATGTTTAATGACAGGCCAAGACCTATTTCGTGGAGCGTTATTTAACTAGAAGGTCTTAGTTCGTAACCAGGTTAACCTGGTCATTAATCAAATACAATTTTTAAGTG
Organism: Clepsis dumicolana; assembly: GCA_963691665.1. Classification (NCBI taxonomy): domain Eukaryota; kingdom Metazoa; phylum Arthropoda; class Insecta; order Lepidoptera; family Tortricidae; genus Clepsis; species Clepsis dumicolana. The sequence continues at coordinate 4,656,380 of OY829524.1, read as the reverse complement.
TATAATTAATCTCCATACATAGGTAGAAGGTAGATAAAGGTTTAATTTATTTTATTACTAACTTTAGCCTATTTTATTTAGGGAAATAATGTCTAATGACAGCCAGAAATGTTTAACATGAACTTACAGTTGAATGGATGAGGGGAGGGTTATGAAATAAATGGTTAAACAAATTAAACCGCGTTACCAAAAATTACAATTTAGTCTTCGGAATGAAAAGTAGTAACAGTTTATTTTTAAGATTTTATTTAACTTAAATTGTTTGTATTGAACTATGTTGTTTGTTTCAAAATTTGCAAATAATTTTTCGACCACTTGTACCTACCTACTTATGCAAGTCCGGTGACAATACAATTATCTGGTGGTGAAATTTAATCTTGGTGGTGCGGTCAGGATCGTCTCGACAAGAGGGAACTCTTAAATTTAATGGTTAATGGTATCGACTTGAAATTTTGTACGGATGTGTAATTTAAATGACAATACAAGTACATACAACAGAAAGTACAGTCGGCAAAAAAGATTGTACTAAAAACGAAATTTTTAACAGAAAACTTATTAGGTTTACTTTCATACGAAAGTGTCAAATGCGTGTTTGTGTGAGTTGAGTTTGAGTTCAATATTATTTATTCACCTCAGCAGTTTATTCTCTTTATCTCAATTGAGAACATGTCTTTTCACTAACAGTTAAAACTGACTTTATCTGGCCCAATTATACATGATTGATTAGTTGGAAAAAACACAGATAATCTTAATCTTAATCATGAGCATGAGAAGCTAGCAAGGGATAATTACATACATCCCTAACAACATAGCGATTATACCGACTGCTCTACTTAAGAAATTAGCAATTCTAATACTATTAATAGTATAGTAGTATCTTCGTTCACATTATAAAATGCATTACATCGCATAGCGTGATTCCAGGCTATTGATAAAAGTGTATATATTTCATGTAATTAAAGCATTACACGCTCAGGGTTCAGGGTTCACTAACGAACACAGTGGTACACTGTTAAATTTCATTATACACTCATTGAGCCTAAGATTTGAATATTATAAAAATACTCCATAATAAACCCAATGTTTGAAGTAACACCTAAAGTCTAAGCAACATTGTTATTATTTTTAAGCCGACTTAATCATTATGATGTATGGCTTATAAAATAAAGTTAGTTAATGAAACGTAAATATTTTTTACATGAGGTCTGTTTTTTAATTCTTTAGTCGATATTTTTTTTGGAAAAACAACACTTTATGATGGATTTATTTAAAAGATTACCACATTATGTGGCCCGAGTACGAATATTCGAATTTGCGTAACGTAACGTTAACGTATCAAAATCGAGAAACCTCATACAAAATTTTAGTTCCAATGCTGCGTAACGTAAAATCGAATAGTAAACATTGTCGAGTTTGTATGACGTTTGGAACAGCGCCCGCCCGTGAGCGTATTTGGAACTAAAATTTAGTATGAGGTTTCTCGATCTCGATACGATTACCGTAGCGTTACGCAGCATTCGTAAAGTCGTGCTCGAACCTCGGACGTAAACGCGAACGCGATCGTGACGTATTTTTGGTCGATGATTACATAGACGCTTTGGAAATCCATAAAAGCGGCTATCAAATCTTCATCGTCCAAGTTGTGTTACGTCACGTGACACACGGTTGGATAGCTGACGTAGAACAACGACGCAAGCCGGTCTAATCAATATTGCACCGTATTCTAACCACTAATCCATCTCAGGTGCGATGTGACTGGCGATTCAATTAATTAACACCAGAGGGTCGAGCACGACTTTACGAATGCTGCGTAACGTTACGGTTATCGTATCGAGAACGAGAAACCTCATACTAAATTTTAGTTCCAAATACGCTCACGGGCGGGCGCTGTTCCAAACGTCATACAAACTCGACAACGTTTACTATTCGATTTTACGTGACGCAGCATTCGTAAAGTCGTGCTCGACCCTCAGATTTGAGGTTGTTAAAGGACACAACGATATTTATTCTGAAATATGTTGGTGGCCTCCAACAAGATGAAGATAGTAAAGATCGCGGATGGATGCGGAAAGCACAAGACCGGTCTGACTGGAGAGCCTTGGGGGAGGCTTATGTCCAGCAGTGGACGTCTTTCGGCTGACATGATGATGATGGTAATGCCTACCAGAGGTTTGTCGTTAAAATGAAACCAATGAGTGTTGTATTAAGTATATTGGTGAAGCGGCTTTGCCTGTGAAAGAATTAGAAATAGGCTAGCTCCCTATCCCGTGGGAAATTAAAAAAAAAACCCTTTTAGTGCACCTCTATGATCATCAAGGTACATGTTTGCCAAATTTCAAGCCTCTAACTCAAATAGGTTTTTTTTTTTAATTTTAAGATAGTTTTGCAGTTATGAACCAAAAACAATTATTACTTTGCTCACCCGCGACCACAAGTGAAAAATAGTTAATCTGTGCGGCAAATGTATGTTTCCATGCAGCACCTCCGCCTCCACTGCTACACGAATCAACACATGCCACATTCGTGCAGAGTAATTGTTTTTGGTTCATAAATATGGACCTCCGCAAAGTAACCCCTTATTCAATAAATTAGTTTTGTAGTTATTTAAGAAAATAGGCGAAAATTGTCCCCCCTCCTTAACCTCGAAATTACAGGTGTGAAATATTTTCAAAAAAATACAGGAAATAGTTATTTGCCTATAGATTACAGGAAAATCTATGAGAAATCCATGGTATTACATAAAAGTAACATAGAAAATTGGAATTTAGATAATTAACGTACGGAACCCTCTCCACGCGAGTCGAACTCGCACTTGTCAGGGTTTTTTTTTTATTTTAGCGCACGTCGTTTCAACCTCTTGCCAGTAAATTTCAAACTAAATATCTCCTGTCAATTTCGAAATTAACTTAAAAGTTCTTTTAAGTCCGCGCTCCGACTAACTTTCGAACTTTAACTTTACAGTAGAAAACGGAGCAAACATCAAGAAAACTAGCTCTTAACTGAAAGTAACTTAACAATACGTTAGAATCCACGAGTTCCCGACTTGAAGTAAGTTTTCACAATGAACGAAATAATAAAATGATTTATTCAATTCTGCTGCAATGCTGCGAAGTTTATTAAAGTGGGTCATCTCTTCAAGAGTAAGAGTCATAATAATAGGTATAATTTTCAGTTACGTTCTTGGTCACGAGCACGAGAGAAGAAATAACGAAAAATTAAAATAAGCGTATATACACTTATTTCTGTGTCCCAAATCTTTGATTTTGCGATAGTCTATTTTCTTTTTTTGTCTTATGTCGTAGTTTGATTTTACGTGTTTTCTCTCCTAATATGAAAACATTAAAAATCTTATTACATAGTTTCTCAATGTGTGACAACTTATTTCTTAGTAAGACTGTTGAGCAGTATCGGCACAAGTACGTTTACGTTATTTTGAAAGTTTTTTTGTAGCAGAGGTAAAATAGAGATTTTTGTACTAAATTATTTATAAGAAACTATGCATGAGAACAGCGGAGTTTATTTAAATTCAATGTTACTTGAATTAAAGGCACCTTGAGGACGCAAGTCGAGACCATCGACTTGCGTCCAAAACGTCACGTCCGAAACGTCGAGGTATTTAAATAATTCATTTATTTTAACGTGATTAAGTCCCCATTTTATCATAATAAAATGAAGTTAAAAAGGCAAAGGGTGTCGATAATCATTTCGAAATTATCATTATTATTAATCAGTTTTTTAAAGTCAATTGAAGCTGAGTACACTTCAAATATCAATAAGTATGACTATTAATTAGATCCTCCAATTAAGGTGAACAGAGACGCAATACAGATACAGGTAATTACTAATTTATGCATCCATAATGTTGTAATACCTATCCCAAGGTTTTTTATGTATCCTACTTCTGCCGCTAATACTCGCAAGTGGTCAAAAGTATATCCTATTTTGCATCACAGTTTGTAAAATACCCAACGACGATATTTATTTAAGGTCACTCGAAACTAAAACAACCTAGTCGAAAACTCTATTAACATTGGCGTAAAGTTTGGTCATTACGTAAAACCTTAACAACAACAACTCACCTGTAGCAAACCAAAACTCACTTCACCTAACTTGCACTTTTAAAAATTCCACTTTCACGTGAAAATACCACTTGCGGAAAAGTTTTACGTAAATTCCGCTTTTCTCAAACCTACCCTCGACACGTCAGTACGCGCGAAAGCTCGCGGTCAACTGAGCCTCTGTTTCCCAAGCCTGTCTCCGCTTTCATGAAATGAACTGAAAGACCCCACGCTCAACCGAAACGCTATAAGTGAAATTTTAGGAGTAACGATTTCAGACTTTAGTGGACAGTCTGACAGTTGGTTATGGATTGGGCTAAATTTTGTTTTCACAGTACTTCGGTATTTGTTTGGGAGGGTCTCAGAGGCGGGAATGAGTGTGTCGAAAAAAAATAAGCCAACCACGACCCACTGAGTTAAGGCTTTGGGGCGGGTTTTCACTGAATATCTTTAATTAAAATGGCAACTTTGCTTAGTTTCGTTATGAATTGCTGTTGCGAGGAAAACTGGAAGTGCCGGAAGACGCGGGAAAAGTCTACAGTCCATGCTCTGAATGGCTGTGTGGAGTTTCGTGTTTTTTTCGAGCTTGTTTTCGAGCAAAAGTTTTTCAATGCTGTCAGTCTGGGTTTGTGTTTACTTACCTAGTTTTCAAGAATTGAACAAACCACTCATGGAAAGAGTATTACAAAATTATGAGGCCTACGCTTTCGTGAAAGGTACCACAGAGATTGAAGTGAGTTGCTTAACTTCTTCGACAGCCAATATAGAAAGAGATCACCAAACTGACAATAATTAAGAAAAAATGTCGACTTGCTTTAATCCTTTTGTCGGAACGGAAGACAACAATTCTGTAGGATTCCCATCTAATAAAACCAAAATTAAAAAACATTCAGAAAACAGAAAAAAAACAGTAACAACAGTTAAAATAAAGTTAAGTATATTATTTTGAAACAAGTGTAAAACAATGTCATCAAAATAATATTAAAATTAATGTGGTGTGGTTTGGTATATCAGACCAAATATTACAACACAGACAAATTTAAAGCTTAACTGGTTATTCTGATGGGAAAAAGCACTACAAATAAAGATAAAATTTCATTTTCCACATTTGCTTTAAACGCACAAAGTGAATTTGTATCTGGCCCCTATTTCACCAAATGTACAATTGTCAGTTTTCAGTGGCAATTCGGTGTGAACTGCTGATTTGAAAAGGTCTTGTTTTAGCGCGCTTCATATTGTCAAAGAACATTTGAAATTGGAGGAATTAGGCGGGAAACCGATTAGAGTGGATCGTGTCGTTAATTGAATTTTAGTTTCTGTGCTTAATGTTGTTTGGTGGATAATAAAGATAGTGTATTATACAGCAAATTGACGTGAAAGTGTCCAGCAAATGAAGAATTCAAGTGAAAACGCGTATTCCCTTTGTTTGGGACCCCCAAATATCCGCCAGCTGCTGCTCGCCGTGGCTCGCCGTAAAGTACACTATCGCTTTACGGAAGGCATGAGCAGTTGACAGGACGTGACTAGGACAGACTGACACAACTCTGTCGATGACAGGACTTTAATATACAGAAATTTAGAAAACACATCAGACTTGGCTGTATGGACTCAGTTCCTTTGCCTATCCCTTATGGGATGAATTAAAAAGAAAACATTTGAAATTGACAATTGTAAAGATGGTGAAACAGGGGTCAGATGTGATTCAACGAGCCACTTTGGTATGGATGTTCTGTGGACAAAGTGTACAAGCTATTTTTGCTCGTTAGTCTACTTTGTAAAGGATCTTAGAATTTTTGAAATCCAACGCAAACGGCGATTTATAGGTACTCAAAAGTCCTCCCACATAGAGACCCTGATTATAAAACTTGAGGTCCCGGGTTCGATCCCCGTTCAGGACAGATGTTTTGTAACTATGATGAATACGAATGTTTGTTCTCGGGTCTTGGATGTATAATAATTTCGTATATGTATTTATTTATAAAAGTATGTTTATCTGTCGTCTGGTACCCATAGGCTTTGCCCAGTTCGTGACTTGGTGTCAATTATCCCATGATATTTATTACTGTTATTATTGTTTATGTTTTTATCATTAAGTTTTTTTTTCTCACGCAAAACTTTTCACTCACCAAGACCTGGCTCTGAGTTGAACCATGCTTGAAGAAGGAACGCGGTTATTGACTAACATTTTAAATAAGCTAACTTAACAGTAGGCTCATAAGCAATAAAAATAAAGTAGAAAAAACTGTGCGACTTTTAAAAAACCGGTCAAGTGCGAGTCGGGCTCGCGCACCGAGGGCTCCTTGCAAAAATCTTGAAGATCTTTCCCTCTTTTCCCGAGTGTTTTATGTTGTGCAGTGTCAACAAAGCCCTGCTCCTAAGCAAAATGTACCCATTGTGGGTCATTTTGTATTGGTCTGTGATAATACAGACAGACATAAAAAAAACAAGATTTTTAGATTTATCTGATGGGTTGTGCTATAAGAGGTACCCTCATACAAATTTCATGTTTCTGGGACAACCGGAAGTAGGTTAGGTAAGTAGGTTTAGGTTTTGGAAACACCCTTATTAATATACAATGACAATGCAAAGAAAACTCAGGTATGCAGCTGCATGTATGTTTAATTTCATACTATGAATGTTTCGTAAAAATAAAAACAAAAATAATCAACATATCGATTATTTCCATTTACCCTTTATAATGACTGTATCTTTTGATTGCGTTGACTTAAAAGTTTGATTTTTTCACAGCTTCAGGGGATTGCAGACTTACATGTGTTTGATATTAATTAAAAATGGTTTTTGACAGACAGACAGACGAACAACAAAGTGATCCTAATTTATTATGTCAATATTTATTGCTAAGAGGTTGTCTCGTTTGTGTTTGTCTTTTTTTTGCATGTTTCATCAATTTTTAAATATTGATAATTATTCAACACTTAGCAAAATCATGTTATTATAATATATCAGTAATCTACTTACTGACTTTTTTGAACTAGTTTTATTTATTACAATTATCATCTTTTAACATGAAACTACCGTGAGACTCAATCATAATGAAATAAAAACGGATCACTCACGTATATAAGTCGAGTTATATACGTGAGTGATCCGTTTTTATTTCATTATAATTATCAACATTAAAAAACATTAGGAATAATAAAATTATTTGTATTTAATGAGAACCCTTCAAATATAGCGTGTCGTTCTAGCATGAAACATACTTCAAACTGACTTCAAAGTTAATAAAGTTTCAGACTGAGACAATGTCATTTCAAAGTTAAAAAAACATCACAAGCTTATACTTACTTAGTTGCCTACATTACCCAAGTTATCTCAACATCAGAGCAAGCGAATAAGCCATTTTTTCAGACGCCTCAGTCGCCTTAAAGACCTCGACTACTGAAATTTATCTGAAATCAATCTGAAGAAGAATCAGATTAAACTTTTCGAACCATGAAAATTACCTTCATCCCTTTCCAACCAAGGCGTGGCTTATCCTCCACGCATGCGTGCAAGATGCTTCTTAAGAATAAGAATCGTCATTTTCTTCTCCTGACAGATAATATATGGGCATATACATAGGTCTATATACTTGAAAGGTCTGTATATAAGAATCTTGGCAGCCTTTTGTGCCTTTTTGTCTGAAATCTTGGATAAGACGGGATCACTCGTCTCGTACGGGATTGGTTTCGTTGAAGCACAACTTCGCGAGGCGACACTTTATAGTTTGTTGGGATTAGACTACTTCACGAGCGCCACCAGAAATGTTCATTGGACCAAATTTATACCTTTCCGGCCATAGAACGTTTTCACACTAAATGTCATAACAATTTTTATCTACACACATATCATAAGTCCTCTATAATGCGTTCAGAAACCGAAGAAAATTACCGGCTCTTCATTATTGCTGTCGCCTGCAGCAACGAAAAGTCATTACATCGAATTCGACGTAGTTAAGAGTTTCAAATTTAAAACATCTTCAAAAACCAACGTAATTTACAATAAAAAATACGAAACGTCAGCTCGGTGTGTTTGTCTATGATTTAAAAAAAAACAGTCAAATTCATGTCAGGTATCGATATGCAATGCCTTCGGTTTCTGAACCCATCTTAAAGTACTTGTGTGTAGATAAAGTAATGCATGCAACTCTACATAATTAGGCTTTAAAACACTTGTGTAGATCTTATTATAAACCACAATCGTATTTTAAGGACCCTCATATGTAAGAGTTGCAAGCTATTATTCTTGTCAAGCAATGCTATCACTATGACTCTAATTGAGAAAAGATTGGGTGGGTCAAGAATCAATTTTTTCGATTGTACTCACTACCTGGGTTAAGCCCTAACCCGGTGTTGTTGACGTATTTGTAGCGTCTGACGTTCCGTTAACCCTGGGTCAGTGTCTAACCCTAGTCGGTGCAAGTCAGCCTAAGTGTCGTGTCGTAGCGAAGATTTCTGTATTCACCAGTTAGGTTCCGCTAGATGAAAGCACTGGTGGAAGCGGATTAGAAAAATTAGCAAAAATAATGCACTGACAAGCAAAAATGACGCGTCACTTTGCATACAACTCTGCGTGTAACTTTGTTTGCGTGTAACTTTGTTTGCGTGTAACTTTGTCTGCGTGTAACTTTGTTTGCAAAGTGACCCGTTAGTTTTGCTCGTCATTATATTTGGATAGCATGCAATAAGTCTTGCGTGTGGTAGGGTAGGACCATGACTGTGGACGGTCCGTCTTGATCGCTACCATCATCATACCAACAGTGCTTGCACTGTAGTGTTCCGGTGTAGAGAGTATGATGACCGGGGAAATAACAGGCACAAGAGGCATGTCATGTCAGCCCGTTAGGTTGGCAACGCATCTGCAACCCCTCCAGCTGGTGTTGCGGATGTTTATGGGTAGTTTGCCTTCCTTTTTGTATAAAAAAGTCCTTAGCTGCGAAACTTAGCATAATGTTTGGTAAAAAGCTGCATATATCTATCATCTCCATGCAAATATAATATAACATTACACTCGTCATCAAGCATAGTTATCAACAAGCACGTTCGAATTTGAGTCATTATATTCCTATATACTTATGTTACATTGTTTTTAAAGCATAGTCATTTTGAGGGTAAAGCTGGAATTATCTCGACTTGTTTTGTCGATTTTTCGATTTACAAATCTACGCTCAAATGTGCGTAACGTACCTAAACGTCAAATAAGATTGTGTAGACTTACCATTAGAACAGTATCAGTTCATATGTTAAGGTACCTATAGCAAAATAAGTTTTTTCACAAGTCAGGCAAAAAACAATCTCATATCAAGGGCATAAACACTTTGACATGAAAAACAACGGTTATATTCACGTTTTTGCCTATTATCGTATTTGTAACAAAAGTTAAGTACTTCATGCTACATAAAAACCGGTAACTATGTAACAGGTAGCCGTGGTAGTGAGAGTGAAATAGTTCGCTAAACTCACTCAGCAAAAAATTTCAGTGAAACCCATAATATTTCAGTCTACTCGTGACCACAACACTCGTGACTACAAAACCGCCGAAAAGTTGAGGTCATTCAAATCAATTTTATTGCGCTTGGTGTTTAGGTAGTTAAGTAATATTATTAGTAATATACGAAAATGTGTCGAAGTATATCAGTTAAATATATTACACCCTTATTACTTTATTACAAATTCTAAGTTATGTCAGTGGAATTAAATAAAAAAAATAATGAGCATCTCATTGAGGTAAACGCAATCTTGCTTGCGAAGTCCAATTTCGTAAGCAACTACTTCAAAATGAGATTCCATGATAACTAAATAAGCAGCCGTGATTTGCTTCTTTTATTTAGAACAACAACAGAACACAATATAGCCCGCAACAAAAAAATAATTTACATAATTCACTTTGTAAATTTATACACAATATTTGATAATTCGCTTTTAATTTACTGGTAGGTGCAGTTTTGGTAGAAATACATCCAAAAGAAAAACAACTTACTAAAAAAAAGGAAAAACGTTCGAAATCGCAACAGACATGAACGTCTTTATCGAATTCCGTTAGCGAAAATACCTCCGAATTTACTGTAAGCCTTTTACCAGCCTCGCAAAATACATTCAGTGGAATCCACGGGCTGCGACTGAATACGAATTCGTATATTTTGTTACAGTTAAACGTGACACATCCACTTATTGCGGAGTTTAGTCACGGAGTGTCGTGAGTTCCACGAGATTCCGCTGCCGGGCGAGAGGTGGCGCTGTTAAGTGACAGCGCAAATTGGCGCCCAATGTGGGGCTAGACATTCCTTTCAAGTTCTTGTTGGGAAAGAAGCTTGGAGGAGTAATAAATGAACTGAAAGTGACTAATCGATATTTACTTGTAAGCAGCGATGTACTTAGTAAATAGAAGGTTAAGCTGGTAGCTTACAGTGCCTTGATGTTTTAAAATGAAATTCAGAAAAAGTGCCAAAAAGTTACCTTTTAGAAGATGCGTAAAAATTCAAAGTAAACCTAAAATTACAAGTCTGTAATAATTGTTACGAGTACGACTATTATTGCCTCAAACAGCGTGATAAAAAGGGATACGAAATAAGAGTGATCGTTTTGAAAACTTTTATTTACCTACATAGTCAACATACAACCGTGAACGGTGGAGAGTGGCTTCGTCAAAATCAAGACCACACAAAAATCCACATTTCATTGTAATATATCCCACAAAAGAACCGCGAACAGTTCGAAGTTCCCTAGGGAGGGTTCCGCAGCGATTAAGCGAGCGTTTGATGTATTCATCCCGACTAGAGCGAGATAAAAGTGCCCGTGGCTCCCTCAGGATTTTCAGTCGTTAAGTGAAACGCTGGTGGCTCAGTAACGAGATTTTACGGTCGATGGAAAAGGTTAGAGGCACGAGACGGTTTAAAAAAAGGGCATCTTGAGATTTCGCGTTCAGCCTGTTTGTTTGAGAAACGCGAATGAGGGTTAGCGCAATTAAAAAATGAGTCAAAATCGAGTGAGGACTATCTGTCAATTTCCACCAATCATAAGGTCAGTAGCTTGTCTCTCATTGGTGGAGAATGACAGATAGACTTTAGTCGACATTGGCGATGCTAGCGGATTTTTGACTCACGACAGCCCTAATTGGATAGTTTTGCATGAAAATAATATTGTACAGGTACTGGCGTAACTTTGCGGAGGACCATGTTACAAGTACTCAATGGGTTAAATGACGCGCTTTTTTTGCATAACTATATAATTTACACTACTTCGCGGAGGAGCTATCTTATTAAATCCATTACTTAGAAAATAATAGCAACGCTGAAGTTTATTAATAAATACGATGCGTTTTGTTACTTCAAAGGATTTTGTTGCTTTAATCTTATTACAGTTAAAAAAAACTTTGAGCTAAACTTGTCTCGTTACTTCGTGATTAACGTGCAAACAAGCAAAGGAAGGAAATCATTCCTTTAACTTCGAAACAAAATATGAACAAAAATTATTCGTAATTGCATCATACCTTATCTGTATCTATCTTAACAGTGTTTATTAAAAGCAGGCAATTAAAAGAAAAGTATTAAGTTACGTTTACCACCATTATTAGTGAGAAATAACGAGATAGGTTGATACAAGCAAGTACCTAGTTATATTAACGGCAACGGATAAATATTTTTAAACCCGCGTTTTATAACGCCTCGCGCGTCTTTAACTTTTCTTTAGATCTTTCTTAACAAAACCGCCACAGCCATTTCTCGACCAACTTTCCGAAAGACCTAATTGAAAAGACTGTATTTAAAGTTGCACTAATAGAATGCTCAAGTTTCCGAGGTGAAAGCGACACACCCGTGGCTAGGGAACTTCGAAAAATTCCCGGCCAGTTTGTCTTACGGTAACTTAATAAAAACTATGGCACTGACCGAGTTCCCAACTTAGGAATTAAGTTTGGAGAAACATTGGCGAGGCGGTGTTTTGGACATTTTGTACTTCCAGAGGTTATGTTTTTATTATTAGTCAAGAGTGGAGCGACGACCAGGGCCCTATTTCACGAAACTCATTAGACTAATAATATTAGTCCATGAACTAATATTTTTTACAAGTTTACTAGTATACGTTTCTCGAAGCTACAGTAGTAAAATATTAGTTATTAGTTACCAACTAATAAATATTAGCTAATATTATTACACTCAATTGGGTTTTTGTTTCATGAATAAAAAGAAAAAAAATTACATTAGTAAAATGCACTAATAAAGCTATTGGTCTCGGAAGGCTTGTAACAAATATTAGTCGAAACTATTAGTGTCACATTTTACCAAACAAATTTATCAAATCTGGAGCGATTCCGACGCTTCCGACGGTGAAGAAGGTTTAATAATAATTCGAAGTCGACGAGTCTTTTTGAACAGAAACACGTACGTAGTATTTCAATCCACGTACCAGTTTTGTCTAGTACGATTTGTGACTACTTCCCATTTTTTCCGCTTTGTTTGAGTTGAGATCCATTTTAAAACAATATAATATTATCAAAATTAAAGCAACAATTCGCTTTTAACGCCAATGTTGAAACATTATCATCTCATAAGGAAGCTCAAAGTCACTCAGGGCGATGGAGAGGGCTATGCTCGGGGTTTAGGATAGAATCAGAAATGATGATATCCGCAGTAGAACTAAGGTTACCGACATAGCCCGAAGAATTGCGAAACTTAAGTGGCAGCGGGCGGGGCAAAATCTCAAAATCTTATTTTTTTATGTCTGGCTGTATAATTATGTCACAGACCAATATAAGATAACCCCATACTGCGTTTTGCTTACCCATTTTGCTTGGGAACAGGACTCTACTAACACTGGACAACTTAAAACACTGGGGAAAAGCGGGAAAAACTTTGTACAGAACCCTCGGTGCGCGAGTCCGACTCGCACTTGGCCGGTTTTTTAATAGGTTACAAGTCATGGGTTGTAGGTGCATTCAGCCAAGCCAGACTAATATTTTTCATTAGTCTACCAGTATTATATAGTTACCAGTCTCATCATATTTTTTGAGAAACATAAAATATTAGAACTCGTAAATTTTTCACTAATAGCTAATAACTAATATACTAGTAAACTAATAGTTTCGAGAAATAGGGTTCAATGATTCGGTGTCACTTGCTGACATGAAGAGCAAAAGCTCAACAACAAAAGTTTTAGCACGCTTCATATTGTCACAGAAATGTAGTTCGAATTGTCATTGTAAACTGACAATTGTATAGTTTGTGAAATGGGCCTAGATAAAGATCGTGGGAGTGCAGTGGATGCGGAAGCGCAAGACCGGTCTGAGTGGAGAGCCTTGGGCTTATGGGCCTATGTCCAGCAGTGGACGTCTTTCGGCTGACATGATGATGATGATTAGTCAATTGCGAAATTCGGTACTTTCTCGTCCTTAATAAATAGACTTTAGGGCTTAAAAGCGCGGAGTCTGTACATATCGTGATAGTTATTGTTTGTTGGTTTATTGGACAACGCATACCTGACGAAGCATTTAGAACCTTCTTTTTAAGTCCTACCTTCTAAGTAGTTCAATATTTTTTTATGTTATCTATCACAGTGACATTTGCCTTTTAAGGGCAAAGACAAAACATCATTATAACTCTAGCCTTGAAAATAAGGGAACATGTGGATACACAAATTAACAAACCAAGCTTTATTTTCAAAACTCTTCGAATCAAACAGCAAATGGTGACAAAAACCAAAATCGCACTAATCTGAATACATTATTCGGATTTAAGTTATTCTTACATTCAAAATTAACTTCTATTACAAAGTTATAAGACATGTATTTGCATTTAGTCAAAATGTCTTCTTTTGAGCTCTTTAATTTAACAGCCAGTCACTACATTAGCATTCCCACGGTAAATCTACTTAGCATTTCACTAATTCCCTGTAACAAGGTTCTAAAACCCGTTTCCAGACTAACTAAATTTAACCCTCACGCTTATAGTTTAAGGTTCTGTTTAAAGTGTACTGAAATGGGCATCATGGAACTTTGGAATTGAATCCTATTTTCTAAACAAACTGAACGCTTAGTATTTAAGGATGTTTATTGTAACTTTTTAGAGAGAGGTTTAACGGCGAATTAAATCATGGCTGTATTTCGTTTCTTGAAAAGGGTTTTGTCTTGTTAATAAACTTATAGTTTTTCTTATAAAGACAACAACAACTTATCACAACCAAACATTAAGTCTTGTGTTATAAAACTTGGTAAACATACTTTTCAAGAGAAATACAACGACACATGTTTCACCAGGTTTGGAAATTGTACAGCTAACGGGGTGGTAAGGGTTGGTTGTTTTTTTATTTATCATAAAATTTTGACAAGGGATGGAGAGATTTCGCTAAATACCCGGGGAGTTCTGCCACGGGAGCGAAGACGCGGGCGAAAGCTAGCAAGCGATTCCTAGTTAACTAAACAAACTAAAGACACAAACGTAACATTAGTCTAAAAATGTAATACCACGTAAATAAATGTTTTAACCAATAAACATAAAACTTTAAGCAACTCTAGGTACCCCCAACCGACCGTGCGATACTAAATTCAAATCAGTTCGTGAGCGGACTGCGGAGAGAGCGGACGTGCTGCCTTTATTACGAGTATACAAATCTATTGTAAATGTAAATGCCAAAGGAGCTGTGCCCTAAGCACGACTTGTCGAATCCTGCGTTACGTTACGGTTATCGTATCGAGATCGAGAAATCACATACTAAATTTTAGTTCCAAATACGCTCACGGGCGGGCGCTGTTCCAAACGTCATACAAACTCGTTATAGTTTATTATTCGATTTTACGTGACGCAGGATTCGGCAAGTCGTGCTTAGGGCACTGTTCTTGCAATATCTATTTGAAAGTCTAATTAAGTAAGTAAGGGTGTATTATTAAATTATTAGGGCCTTTGTAGTGGAAATTACTTAGTACTTCTAAAATAAAACTGCCGCGAGAAACGTGAGATTCAAACAATTAGTCCGAAACAAGTCTGGTAAGTATATTATAAGTGAGTGATGCGTTTATTTAAATTTGCAATTTTGATCTCCCTTTAGGGAAGCCTTTAGCATCGCACAAAATGGTTGCTCAATCTTATTATCAGACGGGCCAAATGGATGATTAAAAGATAATTGATATTATTTTAACTTTTTAACCCCCGACGAAAAAGAGGGGTGTTATAAGTTTGACCTATGTATCTGTGTATCTGTATGTCTGTATGTATGTGTATCTGTCTGTGGCATCATAGCTCCCAAACGGTTGGACCGATTTCGATGCGGTTTTTTTTATCGTAATTTAGTCTAAAATCCAGATGGTTTTTAGCTATTAAAAGTCATTAAAATCGATTCACCCGTTTTTGAAATAATGAACTTTGAAATGACAAAGTCGGGTTTTGCAACTTTTCTAATTTGGTTATAATAACTTGACATGTGCCACCTATTTGGTCGCGCGATTAAAAAAAATTAAAACTGGAGTAAAGGATTTCCATACAATTTTTCTGCTCTAAAGCAACATAGTGCCCTCTGTGCTGGATATAAATGTAGTGTAGTTATGATAGAATGGCAGCATAGTTGGAAGAAAATACGTTTTTAAAAACGTATTCATCACAATTTATTAGCATTCATAATGAGGGAATCGCTTACTGTAAGACGAATGTCCGGAACCGTGCAACGCCGTCATTACTTACGACCGCCCAATTTACTGCGACCCGTAACCTTCATAACACCCCTCCACTTCCCCTTTTAACTGGGGGAGTAAAGGGGTCAAAGGAGACTGGTGCATCTGGTAAGGATTGTGTTGTACATCATTTCGCAAGCAAGTTAAGGTTGCAGAGGGCTAACGAGCTTGGGGAATGAAATGGAACGCCAAAGAGTTGCTAACTGATTTTTTCGCATGTAAGGGTGGTTTAGAGTTACTACAGAGGCCCGAGTACGAATATTGAAATCCTGCGTAACGTGACGTCATCGTATCGAAACTTCACACAATTTTTTTATTCCAAATACGCTCACGGCGGGCGCTGTTCCAAACGTACTTTCTCGATAACGTTACTACTCGATATTTGTACTCGGGCCTCAGCACATTACTAGAGTTTAATAACTTTTGGACCCATAGTGATGGTGATGAGAGGGTATTGATAATGATGATGATGATGATGATGGTGGTGGTGGTGGTGATGGATGGTGAGTTACTGGCCACGAAGTAACTCTGTTAACTATGCATTTCGTGCATGTTATTGTTGTATAAGCGAGTCTATTTAATTTATCCGTATTATAATTTCGTTATGGCAAATCTGAGTTCGCTACCACTTTTGAACTGCGGGTAAATTATCTACATAAACACCACCAGAATTTTTTTACGTCCCACAGCTGGGAACAGGCCGTCACACAAAATGAGAGAGGGCTTGGGCTATAGTTCCCACTCGGGCTCATTGGGAATTTCACATACACCATTGAATCAAATACATTTATTTACATAATAAAAGCAATTTACAATGACAATAAATCTAAACTAAAACTAAATAAACTAAAACTTAAAACTAAATTAAATCTAAATAAGGCCCCCGTGGCATGGTGCCCAAAAGGCTGGCAGCGTTGCCTCGCTGAATAGCGATGCTGATTCTTTGAGAGAGAAAACTGCCAGCCCTTTGGTCACAAGTTCCATCGACTAAGCGCTTTTTCAACTCTGAAATAAGCTTGCAAGCGCCGGGACCCAAGGTTTCAAACCAATTGAATTGCTTCTCAGAAGCTCATGATAAATTACAAATGTAATTTCGCACATAAATTCCAAAAAACACAGAGGTGCTAGCCGGGGCTGGAACCCACGACCTTGGGAGGTCATACCTCAAACCACTAGGCTATCAAAGCTAACCTATCTACTATGAGTAGTTTACTAGTATAATGGAAACCCTTTGCTATGTTACATTGCAATACAAGTGCAATAAGTCCTCACAGACCCCTCGAAGTTCAACGTGAACTGAGGACAGTTCACAACTTAAACAGCACCTACTCTCTAAAGGAATTATGTAAAGCACTGGATGGGGCCATCCAGGATATTAAATATGTTGAACAATCATCATAGTAATAACGGTTTTAACTGATTCGCGGTTAATTTAATTGGACTTACTTATTAAATACCTCTACGCAACATAGCATTGATCATGATGTCATGATGGATGTAACTGCGTCGAAATGTTTTGAGCTCTTCTAAACCTAGTAAGGTAAACGGGAAACCGGGTAAGGAGGTAGGAAGAAATTTAGGGATGTGAAATTTAGAGTTATTGAAACTCTCTGTAAGTTTATATTATCTAGAGACGAAATTATTTAGTCTAAATTAAAAATCTAAAATTTCAGATCAAGAAAAGTGTCTTGTTAGTCGTGCAAGGCGAATATACAAAACAACATTACAATACAATACAATACAAGAACTCATTATTGAAAACCACATAATGAATAAAATAGAAAAAGGTACAAAGATCTCTACCAAGCAACCATGATGGAATAAAGGTAAGAACATGTTTAAAGCAGGCGAGATTAATCTTTCGTCATTTCCATTCAGTATCTCTACTACGGCTGCACTGCAACAGCGATAGCACGAAACTCGCGAAACTTCCTGGTCGGACCTGCGTCGGAACGGCGATACAAATTGGACGAACTTCGAATGTGCCCTGTATTCGTCCAATATGTGAACGGACTCTGTAATTGTAAAGGCTTTAAGTGAGTATAACTGGACTGTACCTGTTATGTCGTATGTTGTGTGTGTGCGTGTGGTGAACAAAGGCCCTTCTCAACATCGTACCTTTACACATTCTGTGAACTAACTAGGTTTAAAAAAAGCCTTGACAACGTAGCAACGGCTATGATGCCTGCCTGTACTTTTGTCGCTTTTAAGCGATAAGACCGCCTATTGTCTACCGTATCTGTTTTTCTGTAATCTTCTTGTACTGTTTTGTGGTTTTCAATAAAGAACATTTGTATTGTATTGTACTTTCGCTCGAGCTTCGGCCACCCGTTAGACGTGCTTCTTGATACGACGTATTCTTTACCTACTCGCATAAATGCTCAGGATTTTTAAGCCATCAAAAAACTGGCATCATTCGCCTACATCCGCCCCGTCGCATTTTTACTCTATGCAAGTACAGTCGACAGACGATACAGTCTACAGTTAGTCCTGAGTATAGTCGGCGACAGGTATCGCAATTCCGCCCCTGCCAAGTTTGAGACGCATAATTAAATTAGCTGTTCGAGTCGGTTCCTTTGGGACAAAGGGTACGCTTCGCCAGTTGTATTGGTTCAGCTGAAATGGAGTTTTTGGATTGAGGATGCGTTCAAAATATTTGTAACTAATCTTAAATGCGACCGGGTCACGAAAAATGCACGTGCGTGCTAGCAAGGAAAATCATTTATTATGAGCACGTAATGGCTGGCAGATATAGCAACAGCCTAAATCACTGGTCATGTTAAAAGTGAACATAAACTTGGAATTTTGCAGGCATGTAAGGTATGTTGAGTATTCATACAGCACTAAGAAGGGGTATTTACAATTCCCACGGGATACGGGAGTAACTTAGAGCAAAGCCTCGGGCATAAGCTAGTAAATGAATAAAATAATGTAAGTGGATCTATTTATACTTTCACACTTTCACACTTCTATTCAAAACTTCTCTTACTAAACAAACATTATAGAAAAGAACATGAATCCCAGGAAAGATAGCATGCCGCTGTACTGTTAACCTTCACAAGGAAAAAAATGTCCATAAAATTATTACAAGTAATCCAGGAGAGAGCATAAAAAATTCACCAATGAAAAATCGCAGTCATAGTCGGACAAGCAGCAGACATTCGTCTCGTGCGAGTGGAGAAAATACAGTAGGCTAGAATTATTTAGAGCGACTTGGCGCTTGTACACACTTGTATACATCGCAGGAATGCAGGACCACAGGCGACCGTAAATACCGTGCACAAACCATCAACCAATCTGCTCGGCGTCGCATGTAGAGAAGTCCACGGGAACAAGTCGAGCAGTTAATTTTTTTACTAGAACGGGATCAGTCATAAGTCCATTACTGGATGTCCGTGTAGGAAAATAATTGAAAGAGCGATTGCCAAGCACGAACTAAAGCGACTCCGTTTCAGTTTGGGCAGAAATGCATTCGTATGTCCTGCTGGCTGTCCCTGTCCTGTTACAAGACGCATTTCTCAACCGATTGTCATAAACACTCTGTACACAGTTCTCAAAGCCGTTTTGCTTTTCTTTGTTGTATTCTCGACGTCCGAGCAACATACCTCGGCGGTCCGCCGCTTGGTGACCTCCGGCCTAGGGTGAAGTCACATCTATCAGCATCGAATCGCATTTGGCTGGATGATTTTGGACACACTATACGCATCGCAAGTTAAAGTATGCTGTTACATGTTTTCAGCTGCTAAAGGATGCTGTCGCATGGTTTTATCTGCTAGAGTATGCTATGGCATGCTTTTAACTGCAAAAGTATGCTATAGCATGCTCTCATTTGCTAAGAGATGCCAACACAACGCAAGCTTTAGTACCCTTATACGTTATACCGCAGGTGAAGTTCAAAATCAATTTTTCCTCGTCCATTTTTATGCATATATTGTAATTATTGCAAGTAAACAAACTAGTGCACTTTGCTAGATGGACACGTTGTGATAGATAATGACGCGGTCGGCCGCCCGCACGCCTCCCCCTTTCGTTTGGAGCCTTTCTCATTCGCAAGCATCCCGGCTCACTCTTAAGCAGCCGTTATCAATCGCTAGCGTTATGTCTCACGCTTAATCAACTATTCTCATTCGCAAGCATCTAGTATCACGTCTTAAGCAGCCGTTCTCATGCTTTATCATGAAAGGGCATTCTTCAGTATGTTAAATGAATAGCTACACTTATACGCATTTAATGCTGAAACTGAATCGATGCGGAAGGGTGAATGAATGCGGACGCATCTTCATACAAAATTGTGTTTTTGTATTACAAAATGCGATTCGATGCTGATAGATGTGACTTCCCCTACTGTATTTCTTCCTCCGCTCCAGCGCACGCTGTGAATTCGAGACATTCCCGCATGGCAGTCACGACGTCTGCCGTACTTTCTCATCTCCAGGCCGTTTTTCAAGCGCGACCGGCCATTTTTTGCCTGCATTAGGGCACCTGATAAATTACAGTGT
This sequence comes from Clepsis dumicolana, assembly GCA_963691665.1. Lineage (NCBI taxonomy): Eukaryota > Metazoa > Arthropoda > Insecta > Lepidoptera > Tortricidae > Clepsis > Clepsis dumicolana. The sequence continues at coordinate 4,636,168 of OY829524.1, read as the reverse complement.
CAAAGGTGTGACGCTGTTGTCAGAGTTTGAGGTTGTTGATTTAAGGGCTGGTGCGAATATTTTAGGGATTGTCTATGAACAACTCCCGAAGCGACGGGACAGAGGGACAAGCACGACTTTTCGAAACCTGCGTCACGTAAAGTCGAATAGTAAACGTTGTCGAGTTTGTATGACGTTTGGAACAGCGACCGCCCGTGAGCGTATTTGGAACTAAAATTTAGTATGAGGTTTCTCGATCTCGATACGATAACCGTAACGTTACGCAGCATTAGTAAAGTCGTGCTCGACCCTCTGCAGACGAGACATTTATTTACGTAATTGATTCCCGAGGACCTAGTGTAACCGACGACCAAAAAATAAGTAAGTACGTCTCGAATACGATGAGAATAGTTTGTTGTCGATACGTGCTCTTGAAGGCGCTGCAAATGGCAGTAATCTAGTGGCTCGAGCACGAGTTTTCACCAAGAGTCGAAAAGATATAGAGAAAATATAAATAGTTCCAAATAAGCTCACGCGAGAGACGCTGTTAAAAACGTCATCCAAATTGGCGATACGATAACTTTACTACTCGATTCTTGTTGAAAACTTGTGCTCGAGCTACAGACGTTAACGCGAACGCTTTTAAGACGTTTTGTTGTTTCAAAAATTACAAAAAATCTTACTAGTAAAGTGAAGACCGCGGAAGTTTGAAATATCATCATCACCAGCCTATTTATACGCTCCACTTCAACGTCACATAATTTTGACAAGTCTTTACCCTGTTCCGCGATTAACTTGAGTCTGATGTCATCATTAAATAATCATACTTTATTATCATTGCGATATACCTAGGTATATAATAACTTGCGTTGGATCGTACTAAAATGATTCTCGACTCAGTCTCGATTGGTTATTGTATTGATCTGAAACATTATAATAAATTTATGTCACTCAATCAAACAGACATTTGCAGAAATACAGTTAATCTTGTCGGAATGGCCGGTTTTAAAATAAGGCACACGCGTCGCTGTGGCAGTCGTCCATGAATTGATGGGGAATGTGGGATAATAACAATATCAGCAGCTCCGATCCGAATGAATCGATGCGTACGAGCAAAGAGCAGAATATTGTATAAAGTCGACAGTTGAAGAGTGCAGTCAGCAGCAAACGTTGCTAAGCAACCGATCACAATGTCACAATGGTCTAAGCAGGGCTCTATTTTACAAGAGCTTGTGCAGATCATTGTGGTCGCTTCGGTTGTTTAGCAACTTTAGCTGCTGACTGTACACGGAAAAACATATCTAGCCACCTTAGCAATACTTTTCGAGTTATCGCGATTTGAAAGTTGGGAACTATGTAATTATGCATATAATTGTTTATATATATTTTTTTAAGTACAAATATATATCCATAAAGACATAAATATTTGTATATGTAACTGAGTGCTAACTTATAGTCCATTGAGTGAGCAGTACTCTACATTTTGAGATTAAAATCTCGTTTAAAAAAAAAAGTGACTAGACAATCATGTTTTTTTTCTTTTGACGCCAAAGAGGGGTGTTACAGATTTGATGGTGTATAGATATACACCTATACCTAAACGGATTGACCGATTTCGATATTTTTTTATCGATAGCTAGTTTATTGGAGATGGTACTAAGCTAAGTTTTATCAAAATATATTTAGTCGTTTTTGAAATAGGACTTAAAAATGAAAAAGTCGGGGATTTATAATATTTCTAATCATAGATATTGAAAGACAGATGAGCCAGTGGGTCGCCAGATTGTAATGAGCCAGTGAGTGATCACCGCTGTCCTGCCATAGACATAGAGGAAGTGCAGATACGTTGTCAACCTAAAGGGCTAAGATGAAGTGCCACTTATTTTTCTATGCCCTTAAGTGAACACAGCAGTGTAAGCACTGCTGCTTAGCGGCAGATTTAGCGAGTAAGATGGTGGAGTGGCGATCGGACCTTGCACAAGGTCCTACCAACCGCAACTACTTTGAGACGAGGCAACCAGACCAAAGGGCAGATTGCACAGTCGTTGGTTCCACGCGAAAACATTTGACGAGGCAACCAGACCAAAGGGCAGATTGCACAGTCGTTGGTTCCACGCGAAAACATTTTTCGACGACCATGGTTATGTAGTTATGATATTCTAATAATGTGATTACATTTTAATGAAAGAATGGAGAAATAAGTTGAATCTCAGGGTAGTTTCATTAACCCTCGACGAAAAAGAGGGGTTTTATAAGTTTGACCTGTGTATCTGAGTGTCTGTGTATCTGTCTGTGGCATCGTAGCTCGCAAGCTGATGTACCGATTTCGATGCGGTTTTAGGGTTCCGTACCTCAAAAGGAAAAAACGGAACCCTTATAGGATCACTTTGTTGTCTTTCTGTCTGTCTGTCTGTCTGTCTGTCTGTCTGTCAAGACCCTTTTTCTCTGGAATGCGTGGATGTAGCATGCTGAAATTAATATCAAATACTCAAGCCTGCGGTCCCTTAAAGCCGTGAAAAAATCAACCTTCTAAGTCAACGCAATCAAAAGATACAGTCATTAAAAAATCTATTTCCATACAGATTGTCGAAATCGGAAAACCTACAGGGTACTTCCAGCTGTCCTAGACACTTGAAATTTGGTATGAAGGTAGCTCTTATAGCACAACCACTCCAAAAAGTATGTCTGTCTGTAGATTTCACAGACCAATATAAGTTGACCCCACACTGCGTACATTTTGCGTTAAAACACTGGGGAAAAGCGTTAAAATCTTTCTACGGAACCCTCGTGCGCGAGTCCGACTCGCACTTGGCCGGTTTTTTATTCGAAAGCTAGTTTAATCGAGATGGTTCTTAGTTAAGTTTCATTAAAATCGGTTTACCCGTTTTTGAAATGAAAAAATGAAAAAAATGCACTTTGAAATGACAATGCCGGGGGTTGTTCAACTTTTCTAAGTTGGTTAAGTTATGCTAAAAGAAAAACAGTGTCGAGTCTACGGGCGCGATCACCGGCCGAGCAAATCGTGGTTGGCTTTGTAATTAAATCGCAAATGAACGGACATTGCGTGTTTAATTGCGGACGGATAACTGCACTCTGTTTTTAATGCGTTAGCTGGGATTGTCACAATTTGGGAGAGCGAATTAGGCATCTAATCCTTTACAGATTACCAACTATCCACTATATACATATCGACGGTACTCTGACTCAACCTCGTATCTAAACTTCGACGAAATTGGAATAACCACTCTAGACCGCGAACCTTAAGTGGTTATTCCAATTCCGTTAAAGTTTATATACGAGGTTGAGTCAGAGTATCGTCGATATATCAACGCCCAGCCCAAACTATTGGACCTAGAAAGCTGATATTTGGCATAAGTACAGGTTTTCGTTTATGACATAGACAAGGGGTTAGGAGAGTTTTTGCGAAATTCCCGCGGGATAAGAAATTCTGAGAAGGGAGAAACTGTACTGGTTTAAATTTTGATGTACTTAACGTAATAAATGGTTTTGTAAAGTATCATATTTTACAAAACAGCTTGGTATTTTCAAGTGTTGTGTCTTTTTTAAAGCAACAGAAAGGCAAACGAGCGCGTTGGTCACCTGAAAGTAGGTGATCATCGCAGCCCATAGACGTCCGCATCGCCAGAGGGATTGCAGATGCGTTGCCAGCTTCTAAGGTAAAGCTAAGCTGCTAAGCTGCTCTAGGGCTAAGATGAAATGCCTCTTGTGTCCGTAATTTCTTATTTCGTTTCTAATATCGTATACGTACCTACATAGAATTGAATAGCTCATAATTTGCCTGTTTTTTGGTCTTGGTTAATTAAATGAACCGCGAACTAAAATCAATTAGGGGATAGATTTAAAAATCAATGCCTGCTGCTGACAGGGTTCGCTCTTGCCTCGCTGGCGTCAACACCTTGTTTATTGATTAAAAAAGCTTTTTTAACAAACAAAATTTTTTCTTAATAATGATCTCTGTACTAAAAGTGTTCGCTCGATGTTTAAGTTATTATTTTTGTTCAAAAAACATATCTAAGAATACAAAAACAAAGCAAATTTTTATCTCAGTGCTCTACGAAGTTGAAAATAAACTTCGAATTAAATCAAACCTGTCAATTTATTAAATCGTGCAATTTATATGATTTAATAAAAAAGGCTTGGTGTGAGATTTACAAAATTTCTTATCAAGTCAACCCGTTATTTCTTATCAAATAATACCCGTCAAATTTCTTATCAAATACTAGTCAAGCCGTGAAAACAAAATCGCCAGACAGTCACTCTCTCATTTCAAATACTAGTGCAGACAAAAACCCCGAAAACAACTTTTTAAATAGTCAAAACATTTTGTCTTAACAAAATCACTTTTAGATAAACATCGGCACAAAGGCTGTACCAATTAGTAACAGAGCCTGGCGGGTTGGGTTCCGCGCGAAAAACGTCCGAAGTACGGGTTTAGAGTTCCGCGTGTAATTGCTTGGCCTGGAGCGGGACAGAGAATAATAAAGTATAGAGAGCGCGATATGGCACGACTGTTTTTTAAGCATTCTTTGTTTTTCGAATTACATTTAAAATCGTTCAAATAAATACCAAACTTATTTCCGAAATTTGGAAAGAGAAAATCTGAAATTATTGCGTATAATAATGCTGTATAATTACTATGTGTGTAGTTCCTAATATAATCAGCTGTGACAGACAAACACACGCGGACCGAGTCACATAATAATGGTTCCTATTTAAACAATTTTGGTTTGTTACCTAGGTATTTAATACAATACGAAACATTATTTATTCATTACAACTCATTAGATTACAACAGAATAAAAATAGCAAAGAACTAAATAGTGTTTGTTGACTGTAGCCTAAAAGCAAGACAAAATGAAGAATCCATTATGTATTTATATACTTATCTCTCAGAGGTTTCAGTACCAAAGGTACAAACCCCAAACTTTCCATTGTCCAATCTTTGACCAATCGAAGGTTCACTCCTTAGCCGTTGTTTCGATCATAAAATAATCAAAGTAAACAAAACCGGAGGTCTCAGAGCCCTTTGACTGCGGTGTCCAATTAAATAAGTGGTTTTATTTGAACATAATGTAACAATAAAATTGTACTTATGTTATATTACTCGTCGCTTTACCACAAAATAATCAATAATACCTATTTGTAAAACTTTTTAACCCCCTACCCAGAAGTGAGTCTATCTGTGGCATTGTAGCTCCTAAAAGGATGAACCGATTTGGACGCGCTTTTTTTTTAAATTGAAAGCCAATTTAATCAAACATTAGACATAATGAGAACGGGATATTGACCGCGATTACTATTATTATTGGAGCTCATCAACCTGTAAGGTAATCGCGGTCAATATCCCGTTTTCATTATGTCTAATGCAATTAACCGCGAACCATTTAAAACTGTTAATCAAGACAGTTGTTAGGGAAGTTTCATCAAAATTTAACTTTGAAATGAATTTTTCGGATTCTTTGACTCTTCTGATTTTCGACCAGAGACGTTTGCGACCTCTTACTCTTGGTAATAAAACACATAAGTACTTAGATAGATAAATAAGTTATAATCTCATAATAATAAACTACCGTCTCGTATGCACCTTCCCCAATAATTGTCGACTTAACAATTAAGAGGAGAAAGAAAAAAACTGGGTGTCCTAATTGCAATTACATTGCCAATAGTAGGGTAGTTTACAGTACTAATTAGGAAAGCAGTACTGAAACTGCTCACTTTGCCGTATCTTCGCTATTTAATGTATTTGAGAGCACTGAAAGCAAACAGCACACCTATCGGTGCAGGCTTTCAGGCGGGTTCCGGCGGGAGTGCACTGTGACGTCACATCCGCCGCCGCATCCGATGCTGCCTGCATTGGTTCTTTAATGAAGCCTTGTCTAATGCAATGTGGTTTCAAAATTACATCGACACTGTGCTGTATTAGAGAATAAAGGTGCCCTGCGGCCCTGCTTCCGTATTGTGACTATTGACGTCTGGGCGGACGGACGTACAGTCAAGGAATTGAATTTCCAACCCACCTAAGGTTTAATATCGTATAGCAAACTGTCACCATAAGAGCTAGATAGAACACGACGTCGCTTTGACATGTCGCGTTTACGTTGACATTTTCGACCTTAATGTATTGCGAATGTTTAACAACGTTTCAACGAAATGGGTAGGGAATTAAATTCCTTGACTGTACCGCATAAGTACAAACTCAAATCGGTGTTTTATTTGTGCACTAGTTAAGGCACCAAGCGAAGACGTCACAGACACCTCCTAAGTATAGTTAAAATGAGAAAAACCGGACAAGTGCGAGTCGGACTCGCGCACGAGGGTTCCGTAGAAAGATTTGAACGCTTTTCCTTAGTGTTTTAAGAAGTCCAGTGTTAGCAGAGGTCTGCTCCTAAGCAAAATGTACGCAGTGTGGGGTCAACTTACAGAAAGATATAAAAAAAATAGATTTTGAGACTTTTCTGAGTGGTTGTGCTATAAGAGCTACCTTTAGGTTTTAGGAAATCGGCAATTTGTATGGAAACAACCTTTATAATGACTGTATCTTTTGATTGCGTTGACTTAGAAGGTTGATTTTTCACAGCTTCAAGGGACCGCAGGTTTGAGTATTTGATATTAATTTCAGCATGCCACTTCCACGCGTTCCAGAGAAAAAGGGTCTTGACAGACAGACAGACAGACGGACATCAAAGTGATCCTATAAGGGTTCCGTTTTTTCCTTTTGAGGTACGGAACCCTAAAAACATTTCAAATTCTTTATGACATTGACATATCCAACAAGATGGAGCGACGACCTGGTAAAGATAGCGGAACCGCGGTGGATGCGGAAAGCACAAGACCGGTCTGGGTGGAGGGCCGCGGGGGAGGCCTATGTCCAGCAGTGGACTTCTTTCATTTCATATTCATATTTATCATATTCATATTCATATTTCGGCTGACTTTAACAAATTAATTTTTTGTCTGGATTAATTATACCAAATTATACGTAAATATTTCTTACAGAAATGATGTCGGTATAATTAGAGCAAGTATCTGGGTTATACGTGATCATAAATCATCTGGTTAAATTGGAACCATTACTGTACTTAACTGCTTAAATTCAACGAATTAAACTTTAATACGTTTTTTACACTTAATGGTCACGCAACTGATTTACGCTGTACATTCAGCAATTTGCAATAATTTATAAAAGATACGCGAAACTGTTTTACTGGGTTAATACAATAAATGAAGTTTATTTAACAATGAAATACTGTATTTGCTTATTTATTTTTTTAGGCGTTAGTTCCCGAGAAAAAAACGCTGTTAGTGGCATAATAGTAACGGATAACCATTTAGACGGCCCCTTGAAGAACCTGAACAAAAACTATACTAACCTCTTTCAAAGAGACTTCGTTAACCAAAGTGATTTGAATTTTGAATTCGACGCCGGAAATCCTGGTAAGTTCGATTATTTTTAACCGACTTCAAAAAAAGGAGGAGGTTCTCAATTCGTCGGAATATTTTTATTTGAAACTGTAATGTTAAGACAGGGCTCCATCTCTAATTCTATCGATATGTTTGTCCATATCGCGCATAAAAATAATTTATGAGAATTGAATATATACAACCAAGCGCTGTGTGGAGACATGTGAGAAACATGAATGATAATTGATTGAACTAAGTACACGATTCCCAACGAGCGAGTCGGGCTGGACGGCGGCCTAGCGCACTTTACAAGATGCCAAAAGAATTTAGAGCGTCTGCGCAGAGCTAACATCTCATATTTGAATGGGAATTACACAACATTAACTGGAAAGAGATTTATTTAACAATTTTATTTTTGTTAAGACGTTAACGCCAGAATAGAGCATCCGTGTGAAATTTACGACTCGTTCTGCATCCGGCGTTTCTTCGCGGAACACTCCAAATGCAGAATCTCAGCTGAGCAAGTGCCGGAGCCTTTATTCCGAGCTCAGTCCACCATCTCACCGACCAGGCTAAACCTAACAGCCATTCAACATAACATTGAATACAGAGGGATACGGACTGGTAAAGTTGAAGAGTTTTAGTGAGTACCATGCAATGAAACATAAGCCTCATTTAGTGTTTTACTCCTTTGGTTCTACAACACGAAGATAGTCTCCAATAGTATACTTTGTAACCCATATCTAGCAAATCATCATTATTTATTTATTTAATCGTATGGCGTATATACATAAACATTTCTAAAACAAAACAAATAGTAATCAATTAAAGATAGCTATAGATCAACATTCAGGGTCCCTAGCCACGAGATTGTGTCAGGTGTTAAATCGTACAGATCTTCCGGGGGGCCTGGGTAGTAGTGAAGAGGACAGCGCTGTATAATATGTTCTATGGTTTGGGCTTCTTCGCCACAGTCGCAGAGGATCATCATGTCAGCCGAAAGACATCCACTGCTGGACGGCGGCCTTCCCCGCGGCTCTCCACTCAGACCGGTCTTGTGCTTTCCGCATCCACCGCGGTCCCGCGATCTTTACTATCGTCGTCGCTCCATCTTGTTGGAGGCCTACCGACAGCTCGTCTCCCGGTCCGTGGATGCCATTCGATAACCTTCTGACCCCATCGGCCATCAGTTCTGCGAGCAATGTACCCCGCCCACTGCCACTTAAGTTTCGCAATTCTTCGTCGGTAACCATAGTTCTACTGCGGATATCGCCATCTAGCAAATAAACATTTCATTTCATTTCATACAATTATTTTTGTTGATAGCCTACGCATGTATGTAAAGACTTTCTTCTTCATCATAATAATAGGAAATATACGTCTCTGTTATATTAAGAACAGCAGACTTGATTTGACGCAGAATGCAACGTAATTCACTTAAATTGTAACTCAAAATCGAAAGCAAAGCTCCTGAGTTAAAGAACAATTACGCGCATTATGCTGCTATGTGGCCCTCTTGACAGAAGCCTTCTTTCTGTTCTTCAAATATAGGATAGGAACAGTCAGCAGCAACTGACGCGCTCACAATGACCTAAGCAAAGCTCGGCTCTATTGTTAGCCTGTTGTGTGTTGTGCTGTTTGTCTGTTTGTTGTTGTTATTGTTTGTTAGCTTGTGCAGATCATTGTGACCGCTTCGGTTGCTTAGCTACTTCTGCTGCTGACTGTAATCGTACTCTGCTACACATTGTCTCTTGTTTTAGCATCAATAAAGCAACCGACAATTTGGTCATCACTCTCGGATTTGACTACGTTTCCTTCTTTGCCTACGTTTACCTGAAATTCTACCGGAGAGGCAGAGAGCCTGCAATTACTCAAGACTACGGTGGACTCACTCTCGGTAAAGAAAACTAGTATTAATGTATCATTTGTCACATCTCTAGCAAATCTATAATTTGGTAAAAACTACTTGTAATCTTATTGGCAGTGGTAAACAGCTTCCACTAAGTGTCGTTTGTCTTCATTGATTTATATAAAAAAACATGATAAGATAAAAAAACGTTATTGTAGTTAGACCAATATTAGACCTAGGTACTGCAAAACCAAAGTTCATTTTAATATTGACTAGGTAAGACTAAATATTGGATGCTAAAAATAATATTTTTCTATTGCAGGAAGGATGTCTATAACTGTGGTAATACCGCATCTCAATGACTTACGGCTGGACAAGGCTGACATTTCGACTTTTTTTGACGTCCCTTTCTATCCGTATGTTGTTTACCCCGGATTAGTCCCAACAGGTATGTTGACGACTGGCTGAGGCGCTGACTTGTCTGTGATACAGACCTATAGTTTTATTTTTAAATGCATTTTCCTGGCTATGTCACATAGATGAGAAGACAGTTGCGCTGTGACGTTGGTCGCATTAAGGCCGTTTTATTTTGTAGTTCTACTTTCAACAGAACTACTATTGTCTGTATTTGTCTATAATTTTATTAAACCATAGTGGTAACGTCCTCTTTTTCATCTATTAAAACGTAAGTTTTACAATACATTAACACCGTATTTTACTTAAAAAAATCTACTAAAATTCTTCCTATTTTTAATCATAATAATGTTCAAATGATATCTTGTCGAGCGCGTTATTGCGTGTCCAGGCCCCATTTTACCAACTTTACAAATGTCAGATTAGCAATGAAATGTAGATCGAATTGTCGTTGTAAGCTGACATTTGTGAAGTTGGTGAAATAGGGGCCAGATATTTTTCAGCACCTTGGCCGCCTCCGATATCTGACGGCGAATGAGTGTATTCCCATGTTACAGATCCTGAACTGCTAACCACATTTACTTCTTTCGGTGTCGGCCTTCAATTAAACGAACAAGAAAACCTTACTGAGGGAAGTTTCTACGCCTCGACGTTCATCCAGTACAATATTTGTGATTTTGGCCTGAAAATTTTGTAACGAAAAAGTGTTTTGCGATGAAACTGAAGAACACGCAACTTGTACTTTATTCATCAAATCATCATCATCATCATTATCGTGTCAGCCGAAAGACGTCCACTGCTGGACATAGGCCTCCCCCAAGGCCCTCCACTCAGACCGCTCGGTTACGCGATCTTTACCAGGTCGTCGCTCCATCTTGTTGGAGGCCTACGACAACTCGTCTCTCCTGTCTGTTGACGCCATCAAATAAAAAGCAAATACACCAAACGGTGTAATTGTATGCATATGGTGTTATTATTTTCATTGTTACTTTCGTCAAGAAATAACGATTGCTGTGGTGTGTTACATGAAGCATATTGAGTGTAATAAAAAATCTTGAATGCAGTTTTGGCTAACTCTTTAATCGACAATCTATCTCGTTCCAAACCTCCCATATCCAGGCACACGGCAGTATGTCTAGCCGAGTTCGCGATGCATAAAGGCTACACAGAGTGGCCATGGGTAGTACACATTTGGCCTCTTAATAATGGAAAATCTATTCTACATAAATCCTGACAAAAAGTGATGATAAGTATTCCACCAAAAACAAAAGAGGTAAAATGTAAACGGGAGCCAAATTTTACTCATGAGGTTTTCCATCTTAGCTACATGCACATGCAACTTGCATAGTTCTAATAGTCAAATATTTGTACATCCTAAAATAAACACTTGGGTTTTTATAAGCTGTGATTTCAAAAACTCAAGTTAAATAATATTCTGAATAGTTAATAAAATTCCCTTTAGGTGACAAAAGCCCGCTGTGGGTGTGCACGCCAAGTGGCGGAAGCCCGGAGCGGGCTCCTGTCAAAATTACCGCTAAGTGGCGGAAGCGCGCAGCGGGCCTCTGGCCGTTGTCGTATTTCGCGCGTAAATAAAACCGTTCAAACTGTTACTTATCTATCCACATGCTAGATGCATACCTGATTAGACAAGGATGACCACCCATAAGAGGCCCGTACCAGACAGCTTTTTTTTGCAAAATTTCGCGCCACTTGGCGTGGACACCCGCAGCGGGCTTTTGCCACATAGAGGGTTTTATAATATGTCTAGGTCTACTTTCACGTTGAGGACAACAATGATTTAAGAGTTGGACGCCGCACTGGATATTAATGAAATCACATTGAAGACACATTTAGACTACTTATTACTATTTTGATCCTGATAGCTATAGTGCAGGGTACTAGTAGGTAGCTAGTAGTACGTAGTGAGTATGCTTAGAACTAAAGCTAAAAGTAGGGTGATATCTAGCGGAAACTTTGATAAAAATATGCAAATTTATATACTCGTACTCTTGATGGAAAAAAAATCTTTCCGAACTTTTTTTTAAACTGTTATAAATTATAGAAGGAAAGAGAGGAAGGAGAAGGCTGAGGATAGAGTATTTAGATCAAATAAAAAAGAAGATAGACGTTGTGTTGTAGCACGACTCGCATTAGAAAGAACGATATTGAGACAACTGCGCGATGAGAGTGATACTCTTAAATAAGATGACGGTAAATAAATAAATAAGTAAGTAAATATCATGGGATAAATACACCAATTGTCCTAGTCCCAAACTAGGCAAAGCCTGTACTATGCGTAGGTACTAGACAACGGATAATAGTAGTTTATGCAACTGCTACATAATGAGGGTCCTTAAAACAAGAGTGTGTTTTTATGAAACGAGGCGAAGCAGAGTTTCATAATAGGATCACACGAGTGTTTTAAGGCCTAATTATGTGGAGTTGCATACATTACTTTATCTACACACATATTATAAGTACTCTAAGATAGGTTCAGAAGCCGAAGGCATATATCATACCCATACCTGTCACGAATTTGACTGTTTTTTTTTAATCATAGACAAACCTGACGAACCTGACGCTTCGTAAACTGTTTTTTTTTTTATTGTAAAAAAAATAATATCACATTATTATTTATACATGTCTGACTGAACTCGACTTATATACGTGAGTGATCCGTTTTATTTCACTATGATTGTAAATTACGTTGGTTGTCAAATTCGATACATCGAATTCGATTTTGAAAAGTCATTACGACATTGAATTCCATATCGTAATGACTATTACTTTACTGCTGGTGGTGGAGGAGGTGCTGGGGCTCGCGCTGTCGGCGAGAAGGCCACGTCGTGCTGCAATGCCGGTCATTTTCTACGGTTTCTGAACGCATTATAGAGGACTTATGATATGTGTGTCGATAAACATACTTACTGACTTTTGGTGAGAGCGCTTCGTGATACTGACGCATGTAGGTAATCCTCAGTTTAATAACCACGCTTGTATGATGGAGGTCAGAGAGTATTAATCATAACGCGATTTGGTAATGAGAGGGGAAATTAGCGCACATCAGCAAAGCAACTATTAAATCTATTTAATACTTACTTGTTTATCCTATAATACAGGTTTTACCTATTTAGGAAACAGTCTCTAATTTTTAAGAACTTTTGTATACGATGTTTTATGGCTTAATAAATTATTATTATTATTATTATGCTGTATATTTATTTTAACGTCTTAGGGTAGGTTTTTACAATACTCATATAAAAAGTAATAAAACAATATTAACACAAAATATAAAAACATTATAAAAACCTTACCTAGAGTGCCGCCGGTAGCGAGGCGGGGCCTAAGCTACCGGCGGTCAGGGCGACAGGGAGAGGAACCTCCTGACTATCCGAGCCGTGTCCTGTATCTGACCCTTGACCCAACCACCTAGCGAGAGCCTTTTAAGGTGATGGTCAAGGCTCTTCGCTATTAGACCGTTCGCCGAAACGACTATCGGGACAGTGATCGTCGAATCAACAGGCCACATGGCGGTACCTCGTGAGCCAAGTCAAGGTATTTGCTGACTTTGTCCTTCTCGGCCTTCACGAGGTTCACGTCATGGGGGATCGTGATGTCGACGAGCACTGCCTGGCGCTTCGATCGATATATCAGCACGATATCAGGTTTATTGGCGACAATAGTCCTGTCCGTGATGATAGATCGATCCCAGTAGAGCGTGACACGACCATTTTCAAGAATTGGTGCAGGTGTGTACTTGTAGTACGGCACTTCGAAGTCCACAAGACCGAATAAAAGAGCAAGTTGCTGGTGAATAATCCTGGCTACAAGGTTATGTCTGTGCACGTACTCGCCATTAGCAAGACCAGAACAACCAGAGATAATATGCCTGAGTGACTCCCCGGGACGGCGGCATGCCCGACAGATGTCGACCGTACCGTCCTTCAGGATATACCTCCGTTAGTTATTAGTCATGATAACTTCGTCCGCAATTGCACAGGCAAAACCTTCGGTTTCCCCGAAGAGGTCCCCGAAGCGTAGCCAGTTCACCGACGCGAGGAGGTCTACATCGGGCCCCATGAGGGCCTTATAGAACCGCCCGTGTAGCTCCTTACTCTTATTATTATTTATTACTATTAAATCTATTTAGTACCGATCAAACGTCATAAAATCCATTCATTGAGATAATGATCAGTATCCCGTATTAAATACGTCTAATGAAATTATATTAGGTAACCGTGAATCATTTAAACACTTTATTTACATAATAAAAGCAATTTACAATGACATTAAATCTAAGCTTAAACTAAATAAACTACAACTTAAAACTAAATTAAATCTAAATAAGGCCCCCGTGGCATTGGGCCCAAAAGGCTGGCAGCGTTGCCTCGCTGAATAGCGATGCTGATTCTTTGAGAGAGAAAACTGCCAGCGCTTTGGTCACAAGTTGCATCAACTAAGCGCTTTTGTAACTCAGAAATCAGTTAAATTTAAATCAGTTATTGACCTCAATGGTGTTTTATGTATTTTTACTGTTTTCTCGTTAAAATCTATTATTATATTTTAAATACTCACTGAAACAAGAATACACAGAAAATCAGAAAAATATGACTAACCCCATTTATTCACTCCAAAATACTTAGTGATAAACAAGCTGTTACTTGAATGCATGGCAAAATTTCGGCGTGCATATCAGTACTAACTTTGGTGTAAGGGTAGACGTGACGTGAAATGTCAAGTATCCGGGTTCAATCTCCGGGGTTAGTAACATTTTTCTGGTTTTCTGTGTATACTCGTAAATTCATGTTTATGTTATTTTCTTTACTACCTTCCAATTTTTGAAAAATAAACTTAGTTAATCGGTGACTAGAGTCGCCAATTTGGACAAATTTGGACATGTGACGCGACGCGGGGGCGACTCTGTGGAGCGACTGGTTGTGCAGGGCCGGGTAAATGGCAGCAGATCACGGGGACGTTCGCCTCTGCGGTGGACGGACCAGATCAAGTCGTTGACTGACATATCTCTCAACGACTGCGCAAGACAGGCTTCAGCAAGGGACAGGTGGCGCACGGTGGTAAAGCGCTACCGAGCGTCTCGCGTGACCACGACTGCTCTGTCAGGAGCAACCGACTGAGAAGAAGAGTCGCCAAACTTCAACATTCTAGGTCAACTGGAAGTGGATTAGGTTTTTGATATTTAAATCAGTCAGTTGAAAAATCACGATTGTTTAGACGTTAATATTACAATAACAATGTGAACCGTATTTGTGAAATTTGGGGTTCTAGATCCCTAATCTAACGGGCATCCCTAAGCTAACTGTTAGGTATAACAGTGAAAATAATAACACATTTTTGGTACATTTGCTTTTTATTTGACGACTTAAGTAAAAGTTGCGTGTTCTTCAGTTTCATCGCAAAACACTTTTTCGTCACAATACTTTCAGGCCGAAATCGCATATATTGTACTGAATGAAGGTTGAGGCGTAGAAAGTTCCCTCTGTCAGAAGCATTTCTTGTTCGTTTAATTGAAGGCTGACAGAGAAAGATGTAAATGTGGCTAGTAGTTCAGGATCTGTAACATGGGAAAACACTCATCATTCGCAGTCAGCTATCGGAGGCGGCCAAGGCGCTCAAAAATATCTGGACACGCAATAACCCACTCGGCAAGATATTGTTTGAATAGAGTACAGAATAGGAACATAAAGCGGACAGACGGGAGGCGCCTTTGACTTGAACTGCAATTTTTCTGCCACTTTTTGAGGGGGACGAGGAACACACACGTACAGCACACGTCTGCGCTTATGTCAAAATTTGTTACGTTCCTTTTCTATAAACTCACATTAAAACAAAACTGTCACACAAATGCCAAAAACACGCACACAATCAACAGACAAAGACCATTTTGGTCAGACTTAATGCTAGAGTTTTGGCAGAGGGGAAATCGCACGTTAACATCTCCATTCCTTTCCTGCTCTAGGAATAGGAAGACTATAAAATAGGAAGACTATAAAATGTTAACCGACCAGTGGATTTACTACTTAGTAAAATTAACTGTTAAATTCGTTTTTTAGAGGTGCGAAATATGCGTTGGATACCTGCAAGAAATAAACTTACGTAATATTAATAGATTGAATTGGAGGACGTTTCCGTTAAGGTTTAGTAAAATGAATTAAAACAAATACACTAAATAACAGTAACTAATAGAACTACAAACTGAGGCCCGAGTTCGAATATTCGAATCCTTCGAGTAATCGAGTAGGTAGTAACGTTATTGAGAAATTAGTATGACGTTTGGAACAGCGCCCGACTGTGAGCGTAGGTATTTGAAACTAAAATTTAGTATGAGGTTTCGCGATTTCGATACGATAACGTAACGTTACACAGGATTCGAAAACTTGTGCTCAGCCTACTGAAAAAGGGGTTGATACACGTAACCTGACTGTGCAATGCAAGTGTCTTTTCATCAATGCGACCAAGTTAGTTAACTAAAAGATTTAAAAAAAATCTTAAACCGGCCATCAACATACCTGTTGGGACTAATCCGGGGTAAACAACATACGGATAGACAGGGACGTCAAGAAAAGTCGAAATATCAGCCTTGTCCAGCCGTAAGTCATTGATATGCGGTATTACCACAGTTATAGACATCTTTCCTGTAATAGAAAGTCATTAATATGCGGTATTACCACAGTTATAGACATCTTTCCTGTAATAGAAAGTCATTGATATGCGGTATTACCACAGTTATAGATATCTTTCCTGTAATAGAAAGCCATTGATATGCGGTATTACCACAGTTATAGACATCTTTCCTGTAATAGAAAGTCATTGATATGCGGTATTACCACAGTTATAGACATCTTTCCTGTAATAGAAAGTCATTGATATGCGGTATTACCACAGTTATAGACATCTTTCCTGTAATAGAAAGTCATTGATATGCGGTATTACCACAGTTATAGACATCTTTCCTGTAATAGAAAGCCTTTGGTCAGATCTTATTTCTATAGTACCTAAATAGCCAGCAAGGACGATAAAACCAAGAGGACTGCCAATGGCTATACAATGTCGCGTTCCTGTAAAATACCTGCTACCTGCTGTAGCTAGTTTCACTATAGAAAGGTCTTTGTACCATTCATTTTGTATGACACTGAGACCTCTGGCTAACGCAATAGCGCCATCTATGAACTGAAAGAAAAAACGAATTTAGGTGGCGCTATTGTGTTAGCCAGAGGTCTAAATGTCATACCAAATGAATGGTACAGAGACCCCTCCGTATAGTAAAACTAGCTAAAGAGCAGGCTTATTATTTCAAAGGAACGCGACATCATATAGACACTGGCAGTCCTTTTGGTTTTATGGTCCTTGATAGCCAGTGATTTAGTAATTGTTGAAATGATCTTTTCACAGAGTTTTTCAGAAGGTCTTCTGTCACGATTCCTTTGTTTCATTATGAGTTTTCATGAATATAGGAAGACAAACGGCAGCTGCCGCCGTAGCACGGTAAATTATATCGACGACAAAGCATTCGTCACTTTCTGACAAATATGCAAGTTTAATTTTTTTTACTGAAAGAGGGAGGCAAAGAGGGAGCTAGCGAGTCTCCTGATGGTAAGCGATCACCGCCAACCATGAGAACCAGCAACCCCTAGAGAGTCACTAGTCCATTGCCGGCCTTTAAGGTAGAAAAGAGACAGAGGAAAGGGGGGATTCGGGCCTCTGGCACTCTCACTGACCGTACGAAACGCAACGGGGTCGCTGTTGCTTCACGCCGATTTTCTGCGAGACGGTAGTACTTCCCCGGACGAGCCGGCCTATTCGTACGGCAGCAAATAGCTGCAGTATGGCTCTCCCAAGAGCAAGCAAGTACGAGAGGGACAAATGCTTCACGTCGTCGATAATCGTCCGTATGCTAGAGGGTATGATGGTAATTGTTTACCACTGCCAAGGGAATTGCAGGTGCTCTACCAAATTAAAGACATGGGAGAGGTGCGACAAAAATAATATTACGGTAAGTAAATACAGTTTTTTTACCGAAAGTGAGTCCTGCGTAGTCTTGCGTAATTACAGGTTCCCGTCCTCTCCGATAGAATTTTAGGTAAACGTAGGCAAAAACGGAAACGTAGTCGAATCCAAGCGTGATGACCAAGTTGTCGGTTGCTTTATTGATGCTAAAACAAGACATTGTGTAGGGTCAGCGTCAAAAGTCGCTCATCACTTTTGTACCTTTTCGCTCTTCGGCCAGATACAGCGCGTCATACGTGATTGACAAGTGTGTTATTGCGACAAGGTACTAAAGTGATGAGCGACTTTTGACGCTGACTGTACCTATAGTATATTTGAACAACAGAAAGAGTTAAGGCTCTTCTCAAAGCGCTATTAGCAGACCAATGCGTGTAGTTTGACTTAAGCGCCTTGATTTTGATCTTGAGCTATAGAAATTTAAGTGGATTAAGTTTCATTCTGAGAGAATTCAAGTTTGATTTTCGTATCATTACCTATATGGACATACCTATATTTTAATTTAGGTTGATGACTGATGTCTAAATAATAGTACATTATGTATTAGAAGCAGTAAGTAAGGTATTTTACTAATAAGGCGTTTGTGGGCGCCCGAAGTCGGAGATAGACGGATTTCTGAGCCGAGATTCTTAATTCCTGTACAGCCGATACAAATACGTCAAGTTGTCTCTGGGATGTGTATTACAACCAATGAGGCAATGTTTAATTTCATGGTACTTACTAAAACTCTTCAATTTTACCAGTCCTCAGTCCACTGTACTCGATGTTATTCGGAATTGCTGACAGGTTTTGACTGAATGCGGTGATGGTGGCTTGAGCTCGGAATAAAGGCTCTGGCACTTGCTCAGATGAGATTCTGCATTTGGAGTGTTCCGCGAAGAAACGCCGGATGCAGAACGAGTCGTAGATTTCACACGGACGCTCTATTCTGGCGTTAATGTCTTGGCAAAAAAAAAATTTTTTAATACAGTTGCTCAAAAAGTGGTACTTATGGTAGCTACGTATCATGCGGAAAGTTGGATTTTTCGTACTAGTGCTTTAAAACAGGAGCCGGTGGAGGAGGACGGATCCGGGCCCCTGCGGGTGGAGGTGCGGCTGCGGCTGCCGGTCCGCCCCCTCTTTGTCATGTTTTCGCAAATGTATTAAAAAACGTCGTTTGATACACGTGCGGAAAGGTCATTTTCACTCGTCCAGAGTCGAGACTCGCCTATCGGCTCGGGCCTAGACACCTCGGGACTCGTGCAAAATGACATACCTTCCGCACTTATATCAAAAAGTACTATTAATTAATCTTTGTCTTATTTGAAGTTTTCCAGTGACTCAATTTGAGCACGGATTCTAATTTCACAGAGTTTTTTGAACTTGGTTAGGTTATTTTTCTGTAATAATAATCTGAATTTTGCAATGCTTTGGTTTTGTTAATGATGCTGCTAAATAAATAAATGCTGTAGCTAAATAAATAAATGTTGTAGCTAAATAAATAAATGCGTTGTATTTCGACCGCGGGAGGCTTACAAGCGCGATACTGTTCGATATTGTGCATATTTTTTAAATCAAAAAAGGTAAAACATTCCCCAATCTCAGAATACAGAACAAACCAGAAGCCGCGTTCAGTCGTAACCGCACGCCGCGCACTGTGTTCATTGTTTATTGATTTCGCTACCCGTTTACACTTACTAATCTGTTTGTAGGATTCCGTACCTCAAAAGGAAAAGACTAAACCCTAATAGGATCACTTTGTTGTCCGTTTGTCTGTCTGTCTGTCAATACCCTTTTTCTCTGGAACGCGTGGAGGTAGCACACTGAAATTAATATCAAATACTCACTCAAGCCTGCGGTCCCTTGAAGCCGTGAAAAAATCGACCTTTTAAGTCAACGCAATCAAAAGATACAGTCATTAAAAAGGCTATTTCTATACTACATGACTGTCATGATACGCTGCGAGCACGGAGTTGACTACGCGTAACTACTCTATTTAAGTAAGAGTAGTTTTAGTTCCTACAGTTTTAGATGCGCTCGCGGTTTCTGGTTTGTTCTGTATTCTGAGGCCCCAAGTATTGGGTACAGCCCTTAACATTAAAGTTAAAATAAACTAACTAATCAGCATCGCTATTCAGCGAGGCAACGCTGTCAGCCTTTTGAGCACCATGCCACGGGGGCCTTATTTAGATGTAATTTAGTTTTAAGTTTTAGTTTTAGCTGAGATTTAATGTCATTGTAAATTGCTTTTATTGTGTAAATAAACATTAGTTATTATCAAATAAACGAACTTACCAGGATTTCCGGCGTCGAATTCAAAATTCAAATCACTTTGGTTAACGAAGTTGTTTTGAAAGAGGTTGCCATAGTTTTTATTAACGTTCTTTAAGGGACCGTCGAAATTGTTATCTTTTATTATTATGCCACTTGCAGCATTTTTTTCATGGAAGCTAACGCCCAAAACCAAAAATAGGCAAATGCAGTGATTCATTGTTGGAAGAACTGCATTTAATTTAATGTATAAGCCCGTAAGCCAGTTTCACGTGCCTTTTATAGATTATTGCAAATTGCTGAATGTAAGGCGAACCTAAATCAGTTGCGTGACTATTAAGTATAAAAAACGTACTCAGTTTGAATTTAATTCAGATCCTGTTTGTGATGCGTAGACACGTAGTTACTCGTATAAGATTCGAAACAAAAGCTGTGAGGCGGGAAAAATGAGTGCGTCTGACACTATCTGTCTGTTTTTGTTTAGCACTGCTTGCGTGTTTTGCTGGCTTTCTTTACACAGCATATAAGTTTATTTTTATAATGAAACATTTGCGTAGGCATAATAAAGATGGCTCTTTGTTAAAATTAAAAAAAGTATTAACAAACAAGCTCTCTAGTTAAAGTTATCATCAAACTTACACATCCATACCAAATTTCAAGACAATCCGACCATTGGAAGTGAGTCAAATTCAACTTGCTAGATTTGATTACACAGAAACAGACAAACACCGTGACGGGTGAAACAATAAAAAAATGCTTGTGAACATGAAGTTTTCTTACTGTAATGTTATAGACTTAGGTAAGGACTTAAAATTGAAAGCAATCGATTACTGAATTAAAAATCTTGGGTTCCTCATCACCGATGAAGACTAATGAGTCTTTGAGTTTTGAGTTTTTTTTTTTTTTCGGTTAATAATGCATTTAATAAGCGGTTAAATGCGGTTAATAAGCATTATTAACCGACCTTCAAAAAAGGAGGAGGTTCTACGTTCCACTGTACGTATTTTTTTTTTTATGTATGTTTATCGATTACTCCGTCAATTGTAGACCGATTTTCAAAATTCTTTTTTTACTCGAAAGGGTATACTCTTGAGGTGGTCCCACTGTCACCAAATCATGATCTGATGATGGGATCTCAGGGAAATCGAGGGCAACCCTCAAATTTCATAGGCACGTATCATGTGTTTCATATATTTTTTAAGGCTATTCAAGTATTTGCGTCCGGTAGTCATCATTTCATGTTGATGAGCTGATGATAGAAGGTACAACTCTTTTAGGAGTTGGAGGATAATTCTGAAATGTTAAATCAACGTAAAATTGTGAAATAAAAATCTTTTAGCAAAAAAGTAAAACCGCCTTCAAAAACAAAACCTTAGAAATAAACGTAAAAAATCCTCTAAAATAATGATAAATAAATAAAATTAAATAAAATGCGTTTATTTCGGACAACAGAAACTAAAGCCTAAAGTTTTATGGCCTAGCACTAAGCAGCAGAAATATGAAGTCGGTGCTTCATTCAAAGAATATTCCGCTCGCACCGCACCGACTTCATATTTCTGCTGCTTAGTGCTAGGCCATAAAACTTTAGGCTTTAGTTTCTGTTTTCCGAAATAAACGCATTTTATTTTATTTATTTATCATTATTTTAGAGGATTATTTTACGTTTTTTTTTATGATTCAGATTTTAGAAATACTTCTTTTGTCAATAGTACTTCTTATGTCTGAAATATGTTGATAACGCCTTCCAGAGGTTTGTCGTGAGTGTTCTGTGGAGTATATTAGTAAAATGACAAGATACAAAAGGATCATGAGATGTAAATGTCAATACGAATTCATCCGAACCCAAGTCCTACTCTATGCTCACGAACTGTAGCATAATAACGCCTCAATAAAATAAATACCTGATAATTCAAGGTTTGCTAAGAGTACTTAAACAGAAGGCTCATGTAAAATTGTGCATGCTGACGTTAATTTGTTCCAATTTATAATCAACACATCGTATTATAATGCAATAGCAATTTGAGCGGAGTGGTAATTTCTGTATTATTATTGTACTTAACACTTCGTTCGGTTGGAATGAAAGAATGAAACAAAATTATGTTAATTAGTTACAGCCGAAGTTCTCCAATATCTGAACAGGCAAAAGTTCATAAATATCTAAAGTTGGATCTTATGTGACTGGCAATAAAGTTTTTGAACGTTTTTTTCAACGGTTATTTGTACAAATATTGGAGAATTCGACTGTATCTACATAAATACATACAAAAAATATATCATGGGACTATTAACAATTGACCTACTTAGCCCCAAACTAGGCAAAGGCTATATGGGTACTAGACATCAGATAAATACGTGACTTAATATACATATACTTTTAAGAACAAACATTCGTAGTCATCTTTTGGCAACGAACTATAAACATTATGAAAGCATAACGCCTGTACATCGGCGCACTAAAATATGGCTCTATACCACTCACAACTACTCACGACGCACGTACACAAACGATACTCGCACATCGGAAATCGCACCTCGCCAATGAGCGGCGACACGCGTCGGCTGCGCTGGGCATTTCTCAACAATGTCGAACCATCAAACTATCCCGCTCAGCCATGACGGTGTGTCATGAAGTATGGATTTTTAAAATGTTTATTTACTTAATAATGAAAGGTAATTTTGGTGTTTTTCATATCCGTCGATATTATTAATCCTCTATTTTTGGTGAAATTAGTTTGTGGCACAGCGCATACTCAATCAAACAATTAATCAAATCAAATTCTGTATTGCAAGTCACATACGTCACGTATACGTCGTATATATTGCTATACGTCTGGTTCAGTTTCTCTCCAGTCTGTCAATTAATAATGATTCGGTGGGCATGCAAACAATAACAAAGTTAAGGTATTTAGTGGGCGAAGACGCGGAGTGACGTCACTAACTCGCTAAGTGCAGGCTAACTCGGTTATTGCCCGGCGTAATGGGTTAGGCCTAGAGAACTTAGTTTGAGAACTGAGTTTATTTAGCACGTGTGCTGTACGTTATATTATGGTACGAACAATTTCTAATGAATTCAAACGCGCACTGCAGGGTTATATAGAACAGTAGGTACTCTTCTTTTAAATTACCCTGGGAATACAACTACATAAAAAATCGTCCGCGGATACCGAGCCAAATCCATCTGCTTTAACATGGCAAGAGCAGCTGAATTTATAGACTACAAGCTGGCAATTTTTAACCGATCCCTCTGCCTTGTTTGGTGAAATAAGCGGCGGAGAAAATTGAACTTCGCCACGTACAAGCAGATATAAATTGGACTCAGTATGTTTAAATATAATAATATACAGGGTGCGTTTTGATGAACCGTCAAGAATTCAGCCAGGGGTTGAATAGGTGAGTCCAAGTGAGCACCCCTGTAAAGGTTTTTTTTTTAATAAATAATAAAAGTCTAAATCTTAGCTCACTAGGTTGGCAACGCATCTGCAAACCCTCCGGGGTTGCGGGTGTCTATGGACAGTGGTGATCACTTACCATCAGGTGACCCACTTGCTCGTTTGCCTTCCTCGTTGAAAAAAAAAGTCATTAATAAAGATAAAAGTGACAAAATACTCCACTCAGTTATGCAACATGTTTATGACTTTGTTTGCAATAAACAAGATATACCACAAACAAGCCAATTCCCACTCACTATTCTAATTCACGTTCCAAATTAAATGGCCAGTAAATTTCCGATCGAGTTGAAGTTCCCAAAAGCCAATCTAACTAACGGTATAAACGGGACAAATAACAGTAAGTATTGAAGTACACTCAATGGCTAGCGCCGATCCACTAGCATGGATCCTTATTTGGATCAAAACTTAATCGGATTGTGTGCACACTGTGCGATTTATGATGACAAACTATTAACATCATAGTTTTTTTAACCCCGACGCAAGATCACAGGTATTATAAGTTTGGCGTGAGTATCTGTGCATAAATGTGTCTATCTGTGGCATCATATCTCTTGAACAAATTATAAACCGATTTTGATCGCGTTTTTTGTAATTCGTATTTAAGTGTTTTTTGTACCTAATTAAATTATCATTATCTTTAATAACAAAAGAAATTTAGAGATTTCGTATTTAGATTGACAAGGACTTGCCAAGAATCTGTCTCACAGCTTCCTACTGATACTGCGGCGTTGGTGAGCTCTCTTGTGGCTGACGCATCCAACTCTTGCAGTGAATATGCGACAAGTGCGAAAGTACTTGTGACAGGTGATCGTAACGCCCCATTTCCCCTGTGCTAAAAAGTATGCTAGGCCATATGATACGGTCATAAGACATGTTGTCTGTAGGCGTTCGGCATTTGTGTATCAATTCGGTTTAAGTATAAGTTTACAGGATCATAACCAATTTTACTTGAGCGTAGATTCATGCTGCTTAGGCTCACAAAACGTGGCAGAAAATAGTGGTACAGAAAATAAGCTAAAGGTAACTCCCGTAAAGATATATAACATAACTAGCTTATGCTCCGCGACTTTGCCCCCGTGAAATGCTTAAGTATTTCAAAACGGGCTAGTTCCCTATCCCTTAGGAATTTCGAAAAATCTCTTCATAGTGCACCTCTAGGATACTCAAGGTATATGTTTGCCAAATTTCAAGTACTTAGGTCCAGTACTTTAGGCTGTGCGTTGTCTGTCAGTCAGTCAGTCACGGTACTGTTTTACAGGTACCTATAGATTGCAAAGTGTACTCGCAGTATCTGTTAGAATCTATGTTCATGGTTGTCGACATCGCACGGTCGACTCTGAATAGCCACGAAATGGATACGTTTCATTTCCGTCCGACCACACAACGGATATTATGGAAATGCATTCGATAACGCAGCGCTTGGAACACGAGAATTATTTATCGGCTCCAAGGTTTAGGAAGTTGACATTCCAATCAGGATGGTACCTAATAAGAAAATAGGTACATTTCAACCTCATCTCCGTGTAAACTAGACTCTAGCTGCTAGGGACAGACCTTTCACAACGATAGGACTTGGCTAATAGCTACACTACACAGTTAATTTTTCCTTCTTTTTTTTCTCATCGGCGTGAAACAACAGTACCCCTGTTGCGTTTCGTTCGGTCAGTGAGAGTGACAGACTAGTGACTCTCTTGGGGTTGCTGGTTCTTATGGGTGACGGTGATCGCTTACCATCAGGTGATCGGCTTGCTCGTTTACCTCCCTCTTTCAATTAAAAAAAAACGTAATTATACCGCACTCTAGCTGTTGTCTGCGATTCGATTATCGCGCGCGAAGTATGCAATTTTCCGGATTAAAAAGTTAGTCTATGTGGCCCGGATTGTGCTATATTTGCTATGGTTTCCTTTGTATACTTTTGTTTCAGTAAGTACCTATTTAGAAATTTTATATTATGTGCTGTTCTCATAATTATATAAGCTATTTTACGGTGAAGTTTCAATAGGTCATGTGATCTGATTTACCTTTGTAATTTACTTAATTTACATTTTAGTCTATCGTTGTCGTTCAAAACAAGTTAACGACAAAATGATTCTAAAAGTTTCCATTTTTACACGGAACGCCGAAAAACGACAACAACCCCAATGGAAGTCCGGTTCGATTTCCGGCGGAAATCGTGGCCGCGTTATCCCGCCGATAAATATTTGGCCCACTACATAAATAACACTAATGGATTCCCAGACAGCTTTTCCCAGCTTTTTAAGACGTGTTTTGAAACAGCGCAGTGCCTACCCACACATAAAATGCGTTAAAACGCTACTACTGGATGACGCTAAAAAAATTTTGCTCATTATCATGATACTCGGGACTTAATCGCGTAAAAAATATATTTAAATTTAAACACCTCGACGTTTCGGACGCGACGTTGCGTCCATGATCTCGAATCATATTATGTGAAAATCGCGAAAGTTTAAATCAATACAAATTTTGCTCAGTCTAACGCGACAAGGTGGCACTTAATGCTGGTACTTCTTTTGACCGTCTTGGATAAATATTTGTGTCACCCCTCTTTCGTTTTTCACCTAAAGGATCCAGGTGGAATGATAAACATTCGTCAAATAAGAGATCACCAAAAAGTAATTTATTGAATCAGGCGTTACTTTGCGGAGGTCCATATTTATGAACTAAAAAACAATTACTTTGCTCACCCGCGACCACTAATGACAAATAGTTATATCTGTGCGGCAAATGTATGTTTCCATGCAACACCTCCACCTCCACTGCTACACGAATCAACACATGCCACACAGACCCAACTATCACCACCACCACTATACTAAACGCTGACGCGTTTCGGCACTCTCCACGAGGCCATAAATCACCAAAAAGATCGCTCATTGTGCTGCTTGCACTAGGTAAAAGTAAATCGATTGTAACTTCCCAAAAAACTTGGCTCATCATCAAATTTATTTCAGATGATTTGCGCTTCTCCAAGATGGAGTGACGACCTGGTAAAGATCGCGGGACTGCGGTGAATGCGGAAAGCACAAGACCGGTCTGCGTGGAGAGCCTTGGGGGTGGCCTATGTGCAGCAGTGGACGTCTTTCGGCTGACATGATGGTGATAATGATTTGCGCTCTAGGCAATTTGTACTCGAATATGTTTGTTTGTGTGTTTACTTATTTACTTAAATAATTGGGATCCGAGCCGAGTCAAACAAAGTGTGGATATTATAATGTTGATCGATTACAAAAGCAAAGGTCAAACGAAATAGCCTGAAATCACTACAATAACAATGGTTCCCTGTGTATTTTTCTAGCCCTGTCTGAAATCTGTTAAATACGTAATCTAACCTAGAACTACCTACTAGTTCATCAAAATTAGACAATATCTTCAAAACATCCAACCAGAAACTCGTGTAGTTTCACATATGAGTAGTAAATTAGGCCGATCACAATTGTCACAGCTCTGAAATTCAGAGTTCTTGGACTAATAGCTTATAACTAGGCATTGGTACAAAACGATCTCATCCGAATGAAATCATTCGTCTGAATACATTTCTCTAATGAGATTAGCAAAGTGTGTGGGATGTTAGAAATGAATTAAAAACTCTATTTGAAGGAATTAAAAATCGGCTAAGTCTGATTCGCACACAAACGGTATATTTTCTCACCTGGACATACCGTTATATGAGGACCCCCTATAGCAGACATCCCGACAGACGAAAGGGCAGAAGACCGGAGTAAACTCTACTACAGTTACTAAGGTTAGATTAACATTTTTTGGTTACAAATCCTAAAAATGTCGATCAAAAAAAGAATATAACACAAGTATTTTACTTACTCCACTCATTCCTTTTCATGAAATTGGGCAGTAGTGAATGCTGTTCACATGTTTTTCATTAGGTACGTTCCGTTCAAATGTTTCGTCTATCAAGTATCCTTGCTCTTTCCAATACTGTCCCCACTTCCCGTTCACACAAATCAACCCTTTAACCTCCGACAAAAAAGAGGGGAGTTATAAGTTTGACCTGTGTATCTGTGTATGTGTGTATCTGTCTTTGGCATCATAGCTCCCAAACGCATGGGCCCATTTAGATACGTTTTTTTTTATCGAAAGCTAGTTTAATCAAGAGGGTTCTTAGCCAAGTTTCATTAACATCGGTTCATTGACGTCTCGTGCCCACCAATTTCCTTCCTTATATAAAATTTCCCTAGTCAGAACTTCAAGTCCCGGTACCAGTACAATCGGAACGAAATAGTGTGAAAATTAAAAAAAAAAAGAGGATTCCCGGCTGATTCCGTCGGCGGATGAAAATTGGATTTGCCCCTGATTGGTTTTTTATTTACTTAAGACAAGAAAAAATCTCGAGAGCGACGTCTTTATAAATGATTTACTGGATGGCTGATTAACGAGTGGATTCTGGGACGTGATCGAATGAACATTTTGTTGCCGGATAAAAGACATTTCTTTTAACGTTGAATTTAGAAATGGGAAACGTCTAACTCTTAAAAAGTCTTCTTTCTGTTTGGATACAATGCTGCGATCCTACTGATATTCATACACGGGTAAAGTGTGTGTTTAGATATTTGAATGTTTGTTACACATTCACACAAAAACGGCTGGACTGATTTGGAGCAAATTACTCTAGATTAAAACATAGACTAGCTTTTATGGGTCCTGCCGAAAAACAGCGATGGCTAAGCCCCATTTCACAATGAGGGCCCATTTCACTCTATTCGACATTTTGTCTTTATTTTAAAATTGTTAAACTATTATTTTAAATAATAAATAAAATAAATATCGTGGGACAAATTGACACCAATTGACCTAGTCCCAAACTAGGCAAAGCCTGTACTATGGGTACTAGACAACGAATAAACATACTTATATAGATAAATACATACTTATATACGTACATATTAAACATCCAAGACCCGAGAACAAACATTCGTATTCATCATACAAACATTTGCCCCGACCGGGATTCGAACCCGGGACCTCAAGCTTCATAGTCAGGGTCTCACTAGGCTATTCGGTCGTCCATTAATTTTGGCTGTATCATATTCAGACGAAAATTATTTAGACTTACGTCTTTATATGAAGAAAAAGTGCCACTTACTTCTGAAATTTTGGTTTCCTTGTTTTTATAATTAAAAAAAAACTTTTTCATTTTTTTTTTCATAATTATTAAAAAAAATAACGCACTCTAGGAGAGTTTTTCGTCATAAGCCCTACCCTGAAATGCAGTTGCAGTTCGTAATACGCCTCGCTTTTAGTATCGGGGGTTAAAAATGCTTCCTACTGTAAATCTGCGTCCGCAAATGAAGGTCCCGCGGGCCGCAGTTTGCCGCACATTTCAATTGAGCGGCCGTTCGAAGTGCATCAGAGTGCCGCAGTAAACATCTTCCTAGTGTAGTGACAGTATAACAAATAAAATAAAATATTTTCATACCGGTTGATCGGACCGGTGCGTTACTTTCAAAAAGGCTTAAAAGCTACTAGCTTATGCCCCGCGGCTTTGCCCCCGTGAAATATTTCAAAATGGGCTAGTTCCTTATCCCGTGGGAATTTCGAAAAATCCTGTCTTAGTGCACCTCTAGGATACTCAAGGTATATGTTTGCCAAATGTCAAGTCTTTACGTCCTGTGGTTTAGGCTGTGCGATGTCTGTCAGTCAGTCACGGTACTGTTTTATAGGTATAGATGTTAGTGAAATACTACAATAATAATGACATGTGAACACAGACACAACCGTCATAGTTTACTTGACCGTCCACCCGATACCTGGTGAGCTGGCAGTCGAGTTAAGAATTTGATATTGAGGAAACATCTTTTCAGTGAAGTACTCATTTAAAATTGAAGCAGTTTAATTAAATTGGATGCAATGATCCTATAGTGTTTATAAGGTGTCATAGAAGAATCACAAAAAGTTTGCACGGATTATTTTGTATAAGATTGCGGTCGTAGTATTAGTGGTACCATTGAGAACAAAGAAGTTTTTGCACCCCGTTCCCAAAACACATGTCAGAGTGTTCCTTTTTCCCACCATAGTGACAAAAACTGGATGCAACCTGGCCTGTATGTCTCTAAGTAAAAAATATTTAGTGAAATAAGAACGGATCGGTGCCCCCAAGTTGGAAGACTGTGCTAAATACTGCGTCAACGGTGAATGTGAACGAGCCTTTACAGAGTGATGTGGTCAGTGTAGTGTGCTACCCTGCATTTGACAATAATAAAAATGACAATGAAAACGAGGGTAGTTGTGTGCCGCTGTCAGCTGTGTTTAGTAGTCGCGCGAGCAGAGCCGCGGCGCGCAGTGTGCGTCTCGCCGCCGCTGGGTCGTGCGCTCCCAGAGGAAGAACTACGAATTAGTCCGAAACATGTCGGGCTAAACTCGACTTATATACGTGAGTGATCCGTTTTTATTTCACTATGATTGAGTCTCACGGTAGTTTCATGTTAAAAAATATTTAACCTATTTTATGCACGTCTACCGATATTCTTTTTTTTTATACGACAAGGAAGGCAAAATCAGCAAGTGGGTCACCTGATGGTAGGTGATTACCACTGCTCATAAACACCCGCAACCCCAGGGGGTTTGCAGATGCGTTGCCAACCTAGAGAGCTAAGAAGATTTGCATCTTGTGCCCGTAATTACACCGGCTGTCTTTCTCTCCACACCAGAACACAACAGCGCGTGCAAGCACTGCTGCTTAGCTAGTAAGACGGTGGTAGCGATCCCGACGGATCTCGTACAAAGTCCTACCACCCTTATTTGCTTTTCTGTCCTAAATCTGTTGACTGTGACCAGGCCCGTGGGACCTTCCGCCCTCCGTGTCGATTCGAATTTAATAATCGTAACTTGCTTTATTGTTGGTCAGAGTTTGATCAAATGTTTGGCAATGCTGGAAGGAATACTGACTGATTTGCACTGGTCGCTGCATTGTTTACTGTGGCATTTGATCGCCGACCAGAAAGAAGGATGGTATATTGATTAATTTTTCCCTGCTACACTTCTAATTTCTCATTTTTTTTGGCCTCGATAATTGAGCGTGCCTTGATAGCCTAGTGATTTGACCATGGCCTATAAAGGAGGTCGTGACTTTAAGCCCCAGACTCGCATCTCTGAGATTTTCGGAATTTATATGCGAAATTACATTTGTGATTTATCGCGAGCTTTTCGATGAAGGAAAACATGGTGAGGCAACCTGCACACTTCTGTAAAGTAATTCAGTGGTATGTGCGCAGTTAAAAATCCGTACTGATCCTGCGTGGGGAACTATAGCCCAAGCCCTCTCGTTCTGAGAGAAGGAATGTGCTCAACAGTGGGACGTAAAAACGCTGGTAATGATAGACTGAGCATTAAACTTAAGAGTAATATTTGTGCTCAAAAATAAAAACACGAAGATAAGTCACTATCAAAATACACGAGTATCAATATCGGAAGATTAGCCATGCTTCAGAGGGGATCCGTCAAAAGGGCGGAAAATGCTAGCGAAAATTCGCTGAAAAATTGCCTCGACTTGTAAATTCTATGAATACATTGCGGGAATATAACGCGGAGTTAATCATGCCTGGAATTTATTTTGAGGGTGAATAAGTGTTTTTGCAATTCGTAAGCTCATTTTGGTGTTATTTTGTTTACTAATACAACTTGCTAGCCTCGGTAATTTTAGTTAGGGAATTAGTTATTTGACTTAAGACGCTCGACAATCTTGGGATTACAAACAAATAATTTGATCTCTACACATAGTTTAGAATTTCAGATTAATCTGTCAAAACGTGTGAGCTCCCTACTTTGGTTTCGATTACGAAGGTAGAGTCGAGGAAATTAATTCCTGACCCACCATAGAACATTTTCATAGTAAACGTCATAACGATTATCCTTGTCAAGCTATGCGGTGTCACTGTGACGTTTATTGTGAAACGTACCTAGGTATCTCGAAATAAAGTTACCTGTCATTTTGATCTTGAGCTAGGTTATAAACGCCATAGAAAGATTTGTAACTTCATCTTAAAAACACCTTCTGGAATGTACCGTAGTGTAGCATTTTCAATTGTACCTACTTAATTAAATATTAATTCCAAGGTTCTCGAATGGCGTCCACGGACCGGGAGGCGAGCTGTCGATAGACCTCCAACAAGATGGAGCGACGACCTAGTAAATATCGCGGGATCGCGGTGGATGCGGAAAGAACTAGACCGGTCTGAGTGGAGAGCCTTGGGGGAGGCTTATATGTCCAACATATGACATAATGATGATGATGATGATTAATTCCAAATTCCAGCTAAGTTCCGTTTAAATGAATTGCATGTTTGCATTGTTGCCTTACGTATCCGAGGCTCGGAGATCTATATTAGCCTAATTGTATAACGCGCTCCGCTTCGCTTTGCTATATTCGCCATCTTTTTTGTCAAACGGTGCAAGACCGTGCGAGAATGAGATGGACAAAGACAATAAGACCTGTCTCACGGGCTCCACCTAGTTTCGACACAGTCTCCGCCACACTAGTCCATAAGAAAAAACTGTACTTTTACTACTATTATGTAGGTACCTATGTGGTGGAGAAGTAAAGAAATTTGCTATTCACTTCAAAAGTTAACCAAACAATAACACTACATAATGCAAAAATAAAATCGCCGATACATCATCGTGGAATTCCGATATTTCATCATATTTCAGATTCAAAGCAAACTTGAAGACGCGATCCATCATATCACCACCACAATACACAGCTTCTGCATTAAAGCAAAAATAATATTTTATTCCCTTGGGAGAGAATGCGATAAGAATTTCATTAGAAACTGGGATTTATTTTTGAATATTGATGGCAACCATAGGCGGGCAATAAAGTGATTAAATATTTAAGTACATTGTTATTCGAATTGACATACTCAATACTTGCTTGCGTCTTCGCTTCCGTGGCAGAGGCCCGAGTACGAGTTATCGAATCCTGCGTAACGTAATCGAGTAGTAACGTTACCGAGAAATTTGTGCGACTTTTGGAATGGCACAGCGCACACCCGTGAGCGTATTTCTAATTAAAATTTGGTATAAAGATTCTCGATTTCAATACGATAACGTTACGTTATGCAGGATTCGAATAATCGTACTCGGCCGTCAGAACTCCCTATCCCGTGGAAAACTCGTAAAATCCCTCCATAGCTCTCAAAAAGAACCTCTATCTAGTTCTGTGACCACTATGCAAAATTTCAGCTTTCTGGGTCCAATGGTTTTGGCTGGGCATTGATGAGTTAGTCAGAACTTCTTTTTCATAATACACAAGTAAGATAAACTCGCCTTTGTACTTCATTCTTTGTTTTGGTATATTTATTGTAATTGTTTTGTAGTATTATGTGCAATAAAGGATTTATAGCTGAATTTGGTTTCATATTTTTGTTTTGAAATCAAAAGTAGCATTGCATTAAGTACGATAGTTTTCGCCCGTCGATTGGCCGCTTACAAAAAATTAAGTCTACCCATGCTTCTGTTGAAACTACATAGTATATGGGAACTATAGCCCAAACCCTCTCATTCCGAGAGGAACCCTGTGCCCAGCAGTGGGACGTAAATAGGCTTGTGATAGTGAAAACTATGCATAGCTGAATTGAGAAATGTTTTTACATGTCAATGCATTTATGACATTGATTTTTGCCTGATCTGTGGCAAATCTTTTTTCACGAGGCCTATAGAAACCTGTTAGTAGATATGGAAGCGAGTGAAACCACGAGCTGCTCTTATCGCACTGCCGTTTCTTCACGAACATTGACAGTGGTGGGCGCAGCCACGCACACGTATATACCATCTGTCATACAGTATCGAAAATTTGACGCTTCGATGCTGACACAGCCGTGTACGGGACGCTGTCACCCTATACAATATAGTCGTCCCACGACAACTCTGCAACGAACTGACAACAGTAGAAATCTGAAGTTTGTTTATGGCAACACTGATTTATAGTCAAACAACACGTTTTGAACTTTTGATTAGATTAAATATTAAACAGGTCATCGTTCATTCACCATCCACCATTAAAATACCTCTCATATTTCGTTTTCTAGATTTTTTTACCGTACAACGGCAAAACCTACTAAACACTGGCAAAATTGTCCTCCAATGGACAGAGGCATATTTAAAAAAAAAACAGCAACTTTTGATTGCTACTATCATTATTCTTTTTAATTTAAGAAATGTCTGAGTGACATGAAAAAAGTATTACCACAGCGTGATTTTTCTGGGTTGCCAATTAATATCTTATGCAGAGTTATCGTGGGACTATTATAACACCACTGAGCTTGAACTTGCGTCAAATCACCTCTCAACAAGACAAATTATTTATTATAAAAACAAACATAATAAACCGGCAAAATATTTGCAGAGTCTATAAAGGAAATCTTAACCACACAATTACTGTTTAAGCAAGGTTTTCCTCAAATTCAGTAGTCTTCAGAAATAAAATATTTTCCCCGTGCACACCTCATGAATACATTTGAGTCGGAAAACTGAATTAATTCAAGACTTGCCAATTGAATGCGAACAGTAGCTCGGTTGGATTAAAATATTTTTACGTTTTTAACGAGGTTGTAGCGAAAGAAACGGTTTTGCATAATGCAAAAGAGGGTTATGAAATTCGGCGCGCTATTTTGGAATGTTTTTTTTTTCGTATTAAACAA
This sequence comes from Clepsis dumicolana, assembly GCA_963691665.1. Classification (NCBI taxonomy): domain Eukaryota; kingdom Metazoa; phylum Arthropoda; class Insecta; order Lepidoptera; family Tortricidae; genus Clepsis; species Clepsis dumicolana. The sequence continues at coordinate 4,602,110 of OY829524.1, read as the reverse complement.
ATCAAGTCCTTCTTCAGGGAGCACACGTTTCGCCGGTAGCGAAACGCAAACTACATACAACAATGGTAATTTGTTTGTGTGCGCGAGAGGAAGGACTGCGGATTAGTCCGAAACATGTCGGGCTATACTCGACTAACATACATGAGTTATCCGTTTATTTCGTCATCATCATCATCATCACCAGCCTTTACGGTTTTACGTCCCACTGCTGGGCACAGGCCTCCTCTCAGAATGAGAGGGCTTGGGCTATAGTTCCCACGCGAGCCCAGTGTGGATTGGAAACTTCACGCACACGACGTTTTTCTTCACCGAAAAGCTCATGATGAATTACAAATAACATAAATTTCGAAAAACTTAGAAGTGCGAGCCGGGGTTTGAACCAACGACCCTCAGCTTGAGAGGTCATAGGTCTAACCACTAGGCTACCACGGCTTTTTATTTACGGCCGCGGCCGTTTATTTCACTATGATTGAATCTCACGGTAGTTTCATGTTAAAAGTAACTCCACATTATTTTTCCCTTCGAAACTTGCACCTAAACATTAACCAAGCGAAACTCTGGAACCCTCAAAAGGAGATTATTCATATAAATTGTTAACGTAGAGTTTTTTTCATTCGCTCCAAATTGCAATTTTACGCGCGCTGGACGCGTATATTAAAAATTAAACTTAATAAGCAAAAGGTCTTTGTGCTCGTTTCCCGGTACATTTTGTTTAACACTAGCCTTAGCTTGCGGCTTTGTGTATGTTCGGAAAAGTGAACCGGGATTTGAGAAGACAGTAAGGCACGTTTGATTGCTGTGAATAAGAAATTCCTTACGGATTAATTCATTGCATTCTGTAAAAGAGTACCTACTGAGACCCAAGCACGAATATTATTCGCATCCTGAATAACATAATAGAGTACCAACGTATTTTTTTTTAATCTATTCTGACTATCTCTTGTGAACCAAAATAAGTTAAGAAGTCACGGCGCTTTAAGTTAACGCTGAACTTTATCAATGCTCTTTAGAGTGCCCTTTCTTATGCAAGGGGTTTTAAATGTTAAGTAGCAGCCAGTTATATTTATGTTTATTAGTGTTTACGGTAGCTTTATTATAAAAGTTGAGAAACTATCAAAAATTTCATTCCAAGTTCAATAAATATCTCAAAAACGAGTTTTGATGACACTTAGCTAAGACCATCTCGATCAAACTAAGTTACCTCTCAATTAAAGAACACCGGATGAAAATATTTCTATCCCTTTACACCCGACCAACTTACTTACATCCATTAGTTAGGAGTTGGAAGATAATTCTGAAAATCTTAAATCAACATAAAATTGTGAAATAAAAATCTTTTAACAAAAAAGCAAAACCGCCTTCAAAAAAACCTTGGAAAAAAAACGTAAAATAATCCTCTAAAGCCTAAAGTTTTATGGCCTAGCACTAAGTAGCAGAATATTCCGCTCGCACCGCACCCGCGTCTTTTGGTTAGGACGTTTTCAAGCGCTAACCCGACGTCCATGGTGTTGGTAAGTCAATGCTTAGGTACACCTCTTTTTAACCGACTTCAAAAAAATGAGGAGGTTCTCAATTATTCGTCGGAATATTTTTTTTTACGTCGCGAGTTAAGCTGTACCTACTAATTTGGAATCGTTTTGGTAGTCAAATTATGCTATGCATAAATGTGTTAGGATTTCTTTTTAACCGACTTCAAAAAAAGTTCTCAATTCGTCGGAATATATTTTTTTTATGTATGTTCCCCGATTACTCGAAGACGGCTGGATCGATTTCAAAAACTCTTTTTTTGTTTGAAAGGGTATACTTTCTAGTTGGTCCCATTGTCACCAAGTCAAGAACTGATGATGGGATCCCAGGGAAATCGAGGGCAACCCTCAAATTTTCTAGGCACGTATCATGTGATTCATATATTTTCGAAAGCTATTCAAGTACTTGCGTCTAGTAGTCATCATCTCGTGTTGATGAGGTGATGATGGAAGGTACAACTCCTTAACGGTTAGGAGCTGGAGGATAGTATTTTAAATATTAATGTAACTAAAAAGTGTGAAATAAAAAATCTTTTAACAAAAAGTAAAACCGCTTTCAAAAAAAACCTCAGAAAGAAATCTTAAAATAATCCTCTAAAGTCATGAGGTTATGGCCTAGCAGATATATGAAGTCGGTGCTGCATTCAAAGAATATTCCGCTCGCACCGCACCGACTTATTTTTGGTTTGGATGAGGTCATTTATTACAGGCGGGCCGTTCGCCTTTCGACCATTGTAAAATGTAAATCACCTACTGTTTGCATTTTTCGACTGTTCCAGTATTTGTAACTTACCCCTCGCGAAGACTACGATTTGCTCCAAAGTCAATAAGAAACGGTTCATAAAATAAGTTTTCTTTAATGTTTAAATCGATTACGTTTTTTAAATCGATTACGTTTGGAACGTAACAAAACAAATGCAATAACAAGTGAAGTTCAACATCGTTACTGCCCCTCTCGATAATACCTTTTTTACGTGTGCTACCAAACTACAAACGAAACGCTCCTTTCCGAGGCAGTCCGTTGAAAAGAAGCCTCAAGTGCCATACGAACCAGAGACAATTGGTGGTTGAAGTGGCTATATATTTTCACGAGAGCCGACACAGTGGCGCCGCGTGCGGCTGGCGGGCGGAATTACTGGACGTCAACTTTATTGCGAATTTATAGCCGCGTGCGCCACCGTTAGATCGTCAATTGTTATTGCAAGATTGTAGTCTTTTGTTTTTATTGAAATGTTGGTAGCGTTTGTATGAGATTAATTAATAATGTTATATGGATTGTTTTATCATCACATCATTAATCCCTTCATTCAGTCTATCGTTCGAGGAAGTAGTATCTCCCTGTTTTGTGTCAAATTATTTATTGGAGAATCGATTTCGAATCGATTCATAATCATATTGCTGAACCAAGTGAGAGGCCACATAAACAAAGAAATGGACCAACTGTCCTGTTTATAAGTATGATATGCTTTAAAAGCAACATAAAATAAATAAAAATAAACAAATATCATGGGACAATTGACACCAATTGACCTTGTCCCAATGTAGGCAAAGCTTGTAGTATGGGTACTACACGACGGATAAACATATTTATATAGATAAATACATACTTATATACATATTAAACATCCAAGACCCGAGAACAAACATTCGTATTCATCATAAACATCTGGGACTTCAAGCTTCATAGTCAGGTTTAGCCTACCGGGGTAGAGAACCACTATACCTAGGCTATCCGGTCGTCAACATATCCAAATTACAAGAATTTTTTTGTGATTTTCTTATAAACTACTAGCATTTAGCGGACAAATATTCCAGTAAATCATTTAATCTTTTAATCATTTATCCGTTTACAAGAATTTTATAATGTAGGATGGTAAATTAATTATAATATGTCCAATACATTCTTCTTTAGTCTTTTATTCTTTAAAAGGAAACACATTCGCCAAGGGCAGTTTCACCGTGCTTAACCGGGTATACAAACATTTTGGGCCACTTCTAACGGTCGAATTGACTTGAAATTTGATATTGATAAGTGGATTGGATGACAATACAAGTACTACAGTCAACAAAAATAACCTTGTATCAAGAATCACTTATTAACCTATTTATCTACAAAGGCTGTCTTTGCAAATCACAAACCCCATCGACTCGAATCGCTTCGTTATTTTCTATTACAGAACTCTAAAAGTAAAAACAATCCATTTCCATTAGCAGGAACCAGAACCGTTTGACTGTATCACGATGACAGTTGAACGGAAACATTTATCAAGACGCCGTCTCTTGTACAAATAAAGAAAAATGACTGAAGAAAAACTGTCCTTTCACCGTACATTAAGCAGAGCTGATGGCAATTGAAAGGATTCCCAAGTGCTGTTTTAGGAAATTGATAAAAACGTGGCGTGTTGGTTGGCGGCCTTGATTTTGAAGTAAATTCAGATAGACAAATTATGTCTCCATCATCATCATCAAACTTAGTTACACTCTTGTCGGTGGAGTTTCTTTCAATCATATCTCCCATGAGCCAGTTCCTTGACCTCCTGAGACGACACCACACCGGCCTTCTCCTTTATCTGGTCCTTGTAGCTTCGCCTAGGCCGACCTCTTCCTCTCTGTCCTTCAATTTTTCCTTCTAAAAAGGTCTTAAAGAAATTATTGTGTCGTATCAAATGTCCGATCATAGACATATTAAAATTAAACGGGTACCATAAAGTAAAATTTTCTTCCTCTGTTATCAGTATATTACTAGTAGGAGGGGTCAGTGACGTTAATTTCGCAGGACGTTAGCGGCCGCAATAAAAAAGTCATCTGCGATTTTTCATCTCCACCGACCCGCCTACGGAACGTGCGTTGTGTGCTGCGCTGTGGTAGTTTTGATACTTTTATACGCAATTGTTTTTTATCTCAATGCTTTGTTGTATTTTTGAAATCTCAGATAATCTCGACTCGACACCCAACAACACGCTAACTATTGGGGCAGTATCCTTTTGCCCGAAATTGATGTAAATACGAGAACATCGAATGCGCTTTGATATCGGAACAAGTGCGCTCTAATCTCCATGGCGGCCACCCATGCTTCTATTCATCTCCAGCCTATTTACGTCCCACTGCTGGACGCAGGCTACCTATCTGAATAGGCTGTAGTTCCCACTCGGACCCAATGCAGATTGGGAAATCCACACACACCATTGATTTTCTTCACAGGAGTGTGCAGTTTTCCCCACGATCGATGTTTTAATTCACCGAAAAGCTCATGATAAATTACAAAGTTCAGGGTATGAAGCCACGATCCTCTGCTTGAGAGGCCATTAAGTCAAACCACTGCTCTGATGCGCTGTCACCCATGTAACCTATTGTTCCTAATGATACTACATATAAAAAGAGGTTGATTATGTCATCAGCACGCCGAAAATGAAGCGCAGAAAAGGCTACAAATGCAGCCTTTTGGCCTCAGTCGCTCTCGAATAAGGTCCAAACTTGCGCGAAAATGTCAAAATGTTCGGAACATGTTTTCGATTGTCTTGCGAGCATATGTATGACGTATCTTTACTTAACAATATCATTTATTTATTTATTATCAAAACAATTTTACAGCATTACAGCAAAGGCAATGAGCTGTAAAATTTAAATATAAACAACACACAATACAAAAAATGGTACATATAAAAAAAAACATTACAACTATTTAGGGAGTTTTAAATGTCAGTTTCGCTTCCCTAAAGCGACGGAACACCACACCCTCCGGCCAAAAGTCGGAGCGCAGGAACATCTGCTGGTGCTTGGCAGGCACTTGGAGTCTAAAGGAGCTAAAATTGTTCACTCATTGATTGTTCCACTGTTGTGCTAAACGATCAAGATGTCGCGATCGACAGGACACAGCGTCGACAGAGACAGTGCAGTATATCTCGGGAGCCGTTTCAAAAATATATTGGCACCACACCTTTTTGCCGATACTCGAAACAAGAATACGTTTACTTTTTGTATTACAACGAGAGCTAAAAAATAATTTCAGTCGTGAAATTAGTGTTTTGGCTATTTAAAACGATAGGGAAATATCAGCAGGAGGACCAATTTCATTAAACTAATATCACAGGGCATATTTGACCTAGTCTCAAACTAAGCAAAGTATAGGCTTTACTATTATAATATGTTTACTAGACATACAATGACAATGCAAAGAAAAATCCGTTAAGCAGCTGCTTAACGGAGCTGTTAAATTTCATTCTATGAATGTTTCATAAAAATAAAAACAAAAATAATCAATAAATCGATTATTTTCATTGTTTACTAGACTACAGATAAACATAAATACTGTCTATAAATCACGTTAGTACTTACCGATACCGGTCCCGAGTCAGATTCTTTAACTTCTACTAGGGTACACGAAGGTCTTCATTATGTACCTTCATTATCTTATAAATTGTATTCTCTTGTGTGTTTATACTGAGCATGTCAAAGTCATACACATTCATATTAAATCAAATCGAGTTGTTTGTACTCTTTTCTACCTAACTAATAACTAACTGTGTATGTGTGTTACTATTTAAATATAAGTATCTTGAACGTTGTGGTGCTCTTATAAAACGGCATAACCGTAGGCTGCTACGGCGTAGCATTACACGTAGACCCACTACGCTTTATAATATTTCTTATTCAAAATACTTAAACTTAACGACTTGCTGTTCCTTGTTTATTCACTTAAAAATCCATTACACGCAAAAAACAACACTAATAAATATGAAGAAGCTGTTTTTGGGTGGAACTCTCCATTGCATTTTAAACCTTAGTATTGAGGGTGTTGGTTTGCTTTCTATTCGTATAATTGTGAGACATTTTAGCGTGTTTTAAAGTGGGTACGGGAGATGTCAGAATCAATTCGCGCAGCCATTTCTCAATAAAGTACCGAGGAACACATGCATCGGGGCTTTTAAAGTTCGACGTACCGAGTGGAGTTATTCTTCGACGGTAAACATTGTTTATGGGCGTTTTTAAATTACCTAGCATATGGTATAAGGAAAATGTTAAGAACTCGAAACTTTTTTTAAGTATGTAAGTCGAGGTTAGCCTGACATGTTTCGGACTAATTCGTAGTCCTTCCTTTGGGGGGGTGGGGGGGGGCATGACCCAGCGGCAGCGAGACGCACACTCCGTCCGTTTTATTTCACTATGGTTGACTCTCACGGTAGTTTAATGTTAAAAGCTTTTTGTAGTAAAAATATGAAGTTACTTGATTTCGATATGATAGCGTTACGTTACGCAGGATTCAAATACGCGTACTCGGTTTCGAATCCTGCGTCACGTAAAATCGAATAGTAAACGTTGTCGAGTTTGTATGACGTTTGGAACAGCGCCCGCCCGTGAGCGTACGTGGAACTAAAATTTTGTATGAGGTTTCTCGATCTCGATACTGTAACCGTAACGTTACGCAGGATTCGACAAGTCGTGCTTGACCCACAGGCTAATATTTCACCAACTTTACGAATTTCACAATGACAATTTAATAATTTACATTGCAGCGTTTTTGTTGTAGCGCTCTTCATATTGCAGTGTAATGTAGAATGTCTGTAAACTGATATAGCGTGGGTGAAATAGTCGCCAGGAGACTCTATTCTTAGAAACGTCTCCCCTAGCGAACAACCAAGGAGCCTCAAGAGCCAATTAAGGACGACATGTCTTGAGCAATGGTGACGTCATCAGACACGGTAATTATGTGGCCCCCGGGGTCGCATTTGAGAGTTTTTCCGGGGCGTCACGGGACGCCCTTCGACTTGACAGTCGCGATGCGTGCTGCGACTCGAGATAAATGAAGATGAGCAGAGCTTTAAGTGTAATTTTTGACACAAGAAAACATCCCGATCGCGTTCGAGTTAATGACTCAATTGCTATGGGCAACGTACTTTTCTCACAGTATTTGACACTTCAACGCCAACTCAATCGAAACATTTGGGGCGTTTTGAAATTTATACTTAGGGCTCAGACTGTACTATGCCCGTAGACATAATACTTATTAAGTAGCGTGTGACTATAGTTAAGAGTGTTACCACACGTAAAGTTCATGCTAAGTACGCCTAAAGCTCAGTATGCCTCCAACAAGATGGCGCGACGACCTAGTAAAGATCGCGGGACCGCGGTGGATGCGGAAAGCACAAGACCGGTCTGAGTGGAGAGCCTTGGCTGAGGCCTATGTCCAGCAGTGGACGTCTTTCGGCTGACATGATGATGATGATGACACCTAAAGCTACCACACCAACAACGTCGCACAATGCGGTGGAGCCAATTTTCAATGTCAATGTCAACCTTTAGATTGTGCCCCTTGAAAAAGTATTCTTATTACTCATTTTAATAATAGCTTTTTTTCATTCATTTCATAATAGAATCATATTCATAATAATAGCATTAATAAAAACAGTCGAACGTAACTATTGTTTGCCAGACACCATGTTTAATTAATCTTGAAAAGGTCCACATTGCAATAAAAACTTCGTAACAATTTTGATGCCGTACGCATCAAGGGCTTAAGCTTACACTGCCATTTCGTATAACTGTAATAAATCCCACACTATGTATTGATTTAAAAGTTACTAGGGACGTAAAAAACATATCTAAATTTAAATATCTCAACGTTTCGGACGCAACGAAGCGTCCGAAACGTCGAGGTATTTAAATTTAAATAATCTTATATTTTTTATGCGATCAAGTCCCGAGCATCATGATAATGTAAATTTCACACTTTTGCTTAAAAGCCAAAATAAATGTAAGTCTGGGTACCTTACGTTTTAACATGCACAATATGCACGACACAGAATGCAAGGCAGCCCCGTTTTAGTGGTCGCCGGTGACTCGGCTTGTAACTCAACCCGCAATATCACTTACCGCCTCAATATTGGCTGCTCTCGGTATTTCCAAGACTGGCACGATTGGATAGTTCAAGCTGTTAGCAGTGACTTGTAGTACTCTGAATATATTTCTGAATCTTACTTCATTTTGTTTGCTTGTTATAAAATAAAATATAAAATATAGTGAGGAAATTTGACACCAATTGACGTAGTCCCAAATTGAGTAGAGCTTGTGTTATGGTACTAGACAACGGATTAATACAAACATAAATAGTATTAAACATCCAAGATTCGAGAAAAGCATTCGTGTTCATCATACCGATATCGGTCCCGCCTGGGAATCGAACCCGGAACCTCAAGCTTGGTAGTCAGGTTCTCTAGCCAGTAGGCCATCCGGTCGAAAAACTGATCAATAAACTCCAATGGCCTTGCACAATGCATATCAATATCAACTTCAATGCCAAAACTTATTAAAAAGAGTACCTCACTATCAGCTAACTCGGCTACACTTTTTTCATTAGTTAAATAATATTAACCCAAAACGCTAAACATAAACCGCTACATAAACTCAACCTTGTCATATCGCATTCATATTAATACTATCACAATAAACGCTACATTTCCAAATTAATTCCCAGAAAGGCCCATAAACACCCTTCATTTTACGGTGGCATAAAAAATATCCCGTTCTTTTTCGTAATGCCCCCTCTAGTCTGAAATTACCCGAAAAATTGTCGATCCCTCGTCGAGTGGCACTACTGAGGAAGATAAAAAAATATGCGACGACATGACGACTAGACCCCTTCTCTATGTATTTGGAGATTAGATAACGCTGTGAAAACGATATGGCGGGACCCTTCTACAAACGCGACGACATCAACCTGTCCCTGTCGAATTTCATAATGGAAAAAAAGACGGACTGAAGTTTTGCACGGTGTTGGGTTGGGATGATGTGGGATCGGCGGGAGGGGTTAGAAATGAACATGACGTGCGGAATATGAGTTTCTCTCTACACTTTTTCGTGAATCGTGTCAATTTTGCTCCATAAATTTATAGTGTTTTCATGATGTCGTTTACAGCCGATAGTGTAGAAAATGGGATAATTTCAAAATTATTTAACCATGTTATTAGCTTTAAAAAGTATGCTGTTGTGCTGTGCTGATTATGGATATATTTGGTCAAAACAACACTGCTCACATTCTTAAATACCTACAAAAATAGTTTTTAAAGTTTCGCCCTAACGTCGGAACTGACTTACAAACTTGCCGCCGACAATTTCTCCTACATTTTATTGACTTCATAAAATAAAAGTCGACAGATGAAGTTCCAGTCACACCTTACTGCCGTGCCAACTTATATTTGCTATCCGCAAATAGCACCTCCGTTTGGTGGGCTTTGGAAAGCAGGAGTAAAGGCTACGAAACCCCAGTTTTGCTCAGTTCCAGGAGTAAGTTGGTAGCCAACGTACCCTGTGACTTCGAAAGCTTTTAAAGTAATGCAAGTCACATTCGTCAAAGTTTTATATGGTTAACTATTAGATGGTCTCCAGTTAAAATCGTAGTTATGCTAGTACTAGTAGCTAATAATAGAAGCGGAATTTAGTACATCTAAATTAAATTCTTATGCTATTCAAGAGCAAACCAATTTTTGTGCCAGAAAAAAAACTGGTAACCCCTTTACCATATAACTCTGACATATAACTCTGTACTCGATACCTTAGAAGATGTTTATTTATGAACTCACTCATTCTAAAATACAAAACTGTAAATAGTCCAGTTTTTAAAGATTTAGTATATACAGCTTCAACATACGAGTGGCGACGAGTTTACACAAAATTGCTACGTGACTTAAAGACTGCTAGGTAAAGCAATGCCAAAACGTTCATGTTCTCGAGAATAAGTCATTATAACTTAGCGTAAAACTTAAAAGCGAGGACGTTATTAAAATAACCGAATTTACTTAGCAAGAACAAACCAGACACCTCCAAGAAAATTGCAACTTGAATGCATAACCGAAACAAACGAGCGCGTGGAAATACAAACCGTACGGCGTTAAACTAAAGTTTAGTGTTGATTGTGTGTGCGACATTAAGTTCAAAACGGTGGTGAACTGTCGTGTTAAATCTGCGTGTTACTTTTAGAGACTGCAAGATTGCGTTGGAAACTGTTTGCAAAGTTATAAGCATGTGGTTATTTAGCTGAAAACTTGGGCTCGTTCTGTAAATTACTTTGGAAATACGTTAGATTGGTGTTGCGGTGAAATCATACGTTATTATAGATTGCATCTCACGTTTCTTTCATTTTAAAACAAATAAGATTTCTGTTAAATATTTGTGAACTGTAGGTACTTGTATTGTCATCTAATTTACATATCCGAACCAAATTTCAAGCCGATCTTATTAACCGATGTAGAGTTGCCTCCTGCGGAGACGATCCTGGCCGGATCACAAGAATTTACATTACATTATTACATAATTACATTAAGTATGGCCAAATTTGATGAAATTGGTTGAGGGAACCTGCTTTAAAATTCATTTGTAAGATTTGACCTGAACATTAAGTACATTACAAGTTATTAAAAAGCTTGTAAAATACAGATAGATAGATTTTAAATATATTCCAAACAATGCTGATCCTGTTTTTTTTTCTAATAATTATTAATTGTTTTATTCACATTTATGAATTCTGTACGTTGAATGAATATTTTTCTTTCTTTCTTTCAAGACAAATTTCATACTTTTTTAAAATTATTACTGAAAGGAATCTTCAAAAGATTTTTCCTTATTAATAAGCTTTTTTAAACATTATTTTCTTCCTATCTGTCACTTGAAAAATCGTTTTTTGCAAACACGAGCTAACTAATACGAGTCTAACTTCATAATATGAATAAGAGGGTGAGTCATTCCAAATCACAGGCGTGACCTTCTCAATTCTCACTCCTAAAAATCTAGCACTTCACAAGACGCTCGGGCAATAAATTGTAAAGGCTTATTCACAGTGGCCGAGCACGCACTTTGACACAGAATAAACTGGCAATCAGAGGAGTGCGGCGGCGGAATCCTCATAAATCCGTCGGCTTCGCTCCCGCCTTATTCAATCTCGGGGGGAATGAGGATTGGATACTGGATATGGCAAAGTGGCAAAATTGGCACTTACAAAACAAACGTTCAGAAGAATATTGATAACTGTAACTACTTACTACTGGTGTACTACACTAACTGCTACACTAACTACTGGCAGACAGGTGGCAATTAACATGTGGTTTTTAGGGTTCCGCACCTCAAAAGGAAAAGGAAAAACGGAACCCTTATAGGATCACTTTGTTGTCCGTCTGCCTACGTCTCGGTGCGCGAGTCCGACTCGTACTTGGCCGATATTTTTACACAAAGATCGCTTCAAAATTAGAGAGATTATTCACTCGTTAAAAACTATACATCGGTTTAAACTTCAGTTTAAGCAGAACAAACCATAAGCCAAGAAAATTTCAGTTATAAGTCAAGTCAAAGTTTATCAATTCGACATATTACCAACCATCTTCGAAACGGAGTTCCCTATATTAACTATATTTTTATTATCGCGGAACAGACTTTTTCCCAATAACAGTTTTAAATGAATCGCGGTTATTATAAAAATTAATAAGAACGGTATATTGACCGCGATTACCTTATAGGTTTGATGACCTCCCGATATTTCTAGTTCTGCAAAATTCTAGTTTTTTTAATGTTCTCATGTAAGCGAAATTGTATTTATTTGAGAATAAAAGAATCTTTAAACCGATATTTCGACGAGACCCCAATAGCCAGATATTCCTTCCAGTTCCTCTTATCCTTGTAAGTATTAGTTTACAGGATGAGGTCTCGATATAAGAGTCCAGTTTATAAAGGCGACCGCAGACGCCTATTGGCCCCCACAGTGGGGTGATCGCAAACGGGCTTCAACCACAAAGCTTAGCACTTTTATTTCTAAAATAAGAGTCGTTTAGACGTTAGATGGTTTTGGTTACGTTATTAAATGCTGCTGGCTGGAAGGCACATAAGGTTTATGACTTTTTTAGTTAAAAAAAAATTGCGGCCAAGGCCAATTGTAATGTAATGTCGTAATGTTTGCATTGAGTTTGTGATTAGTGATTACTTAATTCAGCTTTATCTCGGTAAGTATTCAACCTACAGAGTTGGTTTAGGTCTAGAATTGTAGCAATTTTAATCTACTTTAAAAAGTTTAATTTGTTATTTTTTTTAAAGCACAGTTTAGAATTTGTAATGAGAATACCGAAAAAGTGTAAAAATTTTGCAATTTTTGGAGTGCTGCAAAGTTAGCACAGGTTTTTGGAAGCCGCTAACTTGGATATACATACAATACTGGTAGTGGTCGTAACAACATAATAAAACAACTAGCCGTTAGTTTGCGATTTTACCAATTTGATTGGTCAGATACGACCGGCCTATTGGCATGGAAATGGATTTTGAACCTAATGAAAAGTCAGTAGAAAAACCACAACAGTTTTAACGTACTTTTGTAACCATTATTATGTTTTTAATTAGATTGCAGGCTAAATTAGTCCTAGAGATGACCGCGAATTTACTAGGCCGAATTCGCCAAAAATGTTTGTCATTCCTTCAGGTAAAGAACGAAATAGAGCCGTCACGAATACTCGTCTAACACAATTAAATGAAGTGCCAGCATTACATAACGAATGTGGAAAAAAACTACCTTCTAAATTTAACCAGCACGTAGACAAAACGAAATTTAGGAATACTTTACCCGAAAAGTTTCAAACTCAGCGCAAGTAAAATGACAAATACTTGGAGATATCGGAAGAAAAAACAATCTGGTGTGGAGAGGCCATATTCTTTTATGGAGCCAATAAAACGAGCTCAGTCCAAGCGAGAAGTGTCGGAGACAGTATTGAATGCTGTGATAAAATGTGTTGGCTTACGGATACCAATAGCTGTAAGTATTTTGCAAGCCATAACAAAAATTAAGCAAAAACGTAGCAAGTAATGAATGAAACTTCACGGCATTGATTTTCTTACAAACATTTAATTTGAGATCGATGAAAAAGGCATGTCCAGCAGAGGACGTCGTCTGCTGAAATGATGATGATGATGATGTATATTTCAGAACTAGCTTTTGTTTCCCGTGATCACGATGCAAGTAACTGCGTCGAAATATCGGGAGCTCATCAAACCTATAAGGTAAACGCGGTCAAAATCTCGTTTTCATAATATCTCATACAATTAACCGCGAATCATTTAAAACTGTCAAAACTAGTGGCATAAAAAGCGGCATCATAATAAAACCTCCAAGCTGTCTCGGAGCAATCTACAACCGGTGACGTAATGCGCAATGCGGCATCATAATAATACCTCCAAGCTGTCTCGGAGCAATCTACAACCGGTGACGTAATGCGCAATGCGGCATCATAATAATACCTCCAAGCTGTCTCGGAGCAATCTACAACCGGTGACGTAATGCGCAATGCGGCATCATAATAATACCTCCAAGCTGTCTCGGAGCAATCTACAACCGGTGACGTAATGCGCAATGCGGCATCATAATAATACCTCCAAGCTGTCTCGGAGCAATCTACAACCGGTGACGTAATGCGCAATGCGGCATCATAATAATACCTCCAAGCTGTCTCGGAGCAATCTACAACCGGTGACGTAATGCGCAATGCGGCATCATAATAATACCTCCAAGCTGTCTCGGAGCAATCTACAACCGGTGACGTAATGCGCAATGCGGCATCATAATAATACCTCCAAGCTGTCTCGGAGCAATCTACAACCGGTGACGTAATGCGCAATGCGGCATCATAATAATACCTCCAAGCTGTCTCGGAGCAATCTACAACCGGTGACGTAATGCGCAATGCGGCATCATAATAATACCTCCAAGCTGTCTCGGAGCAATCTACAACCGGTGACGTAATGCGCAATGCGGCATCATAATAATACCTCCAAGCTGTCTCGGAGCAATCTACAACCGGTGACGTAATGCGCAATGCGGCATCATAATAATACCTCCAAGCTGTCTCGGAGCAATCTACAACCGGTGACGTAATGCGCAATGCGGCATCATAATAATACCTCCAAGCTGTCTCGGAGCAATCTACAACCGGTGACGTAATGCGCAATGCGGCATCATAATAATACCTCCAAGCTGTCTCGGAGCAATCTACAACCGGTGACGTAATGCGCAATGCGGCATCATAATAATACCTCCAAGCTGTCTCGGAGCAATCTACAACCGGTGACGTAATGCGCAATGCGGCATCATAATAAAACCTCCAAGCTGTCTCGGAGCAATCTACAACCGGTGACGTAATGCGCAATGCGGCATCATAATAATACCTCCAAGCTGTCTCGGAGCAATCTACAACCGGTGACGTAATGCGCAATGCGGCATCATAATAATACCTCCAAGCTGTCTCGGAGCAATCTACAACCGGTGACGTAATGCGCAATGCGGCATCATAATAATACCTCCAAGCTGTCTCGGAGCAATCTACAACCGGTGACGTAATGCGCAATGCGGCATCATAATAATACCTCCAAGCTGTCTCGGAGCAATCTACAACCGGTGACGTAATGCGCAATGCGGCATCATAATAATACCTCCAAGCTGTCTCGGAGCAATCTACAACCGGTGACGTAATGCGCAATGCGGCATCATAATAATACCTCCAAGCTGTCTCGGAGCAATCTACAACCGGTGACGTAATGCGCAATGCGGCATCATAATAAAACCTCCAAGCTGTCTCGGAGCAATCTACAACCGGTGACGTAATGCGCAATGCGGCATCATAATAATACCTCCAAGCTGTCTCGGAGCAATCTACAACCGGTGACGTAATGCGCAATGCGGCATCATAATAATACCTCCAAGCTGTCTCGGAGCAATCTACAACCGGTGACGTAATGCGCAATGCGGCATCATAATAATACCTCCAAGCTGTCTCGGAGCAATCTACAACCGGTGACGTAATGCGCAATGCGGCATCATAATAATACCTCCAAGCTGTCTCGGAGCAATCTACAACCGGTGACGTAATGCGCAATGCGGCATCATAATAAAACCTCCAAGCTGTCTCGGAGCAATCTACAACCGGTGACGTAATGCGCAATGCGGCATCATAATAAAACCTCCAAGCTGTCTCGGAGCAATCTACAACCGGTGACGTAATGCGCAATGCGGCATCATAATAATACCTCCAAGCTGTCTCGGAGCAATCTACAACCGGTGACGTAATGCGCAATGCGGCATCATAATAAAACCTCCAAGCTGTCTCGGAGCAATCTACAACCGGTGACGTAATGCGCAATGCGGCATCATAATAATACCTCCAAGCTGTCTCGGAGCAATCTAAAACCGGTGACGTAATGCGCAATTTCGCAAAGCAAATTCCTAAATCCTGTTCAGTTTTGAGTTGCGGCCTTGGAATCAGACAGCTACAGCAATTGACAAACGTCCTTTATTTCCTAACACGCTGCTAGCCCATAAACCGAACAAACGACGGGACCGTTTAAATTTTACTCACTTTAAACTGGACCGTAAAACCTCCGCTCTCCTACTTAAGATGCTTCCCTGAGAGGGTGACCTTGAACTTTTCGCGCCTCACTTCTACTAAACAACTTCGTTTTAATGAGGACATCTACCAAATATCGGTCTAACTTCATTTTACACAGTGTTATCACAAATAACGCGTCTTCGTTTCGAAAATTCGCACCGAATACGTAAATTACTTACTTATTTAAAAAATTAAAAATATTACTAATCAAGGCCTGGTGCCCAGCAGTGGGACGTAAATAGGCCGATGATGATGATGGTGATGATGATGATTATTATAAAAGAGTATTATAATAATGTTAAACGTAGAAATCCTAACCTATTACATTCTCTATACATTGATGTATGTCACAAGTCAAAGTAAATTATGCTTTTATCGTTTAAATAATGTACAGAATGGCTCTAAACAGCTGCCATTTCAGCGCCTGGCTCAGGGAAGCCCCTTAACGTCAGTCTAGAAAACGAAGTATTATCGCTGCCCCTTTTTTATTGATGTGAAATTATTAGTATATTTATTATTAGTACACACACACACACACACACACACACACACACACAGACACATACACACACACACACATACATACACACACACACAGAGGAGAGAGACAGCGTGTTTAGTACGCACTGACCGCCGATAGCTTATTTGCTTCGCGCATTGTACCTTAATTTTAATATATACAAGAATGCTTCGCTTCGCTCGCTTTTGCAGAACGCCCTACTCTTGTTAATACCTTAGGTGTTCTGGATTCTGGATTTAGTGCTGCCAATTTCCGCGACTAGATGGCGTTAGTGAACACGCTCGTAAACGTTTTACGAGCAGTGGCGTGTTGACTGCCGAGCGAAACGTCACCTGTGCCCTAAGCACGACTTGTCGAATCCTGCGTCACGTAAAATCGAATAGTAAACTATAACGAGTTTGTATGACGTTTGGAACAGCGCCCGCCCGTGAGCGTATTTGGAACTAAAATTTAGTATGAGATTTCTCGATCTCGATACGATAACTGTAACGAAACGCAGGATTCGACAAGTCGTGCTTAGGGCACTGAGGATATTGAAACCAGTGTTAATTCGTTTCTAAAGGCATTACGACTAAATCTGATCTCTGTATGTCTGTGATTGGCTGAGGTAGGGCCGTTTGTGGTTAGAAAAGGGGCCTCATCAATTGGACAAATATTTTTACCCGACAGCCGAAGCAAGGTTATGGTAGTGAAATAAACGGATCACTCACATATATCAGTCGAGTATGGCCTGACATGTTTCGGACAAGGAATAAGACAACAAGGACAAGGTTATGTTGTGTTCTGGTTAGGTTGTATGTTTTTCGAACGTATGTATATAAAATATGTCCAATCCTTTGCGCTCTACAGCCTAAACTGTTTGACGAATATTTCAATGTACGAGGTGTCTTTAGATTCGTCTGAGTTATGGGAGTAGTATAGGGGTATATTGTTTCCCGGAATTGCAGTTGGGTTTTCTGTTTTTAATTTTAACTTGGTCAGGTTATTTAATTTTCGAATTCAACATAAAGGCCGGGAAAACGTTCCATTTAATTTAATCTAGACGCTTAAGAGAAGCCGTGATAGCCTAGTGGTTTGTCCTATGGTCTCACAAGCAGAGTGTCGTGGGTTCAAATCCCGGCTCGCACCTCTGAGTTTTTCGGAATTTATGTGCGGAATTACATTTGTAATTTATCATGAACTTTTCGGTGAAAGAAAACATCGTGAGGAAATCTGCACACACCTGCGAAGCAATTCAATGATGTGTGTGAAGTTCCCAATCCGCACTGGGCCCACGTGGGAACTATAGCCCAAGCCGTCTCATTCTGAGAGGAGGCCTGTGCCCAGCAGTGGGACGAAAAAAAGGGTGGTGATGTGATGTGTGCTTAAGAGTTATCATTGCAAGACATAAACACGGATAACAATTTACTGAGTTAAAGTCGGTGGTCACTTTTGTACCTTTTCGCTCTACTGCCAGATACAGCGCGTCATACGTGATTGACATGAGTGTGTTATTGCGACAAGGTACAAAAGTGATGAGCGACTTTTGACGCTGACTGTACACGTATGAAGATTATCTGAATAATTTAAAGCGTCAATTAATCCGGCCCGAGTGCAAATATTCGAAACCTGCGTCACGTAAAATCAAATAGTAAACGTTATCGAGTTTGTAGACGTTTGGAACAGCGCCCGCCCGTGAGCGTATTTGAAACTAAAATTTAGTATGAGGTTTCTCGATATCGATACGACGACCGTAACGTTACGCAGGATTCGAAAACTCGTGCTCGACTCTCTGGTCACTTTGCAGGTATTTTGCCGTTAAGCAGCAGTGCTTGCACTGGTGTGCTCCCGGTACAAGATGCATTTCGTCTCAGCTGTCTAGGTTGGTGTTGCGGGTGTCTATGGACAGTAGCGATCTTTTATACGTAAAACAAACTTTAAATAAAAACTAATTTAAGTCATTTCAGTCCTTAAATAAGGTTTAAATTCACTGAAACCCTAAAACACGTATGAACAGACACCTTTATCCCTTCCCTGCCTGGTTCGAAGGACCAAGTCCCGCCACAATTTGTCGTAACAAACGTCTATCAGCCAACTTATCAGTGCCAGTGGACAAAATTGAAACTAACGCTGTCCCGTATAAACTTAAAGCTTTTACGAGCGACGTCGTTCAGTATGTTTGCGAAATGAAAGCGAAATTGAATGGAGGGTAGGCAGAATACTTGGGTACCCGAGGTAAAAAGAAGTAGAATACTTGGGTACCCGAGGTAGAAAGAAGTAGAATACTTGGGTACCCGAGGTAGAAAGAAGTAGAATACTTGGGTACCCGAGGTAGAAAGAAGTAGCATACTTGGGTACCCGAGGTAGAAAGAAGTAGAATACTTGGGTACCCGAGGTAGAAAGAAGTAGAATTTATTAACTGTTGATTTTGAAGTAAATTAGTTTCTTCGTCTTAAACATACACTCCTGGTGGACGTCCCACGTCGTTGATTGACATATATGTGAGATTTATTCATACTATTCGTACTATATTTCGTAAGGGAAAACTTCGAAACGAGGGTTTAGAAAAGCCGAAAAGAAATGTTTTCACTTCTCACGCTTTTAAAGTTCGTATTTTTCCTAGGTCTATTAGGCTGTATAAAATGGGTTTTAATAATATGTATATTGCCCAAGAGCATAAAACATAATGTATGAAAACCCATGATATGAGACACGCTCCTGACACGAATTATTATTATTATGAAGTAAAGTAATATGATTAAGTAAAGCAATTTACGATGACATTAAACCCAAGCTAAAACCAATCAAACTAAAACTTAAAACTAAATTGAATCTAAATAAGGCCCCCGTGGCATGGTGCCCAAAAGGCTGGCAGCGTTGCCTCGCTGAATAGCGATGCTGATTCTTTGAGAGAGAAAACTGCCAGCCCTTTGGTCACAAGTAAGTTGCATCGACAAAACACTTTTGCAACTCTGAACTAAGCTTGTACTTAGGCGCCGGGACCCCATGGACCCAAGATTTCAAATCCGACAGCAACAAAATTGTAGTTACAAATTAAAGTAAGCACCAAACTACCTAGACCACTTACTTCAAGACCGTGCTTTAAAATTGTACGTACACCAAAAGCAAAAGGTACTTTTTATGTACCGTAAACCAAATTAAAAACTCGTATAAACTTACGAGGGTCAAAAATCCTGAAACAAGCAAAAAACAATCTAGACCCAACAGCGACCGTAGAATAGCCAAAATCAAAAACTAACTGATTTCATATAAAACCGTTTTATTCGCCGAACGGGCGTCGCACGCGTTTACGATCGACAGTTTATCGACATTTTATTAAGCTCGCCGTGACCAGTGCAGTCGTAAAGTATATAATACACTTGCTTTTGTTGGCGCTGAGTGAGCAGCATAGCATGCTGTTTCCCGTTTGTTATTTAGGGTCTGTGGGTCGAGCACGGCTTTTCAAATCCTGCGTCACGTAAAATCGAATAGTAAACGTTGTCGAGTTTGTATGACGTTTGGAACAGCGCCCGCCCGTGAGCATATTTGGAACTAAAATTTATGAGGTTTCTCGATCTCGATACGATAACCGTAACGTTACGCAGGGTTCGACAAGTCGCGCTCGACACTCGGTAACCATCAGACTTAGAAAATGGTGTTAACTTGTGTGTTGCTACAGAATTACTGCACGAATATATTTTTAATTTTCTTCTGCTCGGTATTTGAAATTGAGGACGCTTTTCTTTATTTTCAGTCAGTGTCAAATATTAACTTACGTAGCTTCGACATTGCTGCTTTATTGCCAAGCACACGTTCGAGAATAAAGACTAAAGCGGCAATGTATCAAATTTTGACAGTCAATGATCCTATCAGTCGAAGCATAATAGGGTGAAATTGGAAGAACGTGTCATATTTTGTTTGTCTTTAATTTTGTATGAGGTGTTAGATTAGTGAATATACTAGTTACTAGTAGAATGTCATTGTTACTAACATTTGCTACAGGTTACGCTCGTAGCGCGTAGCGTTGAATCTTCGTTCATAGCGCATAGTCGCTACGAACAGACAACCTACCTAGCGACTCGAAAGCACGGCAAATCTATTTTTTAAATAAAACTATTAAAATATAATTAAAGTTTTTGTCGGTTTCAAATACAGATAGCGCTGTTGAAATTCTCTAAGCAACGTTGCCCAACTGCCACAGTGCTGAGTCCCAGTCGGCTATCGATCGCCCATGCATGCCCATTCAGTTTCTAATAAGTTGGGTTAAGTAAGTGCTCCCCTTTCGTGTGCAGTTGGCTCTACATGATTAAGTTCAATGAGAACGTGCAATGTTTTCTAGGTTTTCTTGGCTGTGGAGGTTACTCCACTTGGATTCAAAAAGCTCATTTGCTGTTCTGTAAAATAAATTAAAAGTTACCTAACTAATGGCGCGTTAGTTAAACCAAGTAGTGGAATTGAAAATCTAATTCAAAATGTCGTAAGCTTACTGATAAAAGCATTTACTGAATCCACTGACCTCTAATAACTATTCTACCATTGCAGAATTTTCTTAACTAATGCGATAGAATATAAAGAAACTAAATTTAACTTAACTAATCCATTTTAAAAAACAATCCATCTATTTACTCATTCTATGTATAACATAAAACAAACAGCGCGCGTTAATTATCCATGTGTGTTCACTCAGATTTATACATATTTTTCTTCTGTGCTGTGCTGTCCAACGTGCAAACTTTTTGGAATAGAACAGGATAGTGATTCCTACCCAGCGATACTAGCAAACAAAACCTGTTCAACCATAGTATACGAATCTCCTATAATTGAAAATTCTAAGGACTCTACCACTCTATCTAAAGAGGTTCTAAGTTGCCATTGGCAGGCATCATTCACGCAAACAAGTGATCGTGTCATTGACAATCGCAATGAGGGTTCACTGATAGACAAAACAGGCTAGATGGCATTAGTACCGTGAAAACCGTGAAAACCGTTTATCATTTCTGTCAAGTTTAAATGATTCGCGGTTAATTGCATTAGACATAATGAAAACGGATAATTTTTTGCCCGTGATCATGATGTATGTAACTGCATCGAAATATCGGGAGCTCATCAAACCTATAAGGTAATCGGGGTCAATATCCCGTTTTCACTATGTCCAAGTTCACGTAAAACTATCTACGCAAGTGACTTGATGACAAACTATGCAAGTTACAAAAATAAAAAAATTAAAAAATTGATTGAACTGAAATGAAAAATTTCTTACTGAAAATATTTTTTTGTGGCTAACGTTCTCATCTTACTATGCAGCCAACCTACTTCCCTCTGCACCGTGGTACGAGTAAAACTTTCCACTGGCATCAATACCCCGGCGTCCGCATGTCGTATTTGACAAGCACTCCTCGGTCGCGCCAGTACTGGCTCAAGTACCTGACAACTTGTTTAAACTCGTTACTTGGTATTACTCGAATCGGTACAGTGAAAATTGTATTTATGGCGCTAAGTTTTTTGCAGCGTGACACTATAGTGGGGTGTCTGTATTATTATGTTTTTACAGATTTTTCATTTTGTTAATTGAGTATTTGACTAGAATGAAAGTGTGGAGATAAGGTAGTAAAAAAAACTGTCTTTCATGTTTCTTCCATCCCATTCTTTTAAGTAAACATGATGGTCTATTCGAAACCGTTGGCATGCTATAAAAGACACAAAAAACCTCTGTTGCTTAATATTCGCAGGATATTTCTTGAACTTGAACAGACGACCGAATAGCCTAGTGGTTAGAGACCCTGACTATGAAGCTTGAGGTCCCAGGTTCGAATCCCGGTCGGGGCAGATGTTTGTATGATGAATACGAATATTTGTTCTCGGGTCTTGGATGTTTAATATGTATATAAGTATGTATTTATTTATATAAGTATGTTTATCCGTTGTCTAGTACCCATAGTACAGGCTTTGCCTAGTTTGGGACCAGGTCAATTGGTGTCAATTTGTCCCATGATATTTATTATTATAATTTTAAAAGACTTACTTGTTACCACGAACATGGTCATATACATACATATAGTACATAAGTATCACATAACGGTCAATAGATCAAGAGCCGCGGGCGAGGACCGCTCGCTGAATCTTAATACCCACAGTCTTTTATTGCCATGCAATATAAGATGGGGAAAATATGAAGAACGAATTTTTTAAGCTGGAGGTCCTGTATACCAATAATACGTGCTGTAGTAATTCTTCAAAGTTTGCTTACTCATCCCCTATCGTAGGAAAATTTACGACGAGAAAAAATCAAGCAAGCTTTTAACATGGTGGATAAGCAATCAATACTGCCTACGGATACAATATCAGAAGAACTCTGGGCGCGTGGCTGGCTTTTAAGAAAATTATTTATACCTGCAATACTTAGTGACCATCTTCAGTGGCCCGACGAATGCTGAGTGGATTCCTTTGCCGCAACTAGCTATGCATATTTTTATTTTAAGTTAACTTTGAAACTATCACTATGTTGCTGTTGCGAAATAAAGACTTCTTATTCTTATCCAGCCAAGAGTGAGAAATAAACAGGCAACGTAGGAACATGTGTAAAGACTATACATTATGAGCTACTCAGTGTCCTTGAAATCATGAGAAGAGGCCATTGGCAGTGGGCATAGCTTATATTTTAATTGTCTTCAATAAAACTCAAAACTGATGTATATGTCTACGTGAAAAAACTTTTTCCACAGGCTAGGCAAAAACAATCTTATGACGATGTCATACTTAGAGATTTACAGGGAAAAACTTTTCTTACTTTGACTATGATAGATATCCTGCCGGACAGACATACGAAAACTTTTTTTACCAAGCTGAAACGGAGACACTTCGCTCGTTCGGTCAATCATGTCTAGGTTACGGAGCAGCAATTTAAAAACATTACATAAAATTATGGTGCCTGCCTGGAGTGAGAAGACAAGGTCGGCCCAAAACACCATGGCAGCGTTCCGTTGAAAGGGAGATCCAATCCCTGTACATGTAGCACGGCGCGCCATTTTGTCGTTTCTCGCGCAGTGCGTCCCTTTCATAGTGATGGAATCAGTGAAGGACGCACCGAGCGACAAGCGACAAAATGGCGCGCGTGCTAGCTCCCCAGGGCATGGATCGTAGCGCGGGATCGTTCCAAATGGAGTAAAATGCCGAGAACCCTATGTCCCTGAATAGGGATAAGAGGACATGATGATGATGACGTAAAATAATAAGCTTTGAAACCATTTCCCGTGTCCAGCGGATCCCCAACCCAGCCCGGGGCTGCTCGGTATCGGGACGCGTCGGCCAAGAGTGCAAACAATAAATTCAAACGACAGATTATTGGGGGCAGAGGGCATGATAAGACAAATAAGTTTTTGTTTTTGGTTCATTACAAAACTGCCTTTTTAGACTAGTCAGAGTTAGATTTATTTAGAAAGAATTAGAGCCACGACGAGCATTAGAAATAATGATAACCTAACCAACTTAGAAAAGTTGAAAAACCCCCGACATTAACATTTCGAAGTTCAGTATTGCAATAACCGGTAAACCGATTTTAATGAAACTTAGCTAAGAACCATCTCGAATAAAATAGCTTTCGACTGAAAAAAACCGCATCTAAATCGGTCCTCGCGTTTGGGAGCTATGATTCCACAGACAGATACACAGGTACACAGATACACAGACACACAGATACACAGATACACATGTCAAACTTATAACACCCCTCTTTTTTGTCGGGGGTTAAAAACGGGATATTGGCCGCGATTACCTTGTAGGTTTGATGAGCTCCCGATATTTCGACGCAGTTACATGCATCATGATGACGGGTAAACTGACGAAACGCGGGTAGATACTGATGTTGCGCAGACCGGGCTCTGTCTACCTGTGTAACTGCGTTGAAATATTGGGAGCTCATCAAATCTATAAGGTCTGGTAATCGCGGTCAATATCTCGTTTTCATTATGTCTAATGCAATTAGCCGCGAATCATTTAAAACTGCCACGAAGAGCAGTCAAACATATTTCAATAAATTGACTCACAAGCAATTACAACGGGTATTATTGTCACTTACGAACCCGGTTATCTGGTTGACAATTAAAGAACGTGTCATCAAAAATGCTGATAGCTACCAAGTACCACAATAAAAATCCTTCATCATCCATTTCTTTTACCAAGCAATGCCTCGCTTAATCGCAAATCAAAAATTTATTGCCTCAAAACATTCCTCAAAATAACTTTATTCTAACACGAGAGAATTCCCAAGTACATACTTATAAGATTGAAACTCCGCTTAATAACATCGAAGTGTATGGCAATAATGCCGTGTATGGGTTTATTTATGAAGCAAGTACAGCGGGACTCATAAATATCCAATCGGAAGATTGCGCGATTCCATCTTGGTGAGAGACCTGAGTCAGAGTTGGCGCGCGTTTGATTTGAAATTGTGGATAATATTGCGAATAAGTTGGCTGTAGTAAAGGTTAAGAGGCTGCTGGCTGATTTGGCAAATGCACAGTATAGTTAAATAGGCAGCGACGTTCTATATTTAAAGTGTTTATTACACATTGATGACCGAATAGCGTAGTGGATAGAGACCCTGACTATGAAGCTTGAGGTCCCGGATTCGAATCCTGGTCGGGGCAGATGTTCGTATGATGCATACGAATGTTTGTCCTCGGGTCTTGGATGTTTAATATGTATTTATATATAATATATAAGTATGTATTTATCTATATAAGTATGTATTTATCAATATAAGTATGTTTATCCGTTGTCTAGTACCCATAGTACAGGCATTGCCTAGTTTTGGACTAGGTGTACTGGTGTCAATTTGTCCCATGATATTTATTTTATACAGTCATATATCGCAACTGTAGGGTTTCTTTCCAGTGTGTATTAGCATATTATGATTGGTAAAAAAACACTATGTGCCAAGTTTCTTACGCGCATTCTTCTTGGCAATCATAATAGTTCTAAAAGCGCTGATAGATTAGACTTAAAAAAATACTTGTAAAAGAGCTTTTAACTGCCTACCTAGGTACAATGTTGATTTTAATTGATATCTATAGTTTTTTCCTCATATGTTTTTTATTTTTACAGCTTTCACGTTAAATTCTGTGATTAAACTTAAATCCTCACCAAAACAAGAATGCACAGGAAACCAGAAAAATATGACTAACCCCAGGGATCGAACCCGGATCCTTGACATTTCGTTAACAAGCAACAGCTGTAGTGCATGGGTATAAGCACGTGATACCTGATAATAACTACCAAGCCAAACGTAACAACGGGGACTGCCTTACTACCACGAAACTTACGTAAGGCAAACGTCCCATGTTTGACACCTCGGTTCCAATAATTGACACCCTTTATTGCTATGAATTAATATTAAAAACGCCAACTACTGGAGCAGCGTTAGTACATACTTAGAGTCAATCCTGTATACAAACTCCCCGAGCGCACATCACATCACTTTCATCGTGGAATACAAACCTATTACACCAAATAAATGCCCGAAGGAACTGTGGAACCGACTTTAAAAAATAATGGTCAATGTTAAAAAGGTTGGCACGTCCGCGCCGGTAAACTGGTATCTCACTTTCGCGACTCGCCTCGGCTAGTAAAGTAGCCACGTGAGCCCTGAAGGAATGCAGACTTGGATAAGGCAATAAATAGTTTTAGTTTTATTTAATACTAATAAAAACCTAACGAACTGAAAACCTTCTCCTTTTTTGAAGTCAGTTCAAAATAAGAAAGAATATGAAGTTATCATGACACGACTGTTTATTTATTTATTTATTATAACAATATTACAACTTACACTTACTCAATGAATTCTGTTTACTATCTATGAGATCTTAGTTTGACTTAAGTACTTATCTAAGCAAATATAGAATTTTGTTTAATAGCAAAGCTGAACAGAGAATTAATATTTTGATAGGTTTTATTTTGATTGAATATAAACTAGGCTCCGTTAGAAAATTGAAGATAAATTAAAATTTACCTCCTGTTTTTTTTTTCACGAGGAGAATAATGCTGTGGCGTATACGCGCCACTATAAGAAAGAAAGAAAATAATTTATTCAACGTACACAATTAACAAATATAATAAGACAATTAAAAGAAGTGAACATCAGACGTTGAACAGGATCCCTCTCAGCATTGTGCCGCGGCTGGGACCACGGCGCTGGTATAAAGAGGGACCCCGATACTACTATAGATAGGCGTATAACCAAATCGAGAGATTGAGGAAGTTCGATGCAGGGATTCACGTGTGTAAAGCGGCATTCACATTTGTGTGTTGTGTCGTGACGCATCCGAACAGTCATCGGTTCCATGCATATAATATTTCCCTTATGCAGCGTGTTGTGACGATATTAAATTACCTACTGTTCTGATGCGTCACGACACAACACGTCATTCGAATATAAGCTTGAATGCGGCTTTAGGAATTTGTGCGAGGTAGGTATGTCGGTTCAGATAGCTGTACAATACAATAGCCAATACGGAAAGTAAGACAACTGGGGACATAACAGGCTCAAACATAGCAATCTAGATTGGTACGCATCTGCAATCTCTCTGGTTGGCTCTTTAATAGCGCACAAATGCCACATCAACCCACCTTTAACCCTTCTAACGTCCACAGGGCATCGGTATGCGCGCCGCGCCGGCCGGACTCCAATACTTATAGCAGTTTAGTGTTACGGTATTGTATTACAGGGTGAATGAACTTTGAATTGGTAACTTTATTACATTTTTGCGAGGGTGAGGCTCAGGTAGGTGCGTCTGTTGGGAATTGTATAAACATTGTGTTGTAATTCGATATAGAAAGTATCGGGTTACCTTCTATGTTTGTCTGTGCGTTTCTTTTTCTTTAACGCAGCCTCGTTCACAGCCTCGCCCGCTAGTGTCACTTTTCAGAATACTATACGATAACTAATTAGACACTTTGACGCTGTAGCAGCTGTGAATAACCTCCTAGAGAATAACACCCCTGTACAGTCAGCAGCAGAAATAGCTAAGCAACCGAAGCGTTCACAATTATCTACCTATATACACAAGCTCTTATGTCTTCCTTAAGCCGTGCTTAGGTAATTGTGACTGACTGTACAAATACATACCTATTCGAAACGAAATGTTAAATTTTCAGATCCATTTTGGCTCATAAGAAAGTTCTATCATCATCCATCTTCTGTTCATACTCACTCCAAAGGTTTTCGAATATGTTTAAATAAGCAAACATAACTGACCAACACAAACATTAAATAAACAGCCACGATCTTATATAATTTCAGTTAGTCAAAACAAATCCAGTAAGTACCGTTCTTTAACATTTTACACATTTTTTATGTATTTGTACAAGTTTATTTTCTGCAATGAGTAGGTATATCGCATATAGGAATGGGTAAGGTGCTCTTCACAATCCACACTGATTCTCCGGGTGTAATCACTAATCATTCCTACAGTTTTGTAATACCTAACTAAAAAGATTTGTCAAAGTCGTTGAATAGTTTGTAGCAACCTTAGCTTAGTGTCATACTTGAATGACGTCATCACTGTTCTACATCGCGCTAACGATGTTTCTCAAGTTGGATGCATAAACACAACTTACAACTATCTTTCTCCGGACTTCGGTCCCCAGGCAGAACATCTGCCTAGAGAGAGATCTCTCTATTGGAGTCATGTCCGAAAGTCTAACGGAAACCTCAACAATATTTTTGATTCCTGTTTTTGCGATTGATATCGTAATGGCAATCAACGAAATTGTTTAGTCGGGATCTTTTTCCAGCGGGAGTGTAGGCAAACAATCACTCTTGTAATCAAACTGTTTTGAATTAAAAACCGCCAAATGCGAGTCAGACTCGCGCATAGAGGGTCCTGTAAATAATAGTTATTCGGATTTTTTCCGTGACTTGCCTTTGTACATTTGCTTTTGTTCTGTTATCTGTTATTTTATGTTTTATGTGCAATAAAGAGATATACATACATACATACATACTTGTACTGACAGACCTTGCTTTGTTCCAAATTTTACGATTCTAGGTCAATGGAAGGTACCCTATTGGTTTTGTTTACTTCGAATTGACAGACGGACGTACAAAAAAGTAGGCACGGAACCCTAAAAAGGAACTGAGGTACACTTGCGGCACAGACGCAGCTCTCTTGAACTTGGTATCGCAGAGGAGCAAATCCATTGTTATTCTGGGAAAGTAGTTTTATCTAACCAATAATTTTGCTTTTTTTTACGAAAAACTTTCTCTTGTGCCCGTAATTACGCCGGCTGTCTTACTCTCCACACCGGGACGCAACAGCGCAAGCACTGCTGCATAGCTTTATGCTACTAACTAGCCCCGCTGTAAGTACTCCATACACTATACTGTAATCAAATATTAGCAGGCGCCCGCGGCGCTTCCGCGTACACATTCCCCTTGCTAGTTCTATAGTTTACTAGAGAGCGCCCGTGGCTTCGCCTACCGCGCCCGCGTGGAATATTATACTAACGTAAGGAATCTTTATAGCAATAGGAATATGTCCTCTGGGTAAAAAAGTAATATTTCTAATTATTCCGTCATATAGATTATAGATTATCGAAAAAAGCAGGGTAGCACGCTACACTAATCACATCACTTTGTAAAGGCTCGTTCACACTAGCTGTTGGCGCAGTATTCAACACAGTTTTCCAACTTGGGGGCACTGACCATCCACCATCACGGTTGAAATTGGGATGACGACTAATTTCTGATCCGTTTATTTCACTATGATTGAGTCTCACGGTAGTTTTATGTTAAAAGCTTCCGAGTTACAAAAGCGCTTAGTTGATGCAACTTGTGACCAAAGGGCTGGCAGTTTTCTCTCTCAAAGAATCAGCATCGCTATTCAGCGAGGCAACGCTGCCAGCCTTTTGGGCACTATGCCACGGGGGCCTTATTTAGATTTAATTTAGTTTTAAGTTGTAGTTTATTTAGTTTAAGCTTAGATTTAATATCATTGTAAATTGCTTTTATTATGTAAATATATTTGTTATTTCACTAAAAGCTACTTAGACCGACTTGTGCCGACCCGAGTTAGGGCCTAACTCGGTGTTAACGTTCCGTCAGACGATATAAATAGGTCAGTAGCAATAGTTGCTAAGCAACCGAAGCGCTCACAGTGATCTGAGCACGGCTCTATGGTTATGGTTAACGGGTGAACCGATTTTGATGAAACTTAGCTAAGAACCATCTCGATTATACTAGCTTTCGATTAAAAAGATACGCATCGAAATTGGTAGATCCGTTTGTGAGCTATGATGCCACAGACAAATACACAGATAAATGTGTCAGACTTATAACACCCCTCTTTTTTTTTTTGAGTCGGGTTAAAAATCAGACTTTACTTTTGGTAACTTAATAGACCAAATACGTTATTATTAGAACTTAAACTCAATCGCCTGCACTTTTCAGATAGCTATTGAGCCCCCCAAAAGAGGGGGATTACGAATTGGACAGACAGCTTAAACCTAAATTATTGAATTCCACACCTCAACGAGCGCTGGGCGATTTCAACCACTTTGTGAATTCATTTGGAAGCAGGTATTAAGTACGTGTTAAAGCGTACAAAGGCAGAAACTAAAAAGAAAACATATAATTAGAACAAAGATTTCGTTCAAAGTATGTTATTTATTGCACACCACAAAATAGTCGAATCGCCCGAAGGTTAACTGGTAGAGATCCCTTTAAGGGATAAGTTCGCCTTTGTACGTTTGCTTTTGTTCTGTTATCTGTTATTTTTTGTTTCATGTGCAATGAAGAGATATACATACATAGATACATACATACATAATAAAAATACAGGCTGTTGACAATTGGCAGTCTTTATTAATGTTAAAAGGTAGTGCACGCAATGATTTAGCTCGTTTAGCCTGAGATACAGGGTTCATCGTAACCTTAGTTCAGGCACACGTGTTAAGTAGATTTCAGCAAAACTCTGTATTTATTTTTACTATCTTGTACCGCAATTTATCGGAATAAAAATTATTATTTATTGTTTTTTATTTTACCGAGTAAAGATCACAAAATAAATACCTATGGAGTATGCAGAGAATTTATTATATGTTCCTAGTAAATTGCGTTTGAAAATAGTCGCGGTTGCATAGTTGGTCATCACGTCACTTTCATAGAGTTGTTTGAAGTGAACTGAGGCCCGAGTACGAATATTAGAATCGCATCGTTATCGTATCGAAATCGAGAAGCGTCATACAAATTTCTCGATTACGATGTACGATTCGAATATTCGTACTCGGGCCTCCGTCAGAAAGATTGGTCAATTGGGTCTTTTGTGAATCTTCAACGCGGGCACGGTATTAATATATGTATCTAGTGTACTTCGGGTTTTATATCATTGAGTGATCATAATTACACCTTTTTAATTCACTGCCCCTGGTCAAGTGACAATAACAATACTATTTAATTTTAAAGCGTTAAAAACTTAACATGATAAAATATTATTATGTTGTGTGTAAGGCATTAAATTGAAAAGCTGATTGAATCAGGCGTTACTCTTTAGCGGAAAATAATAACAACCTGCTTTGTAGCACTATGTCGTCACACAGAGTAGCAAAGTAATCCTTTTCAATTTGCTTTTTAATTCACCTTAAATCATCATTAATGCTTTCGCCGGCGGTAAACCAGACACAATAGAATTTCTATTGTCATAACGACTATAGCCGCTTACCGCCAGCGAGCGTGTTAATTATACTACATACCTATATCCTACGACAAATAAAACATTTTCATTCGCAAGTTCAACTTTATTACAAGGCAACAGAGTCCAAATACTTGTCTAGCTTGTTACCACTGTGAGCCCTTAGGCTACCTTTACAGAAAGTTTTCAAAGGAGTCACAATCGTAAAGTAGATTAGGTAATCGACGCCCGCGCCTTTCATCGCGAACTGGGGGGGTTATTTTTAACACGAAACTAACGTGAGACTGTGATTGTGATATAAATGGATAACTCGCACACTCGCGCTACATTCATTTTGATATACCTAGTTAAAGCATAAGAATAAATAATAACATAGTAGAACGGAATCTCTTCGGAAACGCCGGCCGTGACAGCGTTTCATCGTTTAACGAGTACTCTAATATCGTGACCTTGAGCCCGTCCGGAGCGGGAGTTTCCGTTCTACTATGTTATTATTTATTCTTACGGTTAAAGTGAGAAAAGCTTTCCTGTGTCAAAATGCTTATGACATTGTCATAAGATTGATTTTTGCCTGGCCCGGTTCCGCGGAAAGTACGTAAACCCATTGAAGCCATTAGTAGCTATCCCAATTTCAGCTCAAGCTCGATTCTAACCCCTAACATAGGTTTGTATAGCCACAATAGGGTAGTTGACTGATGTCAAAATAAAATCATTTTACATTTTCACTTATGAAGCTTCCGAAAATACTCGTAAAAAACCGATGCCTCACTTATTACTGCAATTAAAACGATTTTTAATTTAACAAAAACTAATAAAATGAGGCAGTTTTAACACTGAAAATTATGACGTCATAGTTCTGTAATTCAATACAAACTTCATACTAACGGAACCGATCAAATCGTTTTGACATTTCCAAAAAAGTTGCTGATTTGACCAAGAGGCTCTTAGAGTTTGTCTCGCAGATCAGTTAATGAAACGGAGAGAGGCACAGGCTGGTAAATAAAGCGCAATGATTTCGATCACCAGGTATATTATTAAGTAAGTTGTAAAGGGACTTACATAATTAATGTAGATATAAAATATTAAAATATCGTCCGTCCATGGCCGGGTCGTTTGGAGAAAAGGGAAGAGTATTCGACGATGTTACTAGACGTCAAACAGTAGTGTTGCAATTAACAATAAATGCTTAAGGCAGACATTCACTATCTGACAGAGGCAGCATCCCTATTTATTTTTTTCAATTGAATACTTAGTTAACATTTTCGACTTAATAATTATCTTTTAATAATAACGTGTTCACATTTCAAGGTGTTTTGCGCACACGAAACTCAGCTGGGAAACTAGAAACGAAATAGCGCCCGACTGAGAATAGGGGTACCTTTTTGTAAAGGGTGAATTTGTGAACGAATCACGTACAGGGTGTTCCAAAGTTATCCAGCGATCGCGCAGTACAGTTAAGTAAATAAAGTTCTTTTGTCTGGCGCTCGAATTGAATAAGAATCAATTGTTGAAGTTGAACATGTACATACGCACTTAAAAAATAAAAACCTGTTTAAAAACAAAAGAACTTGTGAATGAAAATAAAGTTACCGCAGACTATTAACATGAAACTACTATTATTTCGGACTAATCTGTAGTCCTTCCTCAGGGAGCACAAAGCGCTCGGCGGTAGCGAAAGGAAAGCATGACTAGACGCGACTGACATACTTGAGCGATCCGTTTATTTCACTATGATATACATACCTACTTGTCTTAAATAAGTTGTGAGCGTTATAGGTAAATATATAGGAGCTTAAAATTATAATGGTTTCCAAATCAGAGATGAAAAGTGTCTCACTTTTTTATGTATAAGAAGGGGCAAACGAGCAGGTGGGTCACCTGATGTAAAGCAATCACCGCCGCCCATCAACACCTGCAACTCGAGGGGAAACACAGATGCGTTGCCAGCCCTTTAACCTTAAGGACTACTTTACTTGGTGATTAAATTCTCCCCATGACTTTGATATCACTATTTGCCAAAAGCCTTATTTTTGAGTGTCATACCTGTCTACTAACATGTACCTAGCTAATTTGCGTTTCTGTCAAGTCAACATAGTAGACTAAGGTTAGCTGTTACTACCAGTGGTCAAGAAGTTTCTTGATCTCATAGTGAAATAAACCGATCACTCACGTATGTCAGTCTAGTATAGCCTGACTTGTTTCGGACTAATCCGTAGTCCTTCCTTTAGGAGCACACGCCACGCCGGTGGTGAGACGTAAACGTCACGTGGTGTATTAGTCCGAAACAAGTCGGGTTATATTCGACTGACATACGTGAGTAATCCGTTTATTTCACTATGATTGAATCTCACGGTAGTTTCATCTTTCTTGATCTGGTTCACGAGTGGGGGGGGGGGGGGCATTCGAATTTGATCTAACTTTAGCCACCGGTGAGATTCAAGAATACCAACTTTTTAGAAATCGCATTTTTAACAGTTCTTTAATGATTCGTGGTTGTTATGAAAACGGGATATAAAAATCACTGAATTTAGTCACCGGATGAGATTCAAAAAATCCCCGCAAGCAAGCCAAAGCAACCAAACACACAACAGCGGTCCACCGTTAATGTATGTATGTATGTATGTA
Source organism: Clepsis dumicolana (assembly GCA_963691665.1). NCBI lineage: Eukaryota > Metazoa > Arthropoda > Insecta > Lepidoptera > Tortricidae > Clepsis > Clepsis dumicolana. The sequence continues at coordinate 4,568,371 of OY829524.1, read as the reverse complement.
TATCTCTTTATTGCACATAAAACAAAAAAATACAGATAACAGAACAAAAGCAAATGTACAAAGGCGAACTTATCCCTTAAAATAAACCAGTTAATATTTACCAAAGAAATACCTTATTTGAGATAGTTGCCATTACCGAGGATCTCGTAACTTAGTTTGCTAGTTGCCTGCGCTCGGTTCGTTAGCCCACAGACGGACATGGACTCCGAAAAACAATACAGAAAGGAAGAAATAATTGTGTTGTTCGCGTTGACACAGCTAGACATGGTAGTGCAAATTTATTTACTTAGATATTTACCAAAAATTTAACATAAGATAAGATAAGATTTATTTGCCAACAATAGCAATAAAAGATACAACTAAATACAGACAACATTTAAAATTAAAAACATAGCGAGTATTCTATAGCTAAAAACAGCATTTCCATACTGCGGCAAAAGGGACAGGCTCAGCTAATGCTGCGCTTGCGTGGAAGCTGCCAGCGCTGGTTTTCAGAGCGCCCCTGTTGACTCGTGCTAAAAAAGCTGCAGCGGGTTGGTTGACGGACAAAAGAGAAAGAACACAAAACCTAAATAAAATGAACATTATAACTAAATCAACAAAAAAGGTTCATGAAAACACTTTAACGCTTTATCGTTTGGCATTTGAGAATAACACTGAACACAGCTAGTTATAGTTGCAGCTGTTGTCAATTTGCGCTGCGAAGAGAACTGCTCTAAACTTGTGTTTAAAAGTGGGCTGGGACATACTTATACGAAGGGGGGGTGGCAGGTCGTTCCATATCTTGGATGCTGCAAATTTGAATCCACCTCTGCATCCCTTTACACAAAACCAAAGCGCTGGAAAATTTATATTACAGGTAAACACAAAAACTTAAATGGAGATTAAACATGACAACTGTTTTTGAATGCAATCTTCGCTTCCCTAAAGTAACGGAGACGGTATTTAGATTAGCTACTTACCCAAAATGATTGTTCCTCAATATTTTTGTTCCATTTGCGTTTTTTTCCATTTTATTATTTTACCAATCGTAGGTTTTCATAGTGCACATAGTCATAGCCCATAATCCCAGTAGCCTTTTTCCCCAAACCGGTATTTTTTTCTTTTATCCCAATATTTAATTAAGTCAATAGGAAGGTTAGGTCGTTACGTACCTAGCTTCTAGTCTAGAAATAGGAGCCCCGCATAGCAACAGGGTATGATCAACTGAAAACGTATGTTTGGGGAAAAAAGCGACTGGGGCGTCAGCGTAAAATGAAATTAACTACCTACTATGAATGATTGGTAAAATAATAAAATGGGGAAAAACGCGAATGGGGATAAAAATATCGGGGAAAAAAAATTGGGTAATCTACTATACAATCCGCGTTTGCCCACTATAAGAACTACAGTAGCAACGTATGTCACCACAAATAGCATGGACATTGAGATAAGGGCGTCCGAAGGGTTTAAACATAAGAAAGGAGATAAAAACAATCATCGCCCTCGTTTTATTAGGGAACCCAAATCGAATGTGGATACCAAGGGTCTGACAAATAACTTTGAAGCCAATCACTAACCGTTGACTGTAAAAAAGGCAAACCATAATAAGAGACGATGGAAGAAATCGAACATGGTAGTCTCAGGACTGTCAAATATGCAAGGGCGGCAGCTATGTTATAATCTATTGTTAGCTGGTTTTATGGAACATTTCCTTTCCCCGCTACTATCGTAGTCTGTGGTCAAAGAAGCCGGCAGGCCTCTCTCACGACCGGCGTGCTTAGAATTTATAGGTAGGTAGGTATTGTAGATCATCATCATCATCATGTCAACAGAAAGACGTCCATTGCTGGACATAGGCCTCCCCCAAGGCTCTCCACTCAGACCGATCTTGTGCTTTCCGCATCCACCGCGGTACCGCGATCTTTACCAGGTCGTCAATCCATCTTGTTGGAGGCCTACCGACAGCTTGTCTTCCAGTCATCGGCCATCAGTCCTGCGAGCAATGTGCCCCGCTTAAGTTTCGCAATTCTTCGGGCTATGTCGCTAACCTTACTTCTACTGTGGATATCATAATTTCTGATTATTGTTGTAATTTTAGTTACAATGATACTTATTTTTGTGCTGCGATAGTGAATAGGTATGGTAGAGTTTGCACCGTGGCTCTGCTTCTGCAGAATTTATATTTTTAGGCGATTGTATTATTTACATTTAATAAACACATCATACTGTCCTCCAAACTTTCGAGATTTTGGCTCAAATTTTACAAACTATCTACACACATAATATAACAGTAGAAAACTAAAAACAGTTGCACTAAATAAAACGCTGCTCAACATTTTTATGAAAATTAAAAGTAAAAATTTCAAGAGAGACACTATTAAGGATTGCAAAACAAACGAAAATTCCAACTATCTCGTTCGCAACCGACGTTTCGGAAAACTCATACCGACGGAGATCACTTGGACAACACACTTTAACAAGGTTCTAACTATTTTACCAACCTTACCCTGAATCAAACTTTGTACCCTTGGAATATGGTTGGACTTTGATTAACTTCCAAAATAAACATGGAACCTAAAACCAGCGGTAAGGATATCACCCTTTGCCAGTGTTTATTGGGGTTCCCTGTCATTGGACACCCGCGGAACCCGATACTGAGCCACATTGATTGAAAACATGCGATATTTTTCTGGGTTTACGAGATGTTTCTAGTATTGCCAGAATACAAGCCCTACGTGCATTTTGTCAAAATGCCATCGTGTTGTGAAAATGGGTAGAACCTTGACGGGACTCTATAAGGATAAGATATCATCATCACCAGCCTTTTTGTATGTCCCCCTGCTGGGCAAAGGCCTCCTCTCACGATGAGAAGGCTTGGGCTAGATTGAGAACTTCACACACACCATTGCGCAGGAGTGTGCAGTTTTCCTCACGACAACCTTCACCCAAAAGCTCGTGATAAATGACAAATGTAATATCGCACATAAATTCTGAGGTACGAGCCAGCGCTTGCACCCACGACCCTCTGCTTGTGAGGCCATCAGACACATACAAAGATTGACACGTCAAAATTTTACCCCCTTTTTGTGTCAGGGCTTAAAAACAAAAGCTACAACAAAATCTACGACAAAATATACAACAAAAGCTTTGCCTTGGGAAAGACTCGATAGTAAAACTACGTAAAGCCGAGTTTAGACCCAAGAAAAATCATGCCAGTTGCAATACAATGCGGCATTTGATCGCCCACTCCAAACTCGTTCGCTTTACGGCCTCGCATTGTATTGCAACTGGCATGATTTTTCTTGAGTCTAAACTCGGCTTAACAACAAATCCGACAATCGCGCGTTGATAAATTTTTCATCCTATTGTCTGATTGCTCGCGGCTTATGGCAAGGGGCTTATAGGGCTGGAAACAATCGACTATTCTGGCTCCTTTTAAGTCTTATTTTTGTTAGGAGCCTGGGTAGCGAAAAGTGGTTTATCTTGACTAGTTTTTGGAGCTGTATTTGGAGCAAAACAGGACCGAAAAATATTTGTGTGTGTTTTTTAATTGCCAAGTTTTTAGATTAGCTTCAATAAAAAGCATACGAAACGAGCTGTCTCCTTAAAGATTGTATGTAACCGGACTAAAGTAACTCAAAACTGAATACCGCCTACGAAGATATACCAACTCATACGTAGAGATTAACCACAGACAAAAATTGCTGCTAAAGTTTTCGATAAACAAAAACATACTCGTTCAAAAGTGCGACGAAATCACACTATTTATTTATGTTGGTAAAAAAGCGTCGAATATTTTTTGCAACACTAGCGCCACCCAATCTGCAGATTGAACTTTTACGACAACTCGGAATAAAGTGATAAACAAATGAACGTGTTGAATGGCGAGCAGCGCTTGGGCACTTTTACGAGCTGCGAAATATGGCACCGGGCGCCAAATATGGCACCAGGCGCCCATTTAATTTTGAAAGGGTTGGACTTGAAGAAATATTCAAGAAATATGAAGGGAATAAAAGGGGGAGGCGTTTAATGCGCTGTTTTATCAGGATTTTAAGATCCAGATAGCCCAAAAACATAACGTCTTCGTTTCCGTGAAAATGGTTTTACTTAAACATAAAACATTTTTGTTCAATTCTGTAAATTTTTTTGTTTATAATTTCCTATGCTTCTAAAATGATAACGTAATCCGGTTTGGTAATTGTATAAAAACAAAAACTGTCTTAGGCTATGTTAATTGATGTGTACCTTATAATCTTTTCACACAAACTTACTTAAAAACATCATGAACTAAAAAACAATTACTTTGCTCACCCGCGACCACAAACGCGCGTGGTCGCGGGTGAGCAAAGTAATTGTTTTTTAGTTCATAAATATGGACCTCCGCAAAGTAACGCCTGATTCAATAAATTAAAAATATCATGTTTATGAATATTTAATAACTAATACAATTTCATACAGTAATGTCGCGTAGAATAAAAAGATAATCCATTAGTCCCCTTTAAGAAAACACTTCCATGTAACATACAATTTAAGGAAATAAACGTCATAAACGAATATCATGAAAATTCTACAAATACTGCAAATAAACGTGAATCCTATTTTCTGTGGTGTAGAGCTCGTTTTAGTTTAACGGGCGTTTCAGTCTGTGATGTTACTATGCGTTCTCATCTCACTCGATCTGTTTTTACGATCAAAACAAAAAAATGTTCTTGTCATTAGGTCATTATTTTGTAAAGCCCTATGTAAAAGAGATGGTAACATGAGCAGTTATTCTTATCCTTTCTTTTCAAGAATTTAAATAATTTCAGAAAAAATCAGCATCACCCATCAGCATCACCAATGAACTCCCTTGGGCACATGCATATCCCCATGTAAAAACATTTCTTCTATCATACTTTTAAAATACTTACTGAAACATGAATACACAGAAACAGCCAGAAAAATACAGCTAACCCCGGGACTCGAACCCAGATCCTTGACATCCCGTATCACGTGCATCGCTACACTGCAGTAAGTTAGCAATGGCAAGGATGTTGAATCTTTTCCATGTATTCAAACCGCAGCTCGTTTATCACTTTACGCAGAGACTAAAGCAAAAATGCAAATAGTTAGAGGCGTAAAATGAAACAAAAAAAACTTTCGAAATTAATCAATTTTCACTATGGTTACAACCCTAATTACCTACCTACTCATAAATATTGTTGTTAGCTTCAGTTGAAGTTGACTAGTTGTTGTTAGTTGTTGGCTGTTGGGGTTGAACTGATTCGTTTATTTCATTAAAGTTTAACTTGACAACGAATAAGAATATAAACATGGTTTCTAAAACAAAAGGCTACAGAATCTTACATTTTCGGGAAGGTCCCTCTTTACGTTCCGCCCTGTTCATTTCTCTCATTTTCCTCACGCTCGTGGTACGGCCCCCGAGGCATGAATGTCTGTAATTCGCTATATTTTTCTCTACAATCTGAATGGAGCTGCGAATGTCTGCGCTCGTGGCATTGCCAATTTAATAATGCCGTCTTGTACGCCGTTTTACATGCTCGCGAGGGCTGGGGAAGATTTTTCTATTCCATGTGAGTGTTCTTTTGTGTGTATGATTTATTTAAGCCCCATTGTGAATAGTTCGGATGTTTGGTAGGGCGCTCGGAAAAAGACAGTCGCAAGTGTTCTTACTTCACACACGCAATTAATGTAATAGTGCACCTAATCGACGACCAAAAAATACGTCTCGAACGCGTTTGCGTTAAAGTTACAAATTAAAATACCATGAGAATAGTCGCAATTAATGTGAGCAGTCCCGAGCCCATAGTGTAATCGACACCCAAAAAATATGTCTCGAACGCGTTTGCGTTAATTTATGGTTAATGTGTCAAATACCATGAGAATATGTTGCCGCTAGGGGCGCTGCCTTTGCCCATAGCAATTGAGACGTTCTCATTCTGAGAGGAGGCTTGTGTCTGTGCAGTGGCATGTAAAAAAAGGCTGGTGATGAATTGAGACGTTATAGCGAGTGCGATCGAGACGTTTTCTTGTGTCAAAAATTACACTAAAGGCTTTGAGCCCTTAATGTAAATTTCAAGTCGCAACAAACGTTTCGATCGCGTTCGCGTTAACTCGTGAAATACTATGAGAATCCGCCTATGGTAATTGAGACGTTAACGCGAATGTGATCGAGACGTTTTCCTTTGTCAAACACAACACTGGAGACTTTGTTATTCAAGGTGACAGCGTTGGTTCGCGACTATTAATACTACTACTTAATACTTTGAATAACCTAAGAATCTTATCGCACTAGCGATTTGCGAGCGAGTGCTTCATACTAATATCGCTCGCTGCGAACACGTTGAGTGATCGCCTCAATACAAAACTCGCTCGTAAACCGCCAGCATGATAAGGCTGTTAGAGAATAACAGCCCAGATCAAATTACAGAACTATCTGAAGTTACGGTATCTATATGAAGTTAGGTATGTAGGTAGTGACCTACATACCTAACTTCATGATGCAGAATTTAACAGTCCTTACAGATTATGAATCTTCGCCCGATAGAGCGTAAAGGGTTTGAGGCGGAAACCACGGATAGGGAGACGAAACGTAGATCTGAGGGTCGAGCACGACTTTACGAATGCTGCGTATCGTTACGGTTATCGTATCGAGATCGAGAAACCTCATACTAAATTTTAGTTCCAAATACGCTCACGGGTGGGCGCTGTTCCAAACGTCATACAAACTCGACAACGTTTACTATTCGATTTTACGTGACGCAGGTTTCGAATAAGTCATACTCGATCCACAGAGCGTCTCGATCGCGTTTGCGTTACAGGTGTCAAATAGTACGAGAATTGTTTGTTGCCGATACGTACCACTAGTGGCGCTGCTAATGTGCCTATAGTAATTCAGACGTAAACGCGAACGCGATCGAAACGTTTTTTTGGCCGTCGATTACACTAGAAACTCAGGTGCCTTAGAACGATACGGTTACTTAGTTGAATGGCAGTATACCAGAACCCCGAGTACGAATATTCGAATCCTGCGTTTAACGTAACGTTATCGTATCGAAATCGTGAAACTTCACATTTAATTTTAGTTCCAAAAACGCTGTTTCAAATGTCACACAAATTTCTCGATAACGTTAGGTACTACTTGGTTACGTTACGCAGGACTCGAATATATTCGTACTTGGGCCTCTGATGCAGAAAGCGGTGCGAACGTTTCTTGCGTAGTTTTAGGAAAAACCTATGTTCAGCTAGCTAGCTAATTCTAGAGGCCAATTACGTAGATGAAAAACGTTTCCTTTCCACACATGCCGCACTCCAGGGAAATTAATGAGAGGACTCATGTGCAGGATTTTTAGTCGAAATCTAAAATAAAATGTACACTTTTAACAATGGGGATCCAGGTTTGAGTTAAGACCTCATTTTTCGACCTCAAAAGGAAAAACGGAACCCTCATAGGATCACTTTGTTGTCCGTTTGTCTGTCTGTCTGTCAAGACCATTTTTTTCTGGAATGCGTGGAGGTAGCATGCTGAAATTAATGTGGGACTAGATTATGAAATTAGGCACCAATTTAGTCTCCATCAATGTATTTATAAATTTATTCCTTCCATTACAATGAGTGAAAGCTCTCGTCTCCGATCTGTGTAAAAATCCTAGCAAAACGCCATCTTTAAACAAAACCCTACTTTCATTCGAACATCCGTCATCTCGCTCACACTTACATCTTACCTACTCTCTCACACTCTTACGTTCCATTTCCCACATTAATATCAACTCAAGCCTCCGGTTCCTTGAAGTCGTGAAAAAATCAACCTTCTAAGTCAACGCAATCAAAAGATACAGTCAATAAAAAGGCTATTTCCATACAAATTGCCGAAATCCAAAAACCTAAAGGGTACTTCCAGTTGTCCTAGAAACTTAAAATTTGGTATGAAGGTAGCTCTTATACACAACCACTCAGAAAAGTCTCAATTTTTTTTTTTTATGTCTGTGTGTAGATTTCGCAGACCAATATAAGTTACGCTAACACTGGCTTTCTTAAAACACTAGAGAAAAGCGTTAAAATCTTTCTACGGAACCCTCGTGCGCGAGTCCGACTCGCACTTGTCCGGTTTTTTTTTCTCATTTTTAGAGTCACGTAATCAACAAGGACCCTTTTATGTTTCGCCGTGTCCACATGACAGACGTCCGCGGTATAGCTCGGCTAACATTGGCAGGCGCTCAGATCTAGTACGAAACCTCTCGAATTCAGATCGGAAGCAGCGCGAAATGCTCTTACCGATTACCTCGAGCAATATTACCGACACATAGCAAACTCAACCCCAGACCCTAATAAATATGAAACATATTGCATTTCGCATTTTAATCCAGCGCGGTGTTATGAGAGAAAGCTAGGTTTGATCGCAATATAAACCAGTTGATATTAAATATAGGGCTCAGATTATCGGAGCAATAGTCGGGACGTCGCAGGCTGCAGATTAAACAAATATCGCCCGCCCGATGGGGATTGCTATGGAAGGTGAAGAGGTGGCTTAAAAATAATTTAACTTTTCTCTTTAAATCATACTAAAAACGGGTCATTCACATGTCGTTTTAGGGTTTCGAACCAAAATATAAACAGGGTTCCTGTTATTTTGTGATTTGCTCTTGACCGGTTTTTTTAACAATATTTTTTTTACGACGTAAATGAATAGAGGCCTAATTTTAACACTGCAAAATGTTAATGAATCATTCTTTAATCATGCAAAAATTAACTGTTCTCCTAAACAGTGCCGTAAATAGGGCGGTGCCACCGGTGCCCAAGGCACAGGGCGTGGACTCTGGGGGGCGCAAGAAAGGGGAGCTTTAGAACTGAACTTTAGGAGTCCTAAAGTCCAGTTCTAAAGCTCTCTAACTCTGCATCAACGCCAGAAGCTTTCGGCGCGTAATACCAAGCAATATCAATACTGCAGGAACCTGAGAAATGAGCATTCGAGCATCCCTCCCGCGCAGATATTGTCAACCGACGGGATTGGTGCTAGACAGATTGAATGCTTTGGTGGAACTATTTATAATTACAATTGGGTTTGTCTATTTTTTTACAATGTACTGCAAACCGAAAAGCATTTCGAGATCAGCTTTTGGAATTGCTTCGGGTATTTTTTTTTAGTCTTATTATGATGTAGTTAATTTAATATATGTATACAGAATAAGCAATGACGTTCATTTGCCCTTCACAGACATTCACAACTATGACATAGCGGTCCGAATTGTACTTTATTGACGTGAGTACAAGAATTCATCACTTTCTACCCGCGCTCTATGCTACTAAATTCGATTTGGACTGGTATCTTGACAGTTGTTATTGACAAAATTGACAGTTCAGTAACAGTGACAGTTCAACGATTCACAGCACATTAAAACTGAACTAGGGTGCATGTCGGATAACCTCCTCGTGTGCTCGAGCGTTACGGCTCCCTCTTAAGGTCTTAAGAGGGAAGAGTAGCGTTTGGGCCGGTGCATCCTGGGCAACAACCGCTGGCTAATATCCGACGAAGGGGGGGGGGGTTGGCTTCACAGCCTAACCTAACTAACCACAACGCTAAAATTACCTAACAACGTCTAAACACTGACAGTTTCTCCATAGCCTAGTGGTTAGAGACCCTGACTATGAAGCTTGAGGTCCCGGGCTCGAATCCCGGTCGGGGCAGATGTTTGTATGATGAATACGAATGTTTGTTCTCGAGTCTTGGATGTTTAATAGGTATATAAGTATGTATTTATCTATTTATGTATATTTATCCGTTGCCTGTACTATGGGTACTAACCCATAGTACAGGCTTTGCCTAGTTTGGGACTAGGTCAATTGGTGTCAATTTGTCCCATGATTTATTTATTTATTTATATTTGACATTGGCGATGATTTATTTATTTATTTATATTTGACATTGGCGATGATTTATTTATTTATTTATACTTGACATTGGCGAAATCATCGATTGTATCGATGGAGCCATATTTTAAAAATTGTGTTGTATTGTAAACTGAACTAAATCAGAGTCTCAACATAAACGCAGTTCGCAGCGTCGGTGTACTAAAGGCGTTATTGTTGTTTTATATTTTTTATTACTACAAAAATAATTAAGAATAGGTAAGTATTATTTTATCGTTATTTCTACCATGGCCCACAATCACACGATCTTAAACGAAATGTCCGTATCTCACTTAGTGGCATTTAGAAACCGTTGCTAAATATAGCCACGGCAAATGGCTTCGTTCCAGAGGGTAGACAAAAATCTCATTTCCGCCCTTAAAGCAGCTGATAACGCCAACTCACACTTGGCTTGTTCGAGGATATGCAAAACGGATTGTGTACAGGTTATATAGATGTATTGGGGTGAGTTATTGCGATGCATAGCTTTTATAGGTAAGTAAAATTGTTGGTCGAAGGCGTAAATACGTAACATTTTTAGGTCATTTACTATCTACTATTACTAGTACTTTGGTATCATTTGATGTATGCTTAAGTCCAAGATGTGATGGATGTTAAGATGGAGCGACGACTTGATAAAGATCGCGGGACCGCGGTGGATGCGGAAAGCATAAGAGTGGTCTGAGTGGGGAGCCGCGGGGGAGGTCATATCCAGCAGTGGACGTCTTTCGGCTAACATGGATGCTTAAGTCCGTAAGAAATGTATTTGTGCCAGTGGTTTAGAGAACCTGACCATGAAGCTTGAGGTACGGCTGTACCGATTTTGATGAAATTATGCTACTAAACAATATCGATTAAACTAGTTTTCGATTAAAAAAAGTCGCGTCCAAATCGGTCCGTTCATTCAGGAGCTACGATGCCACAGATACACAGACACACGTCTAACTTATACCTAACACCTTTTTGGGTTGAAGGTTAAAAAAGCTAGTGTCAGACATCGCTCCCTAAAGTGATGGCGAAGTGAATTAGTGACGGGACGAGAGGCATCTTAGCGGCCGGCGCGACCGTGACAAGTGGCCAGTAATGGACACCTATTAACCGCAGGATACACGCTACTAGGGTTACCTCACCCTAAACTTTATGTCAATCCAATTTGATAAAAATGTAACTAAGCCTATTCCGTTAAAAAGAACAATTAGGTACCCAAAGGATTGAAATGTCTTATCACCTTTTCCAACGCTTAGTTAAAAGTTTGAGGTTACTTCTCGAATTTAGAGCGATGGCACTTAAATTAATAGATTTACTGACTGTTTCACCACCCTCCAATAAATATATCTGACAGAATATCTGTCATACCGTCTCTGTTTATTTTGTAAGGACTAACAGAGATGACATCACATAATATTTGATAGATATAAATTAGCTGAGGGTGGTGAAATAGACATTTAATCAAAAAAACCAATTCATCAATCGCGAGTTAAAAATCGCTACTGTCGAGTGAGGTCTAACCGTCAATTTCCACCAATTGGTCGTGATAACCCTCATTGAGCGCAATGAGCACAGTTCCACCCCTTCCAAACTGTTTTTTGTACGTAATGTTTAATTTCTTTGATTTCTGCTACATAAAATTAAGTGTACCGTGTTAAAAAACTCGTTAGAGGCAACCCTATAAAGCAAGCCCTCCATTACGCGGTTTCCGACACTCCGACGCAGCACGCAGCCACTCGCAAGATCAAAGAATATCCACCTGTTTAGGGGCTAAGGGGGAAGGAACAGACGTACCCACTAAGTGAACTAAAGTATAAAAAGGGGAAAAAGCGTTTCTTCTTGGGTTTTTTTTTTAATTTAAGTTTCAGTGTTTTGCAATTTTGGTTCTTTTAGATATGGTTTTTTTGGAAGTGTTTTAGAAATAACGACTCAGGTGTGCCTTAAGTAACTGTCTGAGTGTATGTTTCTAGAAAAAAATACTTACAAGCATTAGGTAAATTTGTTAAAAAAAAATTCAGTGCGACAATAAAGAGTAAACATTTTATGACTTGACACTGTACAATTATGATGTAATTATATATTGAAGGAATAAATAATCTAATCTAATCTATGGGGGCGCCACATTACTGTCACGAACAAATAATTTTAGTTACAAATTAATTAATTAGAGCAGACACGAATAGATTGAACTAGTGAATTAAAATATCTAGATGTAACATTGATATACAAAAAGATACGCCACCGCTTCACCGCGCGCGGACAATCAATTATAGGTGATTAATGCCCGTTTTCACCAACGACACCTAAGTCATCACCTAGTCAGGGGACCCCTATCATATGTGGCCCCTTATATCTCTCCCTAACCTAATTTCATTTTCACCATCCTAGGTAACACCTTAATAGGGGTCACCTAACTAAGTGACGGACTATAGCGATTTATAAAACCGGTTTTGTATCGATAATTTTTTTTAAGAGAAACAACTTCAAAAATCGTCTATAAAAAATTAAACCAACATGTTAAAAACATAGAAAACTAGACAAATATATTGTTAATACTAAATTGACGTCTTATTTCTTATTTTTAAATGTTGACTAGGCTGTATTACATTATCACTGCCATCCATAATTTTTTTTTCGAACTTTCGGTGCGATGATTGTAGTTTATTAGCGAGCATTCACTGACTGAAACTGGAATGATTAGTTATCTGATAATTTATTCATAAACTATACATATTTTTAAAGTTTTGTGTTATTCAATTTTTTTGAAACCCGTACAATACAGAACAGACCAGAACCCACGAGTGCGCCCTAACTAAAGCAACTAAAAATACACTTAAATAGTGCAGTTTCGTTCATCTCCGTGCACGCAGCGTATCGTGACATGTTGTACGAATGACAATGTTAATTAATTCCTTCTCGTGTGATTCTTACATGCAGAAATACCGTTGGGTTTATAAAAAACAAAATGGGATTATATTTTAAGTATAAACTGGTAGCGAAATCAATAAAAAGTTGACACAGTTCGCGGCGTGCTGATATGATTGAACTCGGCTTCTGGTTTGTTTTGTATTCTGAGGGTCATTAATAGACTGATAATTAATATTAGGCATTCGTCCAGCTGCGATGAGGTCTTCCTTTGATATAAAATTATTCTTCTTCTGTTCTCAGTTATCGTTATATTCCAAATACCTATAATGTTAAATATTTCAAGTATGAAAAGCACGTTTTCATCGACATTCTACGAGTAGGTGTATCTTATAATAAATCTAGTACCTATCATACTTTGTTAAATCATCTGATCTTCAGTCTGATCTAAATAAGTTTGATGTGAATATTAAATCTAATTTTTCAACAGCTTCCAAACTCTATAAAATCATTTAAATAGACTTCCATTTTATATAAATCTTATCAATTTAGTTAATTATTGCATAACAAATGCACGATAACTTATAAAAATTAAAACGCATCTGCGACTGCGCGAACTGTCACTTAGCGCTAGGGGGTCAATATTCGAGCCCCTAAGCTTAGGGGGCCCCCTAAGCAGTTAGGTGTTACTTAAGCGTTGGTGAAACGGAAATTGGTCTTAGGTGTCACCTAAAAGAGATAAGGGATCCCTTAAATTTTAGGAGTCGTTGGTGAAAACGGGCATAAGTGATTCGGTGACTTATGCCCGTTTTCACCAACGACACCTAAGTCATCACCTAGTCAGGGGACCCCTATCCTAAGTGGCCCCTTATATATCTCCCTAACCTAATTTCATTTTCACCATCCTAGGTAACACCTAAATAGGGGTCCCCTAACTAAGTGACGGTTTGTTTTATCTATAGTGATTTCTAAAACCGGTTTTGTATCGATAATTTTTTTTAAGAGAAATAACTTCAAAAATCGTGTATAAAAAATTAAACCAACATGTTAAAAACATAGATAAACTAGACAAATATATCATTAATACTAAATTGACGTCTTATTTCTTATTTTTGAATGTTGACTAAGGCTGTATGGCATTATCTTTGCCATCCAGAAAAATAAGAACTTACAGTGACAGTTTTTAACCATCTAATTTTTTTTGAACTTTCGATGCGATGATTGTAGTTTATTAGCGAGCATTCATTGACTGAAACTGGAATGATTAGATCTGATAATTTATTTATGAACTATACATATTTTCAAAGCATTGTTATTCGATTTCTTTGAAACCCGTATAATACAGAACAGACCAGAACCCGCGAGCGCGCGTGTTAATTAATCGCTTCTCGTGTGATTCCTACATGCAGAAATGCCATTGGGTTTATAAAAAACAGAACAGGATTATATTTTAAGTGAAAACGGATAGCGAAATCAATAATAAATTGACACAGTGCGCGGCGTGTTGTTATAATTGAACTTGGCTTCTGGTTTGTTTTGTATTCTGAGGGTCATTAATAGACTGATGATGAATATTAAGCATTCGTCCATCTGCGATGAGGTCTTCCTTTATACAGAAATATTCTTCTTCTGTTCTGAATTATCCTTATATTCCAAATACCTGCTACGCTTACAGGTGGCGGATGAACAAATTAAACAAGAATAAACGTTTTACAATATTTATTCAACACAACCGCGTCGCTAGCACACGAATGAAGTCGTAGGGTGAGGGTAAGAATTACGCCGGTCTGATTTAAGCCCCCCCTTAATTACGCTGGGTATTGCACACCAACTAGCACTTCCCTGCTGTTGCCGTCGCCGCGAAGATGGAGACAGTGGGCAGATGTTCCGCCAGGGGAAGCCGGAGACAGTGGGCAGATGTTCCGCCAGGGGAAGCCGGAGACAGTGGGCAGATGTTCCGCCAGGGGAAGCCGGAGACAGTGATGGTGGGCTCGAGCCGCAACGTAGCACCCTGGAATTTACGTCCGCTGTTATATGTGCTCACTACGTGGACGTCTCCGTTGACTGTGACCGGCATTAAGCAGAAGCGGGATGTGCACTAACTATGGTGATAGGAAATGGCTTGGTGAAGTGCAGATGTCACAGTCAGACGGAGTTTACAATTACAGATGATGTGCGCTAAACAATTGATTATTAAAATTTTACATTATAATAATTATAATTAGGCTTGCATCAGAACAATGGAATTGTGAAAGGAAACAGCAACACTAGCAAGCAAGCTCACAAAATATATACAATTGGCAACGGTTAAAACCGTTAGTGCACACATTTAAATTTCAAGTCTACCGTTACACATTTAAAGCATAAGAAATGTCCAACACTTACCCAATATCGGGGTTTAACACTATATATTATTTATGTATTTAAGTATTTTAAGTTTAGGCCGGAACTTTTGGTAAATGAGTTTGGAAACCAAAACAAGTGGAGATCGCGCAAAGCGACGTGTGATGACACTATGAAGAGTGAACGTGCGCCTACGCCGGTGTTAAAGTCTGTCTGGGCGCTCCGCCGGCCGGCCGCGACGTGACGGTCGCGCCCTGCGCAGTCGGGGTAAGGGGAGGAGACTGGTTCTCGAACAATAGAACTCGAGTGGAGTACGGTCAGCGCGAGTAATAAATAACACGCTCGATGTACAAATAACCTAATTTGATGTAGGATTGATGTAATTATTTTTGAATTTATAAATATGTGTATAATTTTATCGTGTTTGTATTTTTTATTAGGTAAGTATTATTGTAAGGCTTAGGCTCTAGGATTTATTACTTGTTTATTTTTTTATAGCCTAGGTTATGTAACGTAACTACGTTACATACCTATAATGTAATATTTTTTTAAGTATGAAAAGCACGCTTTCTTTCGACATTCTACGAGTAGGTATATCATATGAGAAATCTTTAGTATCTATCATACTTTGTTAAATCATCTGATCTTCAGTCTGATCTAAATAAGTTTGATGTGAATATTAAATCTATTTATTCAACAGCTTCCAAACTCTACAAAATCATTTAAATAGCCTTCCATTTTATATAAATATTATCAATCAAGTTAATTATTGCATAACAAATGCACGATAACCTATAAAAATTAAAACGCATCTGCGACTGCGCGAACTGTCACTTAGCGCTAGGGGGTCAATATTCGAGCCCCTAAACTTAGGGGGCCCCCTAAGCAGTTAGGTGTTACTTAAGCGTTGGTGAAACGGAAATTGGTCTTAGGTGTCACCTAAAAGAGCTAAGGGATCCCTTAAATATTAGGAGTCGTTGGTGAAAACGGGCATTAGTATCCCTTGATGTTTGAGATTATGCCAGTCTAATGACCAAATGAGTGAGGGCCGCATTTTGTCAGCGCTGAACAGGTGTGAGGATAAATTGCCACTAACTCTATGGTCACTTTAGAAAATATCATCCAGTAATTCTAGTCCTAGTGTTATTCTATAAGATTACAGTGACGAAGTGTCATTGTAGTATCGAAAATGAAAACTCTGAGTATGAATACTTTCACAATGCTCTTGGTAACATCCCAACTAATATTATAAATTCGAAAGTAACTCTGTCTCTCTGTCTCTCTGCCTCTCTGTCTGTCTGTTTGTTACCTCTTCACGGAAAAACCGCTGCACCAATCTAGATGAAATTTGGTAAGAAGATAGTTTGAATATTGAGGAACAACATAGGCTACTTTTTATCCGGGAAAATCACACAGTTCCCGCGGGATAGCGATAACCGAAATCTACGCGGAAGAAGTCGCGGGCAACAGCTAGTAGATCTATACATTTTAATTTTGTTACATTTATCATATTAGCATTTCGTTCTCTGACAGATGTATTGGCAAAGTGACCAGCTACAAGGCGGTAATTTAGTACTACGCAATTTACCTGAGGGTCGAGCACGACTTTACGAATGCTGCGTAACGTAAAATCGAATAGTAAACGTTGTCGAGTTTGTATGACGTTTGGAACAGCGCCAGTTACGATAACCGTAACGTTACGCAGCATTCGTAAAGTCGTGCTCGACCCTCTGTACTGTATTCGGTTCACATTCGTAACCAGTACCAATTCGAATCGAATACACTTTACAGCACGCATGAAAATGACAATAATGTCATAAGCGTTGTTCATTGTTCAATCCCTTCGTGCTATCTCTAGTGGACCCCTCTTAATTTCACATGTGCTCTCGACTCTATATTGTAATACCTGTCATTTTGTCTGTCTTGCAAGTCAAATTTGACCCATATCGGTGGTCGAATTGACTTGACATTTGATAGGTATGGATATAAATTATCTGATATAAATTATTACACGATCTGGATCATACAAAAATAAAAAAAGTTACAGTACAGTCGACAAAAAAAGTTTGCATCAAAAATGTATGTATATACGTATGTACGTATATCTCTTTATTGCACATAAAACATAAAATAACAGCTAACAGAACAAAAGCAAATGTACAAAGGCGAACTTATCCCTCAAATGTTTTTTTTTATACGACAAGGAAG
Source organism: Clepsis dumicolana (assembly GCA_963691665.1). Classification (NCBI taxonomy): domain Eukaryota; kingdom Metazoa; phylum Arthropoda; class Insecta; order Lepidoptera; family Tortricidae; genus Clepsis; species Clepsis dumicolana. The sequence continues at coordinate 4,551,079 of OY829524.1, read as the reverse complement.
GCAAACGAGCAAGTGGGTCACCTGATGTTCATTATTTCGCCAAAAAGCAACATAAATCCGAAAAGAACAAAAACAAATGACACGAATCGCATCGTTACCACTTCATCCCGCTAATCCAGAACAAAACAATGAAACGCTTTTAGAGGAACACCGCGTTTTGCAGCGGAGCGTAATCTGACATCGTTTACGATAAGCACTCCTAACTGGGACGAGGCTTGACGTCAGCCCCGGTGCAAGGCATAAGCGGACATCCTTTTCATAATATACTTACATAGAAGTACAAAATAGGTACTCTTCGTCCCATTACTGGGTACGGACGTTGTTTTAGTCGACTTTGTTGGAGAGCACGGCGTTTAAGCGTTTATGCACTTTCAAAAATACGCCGCGGTTTCACAGTGGGAAAAGAATCTGTCGAGTAGCACCATGCCCCTATTTTACCAACTTTACAATTATCAGTTTTCAATGACAATTTGGTGTCAACTACTGACTTGAAGAGCTTTTGTTTTAGTGCGCTTCATATTGTCAAAGAAATGTAGTTCGAATTGTCATATACGTAAAACTGACAATTGTAAAGAAGGTGAAATAGGGGCCAGTAATTCGAATAAGGTTTGGAAGTGTCATTCAAGAGTAGGTACTATGCTTACGTAGTACTTAATAAAATTAATTGTTCCGGTTTTGATGTACTATAATAAATATGTAAGTATATGTTTTTAATGGTTTTGTGAGTTTTCTTTATATAACCATTTCTGTTTATATATTGTATGAACTATTGTAACCTGTTTTTATAAAGAAAATGCTTTTTGCCGAGGTTCTTATTGGCAGTCCAAAAGCGCTGGTAAATTAGAAAAAAATACGTGAATTAAGAACCTCCTCTTTTTTTTGAAGTCGGTTAAGGAGTAATTAACCGCCTACTTACTGAATACAATTTTTATTTTTAGAGTCCCTCGGAGTCTAGGAACGCTAACGCTTGTCGCTTGAAATCTCAACCTTCCCATCGGTATCACAGAAAAACCGACTTCTAAAGATTAGCGCACTTTATACAATTAATTGGATACCCGACCCGCGCACGAAGCTGCTTTAAAAGAAAAAACAAATGTACTTAGGTAATAGCTAGGAAGGTATCTACCCGTTAAAATGATTGCGAAAAACAGTTTCACCCATTGTGAAACTTTTTCACTGTAATGAGTTATTAAAACTTTCATCGTTATCATGGAATAAGTTTTCGATAGGAGCAACAATGCAGATTGGTGCAGTTTCAAACTATAATTGGTTAATTTTTACCATTGACTTACTAACACCATGGACTTCGGGTCTAATACAAAATTCACCGAAAAATGTGTCCCAGTACAACACGGCATTTTTCGATGACAGCCATACGTCACAGCGCTGTCATTCGCACAAACTCAGACTGACTGATGCTCGATTAGTTCTCTTTTTTGCAACTTAGTGGTATTTTGGTTCGGAGGTTTTCATGCGCTAACCCGAAGTTCATAGTGTCGGTAAGTCAAAAATTTTTGAATTTATTTTTATACAATGAGGAAGGCAAACGAGCAAGTGGGTCACCGATGGTGAGTGATCACCACTGCCCATAGACACCCACAACCCCGGAGGGTTCGCAGATGCGTTGCCAACTTAGAGAGCTAAGATGAAATGCCTCTTGTGCCCGTAATTACGCCGGCTGTCTTAAAAAGAAGGAAACAATCTTAACGTCTTTTTATTGAAAAACACTTTTTAAAAATAAGTTACCGTTACGTATAAAACCATAACAATATAAATCTCATTATTATGTAACTGCTACTGGCTGTTACTTTTAAAGGGCATTTTTTTAATAATTGATGTGTCAAGCGTGTTTCCTTCTTTTTAATGCTAAAATAAACGAAATGCACACTGATGTTATTATTTGAGGATATTACGGCTGTTCAGCGTTTAAGTGTCATGTGTCACCTATAATTGCTTGTCCGCGCGCGGTGAAGCGGTGGCGTATCTATCTATTTTTGTAGATCAATGGATGCAGCCGAAGTAGTTGTACGCTTTAAAACTACGATAAAAAGTGTCTAGGATCGAAATAATACATGTAGATTTTTGGAAAGACAAAATAATTTATTTGATCAAGAACAATGTCTTACATAAACATAGTTATCTGTCAGAGACCAAACTAGCTAAGCCTGTATCCTGGCCGTCTGGGTAAAGCTTATAAAGCCTTATTTACCCTTTGAATGTCAAGAACGCCTAAAGGCGTCGCGAGCCGACGTGCCTACGGCACCACCAACGCTTATAGGCGCACAACTTTTGTTGGCGTTCAATGGGTTAAGCATCTCTAAGCTCATGCTAAGCTCAGGTAAGCTACGAGAACAAACTGTCTTGATTTGTAGATATCGTCCACATCCTATGCAATATAAAGCATCTCTAGTGGAAAATCAACCTTAAACTCCCCCAAAAACTCACCCCGAAATCACTTACAATCGAACCGCGCAAAAAGGCACACGTGTCAGTTGACCGGAAATAGTAGCGGCTGTATTTACAACTTCCGGCGGCAATTAATAACTTTTATGGCTTCCGGCGCCGGCGTCTCGCACAATTAGCGCGGCTATAAAAATCTTCCCGGCTGATTGGGAATCGGACCCTTTATTAACACGTACAGTCAGCAACGGATATGTCTACACGGATTTTACACTGGTGTATAGGCGTAGAGAAAAAAGTTTTTCCACAGATCAGGCAAATATCAATCTTACGTCAAAGTCATAAACACTTTGACATGTAAAAACATTTCTCAATTCTACTAAGTATTTGTCCTCTTCCGTTAATGGTAGCCTCTATCTAGCCGGTAATAAGGTTGATGAGTACTTACATATTTTTGCCCTTGGTGCATAGCATGAAACAAATTAGGTGTAGTAAACAGACAAGTTGGATAAGCCAAACTGAATAAATCCCCTCCCATGTCGGGTTATTAGCCATCCGCCAATGATGTTCCATATATGTTCCAGGAAATCATGCTCCGCTCTCCCCCCGTTTCGAGTCTAACCTGGTTTTTTTTACGACAAGGAACCTGATGGTTAGTGATCAGTTGATCACCACTGCCCATAGACACCCGCAACCCCGGGGGGTTTGCAGATGCGTTGCCAACCTAGAGAGCTAAGATGAAATGCCTCTGGTGCCCGTAATTACACCGGCTGTCTTACTCTCCACAGCGGAACACAACAGTACTAGCACTGCTACTTAACTGGAGGATTAGCGAGTAAGATGCTACCACCAATGCTACGACCTCGCACAAGGACCTACAACCTGCACCCGGTCGGTGCAAATCGGCCTAAGGTGACAGCGTTGAAGTGTCAAATTTTCGATACTATAGCTACTTTGAGACTTCGTCGGTGAGACAGCCGTGAATTACTCTTGGAGAATAACACCACAGGACGCCTAGCGCGCGCGTCATTTTTCCGCCTGACACTCTGTGCCTCTTCACTGATTAAATCATTAATCCCCAGATGCAATGTTTGTATTGTTAATTTACTATATTATTATCCATGTACTTATGGTGTTATTGCCGCAGCGATGCAGTAATTGAATGAGGGCCCGCGGGCTGCGAGGCCGCAAATCTACTTACAATCTCTTTGTATTGACTATCGCGGGCCCAGCAAACTATGAATGGAAGATACGGCATCTTTAATAGCGCATACAATTTGCAGGTGGTAGGACCTTGTGCAAGGTCCATCCGGATCGCTACCACCATCTTACTCGCTAATCCTGCCGCTAAGCAGCAGTGCTTGCACTGTTGTGTTCCGGTGTGGAGAGTAAGACAGCCGGTGTAATTACGAGCACAAGAGGCATTTCATCTTAACTCTCTAGGTTGGTAACGCATCTGTAAACCCTCCGGGGTTGCGGGTGTCTATGGGCAGTGGTGATAACTTACCATCAGGTGACCCACTTCCTCGTTTGCCTTCCTCGTCGTATAAAAAAAACACAAGGTGCGTTTTAATGAACCGTCACGAATTCAGCCAGGGGTTGAGTAAGTCTAAATTATCATCATCATCATCATGTCAGCCGATTGATGTCCACTGCTGGGCATAGGCCTACAGCAAGGCTCTCCACTCAAGAGTATTGTAAGTCTAAATGAGTACCCTTGTAATTTTTTTTTTTTTTAAATAAAGAAAACATTCTGAGTACCATAACATGTCAACCAGTAGAGAAGCAATGAAAATACGAGAGAACGTTTTTTTAATAAAATCTTCACAGGGTTGTTCTAAGACTTACTAAGGCTGAATTCTTGGCGCTACATTAAAGAGCAGCCTGTAGAATTTGGCGTGGATCGTCTGTCAAGTTTTAACCAGTCAGTGTCATGTTGATTCAAAGGCCGTGCCAGGATAAGCTAAATGTAAGTAGGTAATCAGCAGAGCTCGGACAGGTCATAGCAAAAACAGAAATGGAAATAGAACAATACTCAATAGAGTCGATACTTAAGATTATAATTATCTAAAGAAGATATTATCGTAATTTAACATTCAACCATATTTAGTTGCATATCTGTCATGGTTTTGTCAAAGTGGCATTCTTGAAACAGTTTTGTGGTGACAATTTAAATTAGTAAAGTTATTTACTTATGGCTATTTCTAGATATTTTAAATATGGTGAAAATAAAAACGATTAATAAGTGGATTGGGAACTGTTGCGATCTGGTCTTGTCGCGTAATTTCTAAGTATTTTAATTAATTAAAAGCACTGGTAAAAATGAGAGCAAAATATGTAATCACTTTAGGTGAAGAACGATACAGGAAGAAGTAAAAAAAAACAATGTTGCCAGCCTTAGGCATAAAATTAGTCATAGATAATATTTTATCATTTTAAATTATTTGTTGGTGATGCCAACAGGAACTACCCCGAACTCTATTATAATGAAATTGAAAAATATAATTAAATAATACTGTACATAATGCGACTCTATTAATCTTGTTCCTATTACCGTGTTGCAATTATTTTGCTATGACCTGTCCGAGCTCTGGTAACCAGGTTCTCTAACCACTAGGCTGTCTAGGTTATACCTATGCAATAAGTATTACATGCATAATTAAATACTATTACTACTACTAATACTCATAGTACAGGTTTCGCCTAGTTTGGGACTAGGTCACTGCGTTTCAACTGTCCCGTGATATTTATTTATTGTTTACTGCCCTCTCGGCTGATTTTCAAAAAAACCGGCCAAGTGCGAGTCGGACTCGCGCACGAGGGTTCCGTAGAAAGATTTAAACGCTTTTCCCCAGTGTTTTAAGAAGTCCAGTGTTAGCAGAGCCCTGCTCCTAAGCAAAATGTACGCAGTGTGGGGTCAACTTATATTGGTCTGTGAAATCTACTGACAGACATAAAATTTTAAGATTTTGAGACTTTTCCGAGTGGTTGTGCTATAAGAGCTATCTTCATACCGAATTTCAAGTTTCTAGGACAACTGGAAGTACACCTTAGGTTTTCAAAATACGGCAATTTGTATGGAAATGACTTTTTAAATGACTGTCTTCTTTCAATCTTTGCAATCTTTTGATTGCGTTAACTTAGATGCTTGATTTTTTCACAGCTTCAAGGGACCGCAGGTTTGAGTATTTGATATTAATTTCAGCATCCTATCTCCACGCGTTCCAGAGAAAAAGGGTCTTGACAGACAGACAGACAGACAGACAGACAGACAGACAGACAGACGGACAGACGGACAGACAGACAGACAGACAGACAGACAGACAGACAGACAGACAGACGGGCGACAAAGTGATCCTATAAGGGTTCCGTTTTTTCCTTTTGAGGTACGGAACCCTAAAAAGAAAAATAATATAAAATGGTAATAAATCGATAAACTACACTTACACAGACTGTTAAATGTGTCACCGTGTGTCACCGCAAGCGGTGCCGTGGATCTGCGAAACAGTGCCCTAAGCACGACTTGTCGAATCCTGCGTCACGTAAAATCGAAAAGTAAACTATAACGAGTTTGTACGATGTTTGGAATAGCGCCCGCCCATGACGTAACGCAGGATTCGACAAGTCGTGCTTAGGGCACTGTTTCGCAGATCCACGGCACCGCTTGCGCTCCGGGGGCGTAATGACATCAGGAGCGAAAGGCACTCTCCGCGCTCGTATCCGGGGATTTTTATCACAAATGCTCCCCTTATACGCATAAGTATAAGCTAGCCTTCCTAAGGCTTTCTTAGAGGTTATCTAAGATCACTTTATCTTTTTTTTTCTATGAAGTTTCAACAAGTAGGCCGTGTTAAGTTAAGTGATCACAGCTGCCCGTAAGCATTAGTACAAAGCGAAGGCAGTTGCAATAGCCTAATTATTAGTAGGTGGTCGCAGTCGGCGGAAAAACTAATGCGAACATGACGTTCGTTGGCAGAAGTAATTTGAAACAAGTTTGGCGACCGCATCAGGCGAACGAAGCAGAGGGTCTAGCACGAGTTTTCGAATCCTGTGTAACGTTACGGTTATCGTATCGAGATCGAGAAACCTCATACTACATTTTAGTTCCGAATACGCACGGGCGGGCGCTGTTTCAAACGTCATACTAACTCGATAACGTTTACTATTCGGTTTTACGTGACGCCGGTTTCGAATATTCGTACTCGAGCCTCAGTGTGCGAGTCTGTCTGTCATTTCTGCCAATCATAGGCCAGTAACTCGTCTCTCATTGGAGGAGAATGACAGATAGACTCGACACTACCGATCCTAGCGGATTTTTGACTCGCGATAATATGACCGCAGTTCCACCACTTCCGAACTATTTTTTGTACGTAATGTTTAATTTCTGTTACATGAAGTTAAGTGTTCCGTGTAAAAAAAAGCCCCAATATTCTGTAAATGAGGGCTATTGACAGAAAATTGAGGCTGTTTTCGGGTTTGCGGATGAACTTGTACATCCCTCTTTCACTTAAAAAAAACTGGGCCATTAAAATAGTCTTTGGACTACCAAAGAAAGACTCTCTTAAATACAGTGGGATCAAACACGTATTGTCTTTCTATGCACTGTGTGAGTGGGCACGTACAAAACTTTTCTAATTAACTTGCGCCGAAGTTTTTTTGTTGGCACCGGACCGAAGTGGCTTTTGTTGTACTTTGCTATCTGTTTTTACGTATTTCCTTACACCTCAACTGTTATTTGGAGGCTTTAAGAGCCTCTATACGATGCTTCTTCATGTACTTTTTTATTATTATTACCCTCTCGCAAAACGTATGCACAAAAAAAAACATTTCTGCAATTTAAATTATTTCTTAAAACAATATACATTGTCTTTAAAATCTCATATCAATCACAAATCCAAGAGCAACTAAGTGGTTAGGAAATAAATTGTATCAAGACATTTAAAAAACAAATAACGCTTTCGCTAGAACTATTTGCGTAAAAATATTGACTTAGAAAGAAAACGTACTATCAACAAACATAATACCTAATAACAATATGTATAAAATTAAATGAGGCCTATTAAAATATGCATTTGTTTTATGACTGATTTAGTTTAAATGCTGTTGATGTGAGAAATACCAACACTATTTTAAAAGCTATTTCAAAAAGGATTTGTCCTATTCTTAGAGGAGTCGCTCTGTGATCCCATTATAAATTTCTCAAAAACGATTTATTCCTGATTAGTCATTATTCCTAATTGGTCATATTCCTTACTGGTCAAAACTGGAACTAATACCGCCATTCGTATAGTCGATCAAGGAACTGCTTTATCAGTATTGATGATAGATGACATTGTATAAACTGGAACTAATACCGCCATTCGTATAGTCGATCAAGGAACTGCTTTATCAGTATTGATGACAGATGACATTGTATAAAAGACATTTAGCCTTCGTGTGGCGACTATTTAAAAAACATCCCGACGTATTTAGAACATCCTCCTTTTTTTAAGTCGGTTAAAAATAGTAATGTTACGACAAAGCCCAAGGTGGGCTCGTTGTTAGGCCAACAAAAAATCAAGTACTCCAATTATCATCCTGACACCTCTCCTCCCAGTCAGGATTCCACCAACTCCTGAAATGCTCAAGCACCGACTGTGTCAGCACTTTCTCCTTGTCATTGAGAGCTGCGCACACGTTGCACACGTCTTCTATGGATTCAGACTCCGAGTAAGAGTAGTGGTTCCTCCAGCGGAAGAAATCGTGGTATTCGCTTGGAGTAGCGATCAGATGGGCCATGACTGCAGCTAGCTCTTCTGGCTCGTGTCTTCGGGCATCGATGTAAGAGCCAGGTGGAAGGAATCTGAAAGGAAGCATCAAAAAAGTATAGTTAAAGTGAGAAAAGCTTTCCCCTGTCAAAATGTTTACATTGTCATAAGATTGATTTTCGCCTAGGCCATGTGAAAGTTTTTTTTACTATGTCTATAACACCATAATTATTAAAATGTTACATAAGGAGAGTTTGATAGTTTACGAGTATTGTGTCTCGATGTTTTAATTTAGAATTTAGAATTTGTTTAACAGTGATAACCTGACTGTTTGATGTATGTATTTGCTTCCTAAATAGGTAAACATAATATCGATTAGTGTTCAAGTAGCGAAATGCCGGTTTCTTCACTAGGTACTTATAAATTTAACTAGAAACTAGTAAAATTACTACTGTAAAAAATATATGAAATTATTTTTTCTATGCTAATTGATATGAACCTTCCACAAAATCCGATGGTTCGTTTTTGAGTTTATCGCGTTCAAACAGGCAGACAAACGCGACGGGGACTATGTTTTATAATAATATGTAGTCATAGTAATGTAGTAAAGTTAGTTGTTTTGGCTGACAATTCTTTAAGCTAATAGATTACACATTTCCTCGAAATCAGTTGAAGGACGAATTTCCCAAGTGGCCCTGCACAAGTTCTATGACAAAGTTGCTCTTACCATGAGACGGACATCCCCAGTAATTTTCGTATTATAATTACCTTGAATAATTGGAGCCTCCATACACGATAGGAACAGCGTAGTGGTTCAGGGCAGTCAACAGTTTCTCCGTGACATAATCTTCGGCAAATGCGTTCTCAAAAGAAAGATAGAAGTAATAGTCAGTCTCCACTTTAGTGTTGCAGTACTGTTCCCTTGCTCTAGGACAACGGAACGAACCACAAGAACCGTAAACATCAACCGTCATATCATATGCTTTCAACGCTTTTTGCAACAATTTGACATACTTCTCTCTCCTACTCCTGGTTTTACAATGCGAGACGAACCACGCAGCCGCTTTCTTCTTGGTCTGCAACTTTTTCTTAAAATTCTTGTCAACTTCTTTCATGTCTGTTATCCATTCCATGTCAATCCTTGGCCCTACTGGTTTACCATTGTTATCTCTAATATATATGTAAGAGTACACTATATCGGAATTCAGCTTGTACGTAGCAGTCCAATTGAAGAAGCCGTCAAACCATGGGTTGCATACTGGCTGATAAGTTGAAGATTCTAGGTTGAAAAAGATGAATTTTTGATAAGGAGATCTCTGCTGCGGCAGGTCAGCTAGTGTAGTGTATCTCATGGCACGACCATTGATCGCGACAGCATCGAATTTTGTTATGTCACCGCCAAAATAGTCCCTCTTCGGTGTAACGAAACAATTTGTGAACTCACACTTGTTCTTAATAAATCCTTCCTGGGCATTTCCCAAGTAGTAGAACGGGGAAGCATCTTGAGGCGTCCAGAGCAATATGTACTTGAGCTCTTTGGAAAAAAGATCGCTTTGTCGATATTTTTCGGCAAATCGTGAGTCCTGAGCGACAATGTCCAAAGCTTCTTGCATAAGCCTTTCATTGGCTTCTAATGTCGAGTTTTGTGTTGAGTTCACATATATTATAAACACGGGAAATGCGAAACAAAATAGAAGAAATATGATTTTTGAACGTGTTGAACTTCTAGCAGACCCTTGTGGCGGGTTTAATTGAGTATATCTGGTCAGGTGATGCTTCATTTAAAAATGTTGGTTTGTCTTCTTTTCTAATCTATATACCTTGCTCTATAGTAGACTTATTCCCATCCATGGGGTTAACCTTTGAATTATCTATTCGTCTTATGGCAGTATCAATTTTGTGAGAATTGTTGTATTGCTGGAGTTGTCTCGTACAAGTAGGCGTCTTCAGCTGCAATAATAAAGTGGTCCTCATTAGTATCAAACAAATCAAAAGACAAAAAAATCAAAAAAGGAAGCAGCCGGACGGGTGGACATGTTTACGAAAGCATGCTTGCCCAAGCTGAAACGGAGACACTTCACGCTCGCTCATTACCATTACCATGAATTGATGGATGGACGCAGAGTTACATGATACAGTGGAGGAAATTAATTCCTGACCCACCATAGAACATTTTCATAGTAAACGTCATAACGATTTTACTTGTCAAGCTATGCGATGTCACTATAACGTTTACTGTGAAAAAGTTCCATGGTGGATCAGGAATTAATTTCCTCGACCGTACATTATAACAATCAAATTACGAATGAAGTTATTAGCAACAGTGATCTAAAATAGTGGGACATCCCTACCGATCACTCGTGAGTAGGTACAGGTTTGTTGTACAATCCGTTTACACGGTTGCTCTGATAAAGAGTAAAATAATAACACCGTAACAAATGCACGAACAATTGCGCTAGACTGGCAGTCAATGTCCAAGGCTATACATATAGGTAACTTCACAACTATGAAGTTAATAAAGATAACGTCAAAAGTTTAATCAAATATAAGTTCAACTTATAGGAGGTCTAAAATTACTGGAATATGGAAAACACGGGTAAAATCGGGGAGAATGTAACATGTAACCGTGACAAAATCTAAATGAATATGTCCTACCGTGTCGCTAAATACATCCAAAAAAAACAAATATTTTAACTTCGAGTCACGATTTATAAAACACGTTTCCGCCACCACAAGTCACGACAGTACTGAATCATACCGATATATCACGAATCGATAATACTATCTGATTACGGTTTTCTCTCCATGATCTCAGTAGGAGTATCTTTTTGTATTTTTTCTCCCAATTTTTTATTTTTACGGTTTTCCCGTGAATATCAATTATATTTTTTATAAACTCACTGAAACATGAATACACAGAAAAAAACCAGAAAAATGCCAACCCCGGGAATCGAACCCGGATCCTCGACACTCCGGGTCGTGTGCTTTTCCCCTACACCACGATTGGACATAGAGGAAAGGCCGAATTTTTTCCATGTATTCAAATCTTAGCTTGTTTTTATCACTTTTTGCAGTGACTAGCGCCATCTATGCGATTACTTCGTAAACCGAAAACAACGCACCCTTTCGAAACTTATCAGTTTACCCAGGCTCAACAACGAGATGGCGCACTAAAGCAATCAATTCATGATCTCAGTAGGAGTATCCTTTTGTATTTTTTTCTCCCAATTTTTTATTTTACGGTTTTCCCGTGAATATCAATTATATTTTTTATAAACTCACTGAAACATGAATACACAGAAAAAAACCAGAAAAATGCCAACCCCGGGAATCGAACCCGGATCCTCGACACTCCGGGTCGTGTGCTTTTGCCCTACACCACGATTGGACATAGAGGAAAGGCCGAATTTTTTCCATGTATTCAAATCTTAGCTTGTTTTTATCACTTTTTGCAGTGACTAGCGCCATCTATGCGATTACTTCGTAAACCGAAAACAACGCACCCTTTCGAAACTTATCAGTTTACCCAGGCTCAACAACGAGATGGCGCACTAAAGCAATCAATTCATGATCTCAGTAGGAGTATCTTTTTGTATTTTTTCTCCCAATTTTTTATTTTTACCCCTTTTTTTTTTTGTTGAGCCTGGGTAAACTGATAAGTTTCGAAAGGGTGCGTTGTTTTCGGTTTACGAAGTAATCGCATAGATGGCGCTAGTCACTGCAAAAAGTGATAAAAACAAGCTAAGATTTGAATACATGGAAAAAATTCGGCCTTTCCTCTATGTCCAATCGTGGTGTAGGGGAAAAGCACACGACCCGGAGTGTCGAGGATCCGGGTTCGATTCCCGGGGTTGGCATTTTTCTGGTTTTTTTCTGTGTATTCATGTTTCAGTGAGTTTATAAAAAATATGATTGATATTCACGGGAAAACCGTAAAAATAAAAAATTGGGAGAAAAAATACAAAAAGATACTCCTACTGAGATCATGAATTGATTGCTTTAGTGCGCCATCTCGTTGTTGAGCCTGGGTAAACTGATAAGTTTCGAAAGGGTGCGTTGTTTTCGGTTTACGAAGTAATCGCATAGATGGCGCTAGTCACTGCAAAAAGTGATAAAAACAAGCTAAGATTTGAATACATGGAAAAAATTCGGCCTTTCCTCTATGTCCAATCGTGGTGTAGGGGAAAAGCACACGACCCGGAGTGTCGAGGATCCGGGTTCGATTCCCGGGGTTGGCATTTTTCTGGTTTTTTTCTGTGTATTCATGTTTCAGTGAGTTTATAAAAAATATAATTGATATTCACGGGAAAACCGTAAAAATAAAAAATTGGGAGAAAAAATACAAAAAGATACTCCTACTGAGATCATGAATTGATTGCTTTAGTGCGCCATCTCGTTGTTGAGCCTGGGTAAACTGATAAGTTTCGAAAGGGTGCGTTGTTTTCGGTTTACGAAGTAATCGCATAGATCGCGCTAGTCACTGCAAAAAGTGATAAAAACAAGCTAAGATTTGAATACATGGAAAAAATTCGGCCTTTCCTCTATGTCCAATCGTGGTGTAGGGGAAAAGCACACGACCCGGAGTGTCGAGGATCCGGGTTCGATTCCCGGGGTTGGCATTTTTCTGGTTTTTTTCTGTGTATTCATGTTTCAGTGAGTTTATAAAAAATATAACGGTTATCTCTGTTGGTTTTTTTATTCTTAGTTAGTGACGTGCCCTTGTAACACTCTTCGTTTAAGCTTGGACGATGTATGGCGTAATGTCTTTCTCTTTCTACATGCGGGTGGTAGGACCTTGTACAAGGTCCGTCCGGATCGCTACCACCATCTTACTCGCTAATCCTGCCGCTAAGCAGCAGTGCTTGCACTGTTGTGTTCCGGTGTGGAGAGTAAGACAGCCGGTGTAATTACGGACACAAGAAGCATTTCAGCTTAGCTCTCTAGGTTGGCAACGCATCTGTAAACCCTCCGGGGTTGCGGGTGTGTATGGGCAGTGGTGATCACTTACCATCAGGTGACCCACTTGCTCGTTTGCCTTCCTGGTCGTATAAAAAACAATTATTGACACTTATATATTCAAAATCATCATTCTGTTGCTGCGCCCTCGGTGCATCCTTTGCCTGATATATCTATTATTATTATAATTAGGCGCTTAATAATGTGTTTTTCTCTCAATATATCAATGTGTCGAGTTCATGAACATAACTGAGATTCAATTAAAGTGAATACATTTAATTTTATTTTATTTTAAATTGCCTTTCTAAAATCGCTTATCATCACCCTCAATCAAAAGATAATAAATCACAAACTGTCCATCCATCCATCCATAGCAGCCCTTAGTTCGTCCGTCTTCGGACATAGGCCTCCTCTCCATTTCTCCACGCCTGACGATCCATTGCCATTTGCATCCATCCTCCACCCGCTTGACGGCAGATGTCGTCCTTCCACCTCATGGGTGGTCTCCCCCTACAGCGAGTGTTTGCGCGAGGTCTCCACTCGAGTGTTCGTCTCGCCCAACGGTCGTGGTTCATCCTGGCAATGTGCCCCGCCCATCTCCACTTATTCCCCTCGATCTCTTCAACCACGTCTCGAACTTTCGTGACTCGTCTGATCCACTCGTTCCTTTTCTGGTGCATGACAGTTATCGCGAGCATTATCCTCTCCATGGCTCTCTGTGCAACACGGAGTTTTTCAGCCGATTTCTCTGTCAATGTGGTGGTTTCCATTCCATATGTGAAGACAGGCAAAACACACTGATTAAAGACTTTCGTTTTAAGGTGTTGGTGAACTTTCCTTGACTGGAGGACTGATTTATTTACACCGAAAGCCGCCGACGCCTGAGCGATCCGACGATTAACTTCAACGACCTGATCCTCAGAGCCAAGAGTAATCTTATGCCCAAGATACACATAGCTGTCGACGACTCCAACAGGATGTGGACAGTCCTAGGCTCCCGGTATGTTGGTCATGATTTTAGTTTTTGCTTTGTTCATTTTTAGACCAATTTTTGATGATTCGCGTTGTAGATCATCTATCATTGCCACCATGTCGTCGACGTCGTCCGCAATCAGTGCAATGTCATCCGTGAATCTCAGGTGATTTAGTCTCTCTCCGTCAATAACCAGGCCTCTACTGCTCCAGTCTAATCTCCTGAAGATGTTCTCAAGAGCGGCGTTGAACAGTTTTGGGGATATGGTGTCTCCTTGACGCACACCTCTCTCCATTTTAAATGGCTTTGTTAGCTTGTGAAGACATACAGAGGAAGTTACATGCAGCTGCAGATGCTTAATAAGCTGTATGTATCTTTCGTCAACTCTGCAGTCTGCCGGTGCCCTTTCAACTGCCCACGCCTCAACCGAGTCAAAGGCCTTTTCTTAGTCGACGAAGGTGATGATGATTGGCTTATTGTATTCGTGGCATTTTTCTATCACAGTTTTCAGTGTCTGCAAATGATCATTGGTCCCAAAGCCGGATCGGAAACCAGCCTGTTCCCTAGGTTGATTATAAGTTCCTCGCCCTCTCTACGGACCTCGCAGAGTCCCAGGATGTCCCACTTAACTCGCTGTAACTCGACTTCCAGCTACAAAAGTCTATCCTCCGTGGACATCGTTTGAATGTTATAAGTTGCAATGTGCAGTTGTTTGTGGCAGTTGGTCAACTCCCAGGGATTCCTTGTCGCACCCCTGCCCCGTGTCACCTGGCTACTGCTCGAACCAAGGAGTGACGGAGCGCTGGGCACTCGGGGTCGATACGAATTTTGTGCAGTCATGATTTATGGGGAGGGGAAATAGCAATAATCACCACGTCCGCAACGACGGGTTGGTGATCGCAGTACTGCATCCGATCTTGATGGACTCCATACAGAATCAGTCAGAATACAGGTATTCATTTCTCCGGTCGTATACCTCCACCTGAGGTGCGCCGCGAAGAACGCTGGCAGGCTGCTGCCCTTTGCCAGGGCTATGCACTTATTTAAGTGGCGGTGCAAGCTCGCCATGTCATAAGGTATTTAATGTGGTATTTCTTGGAGATAACTGTGCCACGAGATATCCCGCCACACCCTGGTACCTTACCGCCTCGGTCCGGGACTGCTTATTTGGTAAACCTTATTCGCAGCTGTCCTGCATATCTACAGGATGGTCCAATATCCGCCACCTGTGGACCCGGTAGGTAGCTGAAGGCTCGCCCCTAATCACACTAAATCACAAACTGTACTTGTGATTATATTTAATTTTGTCACCATTTCAGTGGATATTCTTTTGAGCAACAGCAGATAAAAAAATTCACTTTGTACATCTTTTAACAATTATTCCAAAAAATAATTGAAGAATATTATTACCATGCTTAGTCCAATTCCGGACACTGCCTCCTATACTGAGGATTCCACCAATCCCTAAATCTTTCATAGACCTCTCTTGTTTCCATCTTAGTATTGTCATTAAGAGCGGTGCAGACCCGACACAAGTCTTCAGCTTCTTGTGGTTTGTGGTAGGTGTAGTGATTCCGCCACCTGAAGAAATAGTTATAAGCTGGTGGATTCTTTATGAGGCTAACCATTAGGGTGGCTAGTTTCTTTGGACTGTGTCGCATCGCGTCGAGGTATGAACCAGGCGGAAGAAATCTGCAAAGTTTAAATCCTTTAGTAACTTTTGCTAGGTTGGGCATCCTGAACCAACATTGGATTTATAAATACATTAATTTAAAGGTGACTTGATGTTAACACCGTGAGTTAGTGTCAAGTCGGCCTATGATGATGATGATGATGTGTGGGGACCGGCTGGATCAGACGGGCTGTCGACCGCGTCAAGACGGACTAAGTTTAATGTAAAAATTTCCGACTTTTAATTTATTAAGGAACATGGTAAGTAATGCAACATTGTACTAATAGATCTATTTATAAATCATAACATAAATAATTACTATTTCGTCAAAACTATTGACTTTTATGTCTTAGCTCATTAAAGTTTTCCAGTGCCGGGCAAAAGCCTCTCTTTCTTTACGCTACCTGTCTCATGTAATGTATAGTAAAAAGTATTCATGCAAAGTAAAAAAATACTTACCTGGAATAGTCTGCACCACCTAAAACGACAGGTACGGCACCATTTTTTATCGCTGTATACACTTTTTCCGTCACATAATCCTCCGCTATGGAGTTCTCAAATGACAAGTAGAAGTAGTATTTACTTGGAAGGTTGCCACACGAAGAATCGCTCCTAGGGCACTTTAACTTACCACATGAACCATATATGTCTATCGTGTGGCCGTAGGCTTCTAGCGCTGTCTTCAGCTTGTGAACATATTGCTCTCGTTTGCTTCTAGTCCGGCAATTTGATGCCATCCAGACTGCAGCCTTCGTTTTACCTTTTGCAATAAATAAATCGTCATCAACCTCGTTCCACGTCATGTTAATCCGTGGTCCAACTTCGTCACCCGTTGTATTTTTGATCAAAAGATACGCCAACACAATATCTGAGTCTAATTTATACGTCGCAGTCCAATTGAAGAAATCGTCAAACAGAGGATTACACACGGGTAAGTTATCTGCAGATTCCATGTTGAAGAATATATATTTCTGATGCGGATAACGAACTTCAGGCAGATCTGAAAGTTTAAAATCTAGGATGTTTCGACCGTTGAAGGCAATTGCGTCAAATTTTGTTAGGTTTTCTCCGAAAAAGTATCTGCGGCTAGTCACGAAGCAATTTAGAAATGGGCATCTGTTGTTGATAAATACTTCATTTCCTTCCCCTAAGAAGCTCAATGGAGCGTAGTCGTTCCGAGTCCAGAGCAATAGATATTTTGTGGTTTCTTTTAGTATTAAAGTATCATTAATTGGAAATTCCTCGAACAAATAATCGAAGTCAGGTTCTGGGTTTCTAGTAATATATTCAGCCATCCAAATGAAAGTTAAGGCAATAAATACGAGAACGACTTTCTTGGACCGACTCATTCCATTTTTGTGCGTCTGGTCGATCATGGGGTATTTGGTGACGATTTTTTTGTAGTTGATATGCTCTAATGGCTCAGCACGGCTGGACTCCATTATACTGTAACAGAATAAAAGGTTTTATTAAAAAAAATCTAAATCTATCTGAAATCGTACCTGCGTCGCGAAATCTATGTCATATGAATCACGAAAGAACATTAACTAAATTAAAATAAAACCTAAAGTACAGAATGTCCAATAGTACTGCGAACATAATGTCCAACAGTACTGTGTTCAGAATATCCAATAGTACTGCCTACAGAATGTTCAGGAATATTGCGTACAGAATCTCCAGTAGTACTGTCTACAGAATGTTCAGGAATATTGCGTACAGAATCTCCAGTAGTACTGTCTACAGAATGTTCAGGAATATTGCGTACAGAATCTCCAGTAGTACTGTCTACAGAATGTTCAGGAATATTGCGTACAGAATCTCCAGTAGTACTGTCTACAGAATGTTCAGGAATATTGCGTACAGAATCTCCAGTAGTACTGTCTACAGAATGTTCAGGAATATTGCGTACAGAATCTCCAGTAGTACTGTCTACAGAATGTTCAGGAATATTGCGTACAGAATCTCCAGTAGTACTGTCTACAGAATGTCCAATAAAACTGTGTACAGAATGTCCAATAGTTACTGCCTACAAAATGTCCAATAGTAATGCGTATAAAATTTTCAATAGTACAATTAATTACAGAATCTCCAATAGTACTGTATACAGAATGTTCAATAGTACCACTGCCTACATAATATCTAATAGTACTGCGTATAGAATGTTCAATAGTACTACCTACTGCCTACAGAATATCCAATAGCACTGCGTACAGAATGTCCGATAGTACTACTGCCTATAGAATATTTAATAGCACTGCGTACAGAATACTCTATAGTACTACTGCCTACAGAATATCCAATAATACCGCGTACAGAATGGCTACTATTTGCTCCCACCGGTACCGACTGCCACCACCCCGTAGGCGACGGTGAGTGTTTCGAGGGCAGTTTCTCAAGCTCGTACTTCGACACAAACACGGACAGCACGATTGACGCCTGTAGTAGTAATCGTTTTTAACCTCTTACCCGCCACAACGAATGAAGTGTCGTGCTCTGTACGCCAGGGAACAAACCGTCTAGTAGACAAATAGGGATCTTATCGTAAGTCGTAGAAGGATTTATTTCGAGTGGAATATTTGTCATGAAGTTGGCGTGTGAGCTTTTTCATTGGTTGTCACGACTAGATGACTGTGGCGGTCAAAAGGTTAATATGGAATGTTCGCCCATCGCCTAGACACAAACGTGATGGGCTGGTAGGTAGACTACACACAGACAGATTCGATATAACCAATATACTCGAGCCGCATGAATTATGTTCGTTAGTATTCATTCATCATCTTCGGACGAGACAACAACTTCACATAAATACAGTCGAACTTCACATACAGGTAAGTTCGTTTGCCTATTAATTCCTGGAGCTAGGAAATTTTGGCGTATGTTAGAGGATTTTGGGTTTTCTGGTAAGTATCAGGGAAAAGTGAAACTGCCGTTCGATATCGAAGAGCAAGAAGTCGGAATGAAAATGGAAGAGATAATCAGTATGTATTTTAAAATCAATCTGACCTGAAATAAAATAGGACATTATTAGCCCACAAACAGAAAATAGGATTATCAAGAACTCTGTCGTCTGTTGTGTCCCACATTATTGGAAAGTAGGTATACCGGTACAAAAATAATATAAAACATAATAATATTTTGTATCAAAGACTGTACAATAACAAAAACTTTTATTGATACTCGTGACAGCTTGTCATATTGTCAAATCCCGTGTCGGCTACCTGGTAACACTCGGTGGTAACTGGTAACATTAGTGTAAAGGCTGGGACTCACCAGCGACTTTTATAAAACTTGACGACGACGACTTGACATTACAAAAACAAAAAACGTGCGAGTGAAATAAAATAATGAAATGTGACAATCTTAAAATGAAGACTTGGCTAGTAGCCAGGCCATAAAATTACAAAAAAAAAAACTTTACAAAAATTGTAAAGGTTGACTCACCAGCAGCACCAAAGTGGCACAGCGCGGCAGTACGCGGCGCGGACAAGTATATCTTAGGCAATCTGTAGTATTCTGTAGATAATTATGTGTGTAGATAAAAGGATTTACTTACCTACAAAGTTTTGTTCTTCCGATTAACAGCAACAGAAATGACTTGAAACCACTTTAACAAGTTATATAAATACACTATAACATTCACCTTATAACTACAAGAACATATTTTAGTAATTAAAGTACGATTAACACACACAATTACAGTTTTTTCACCGGAAATAAACAACCTTTATGCCATTTTTACTTCACATATCCGACACCGGGTGTCTATGGGCAGTGGTGACCACTTACCATCAGGTGACCACTTGCTCGTTTGCCTTCCTCGTCGTATAAAAAAAACACCTTGCATAGTAACATAAATAAATTAATTAATTAATACTATTCAATTGGCTGTTGGTCAGCTGTGTATTTTTTTAATATGCTGCCATGTTAGTAGTATAAGCTTTCAACACGATTTAAATCACATTTGTGGAGCCCTCTACAAATTAAAAAATATGAACATCGCTTGGTTGCTCCAGCTACCAAAAGCCGTTTGTACGCATATGACGTTGGTTGCACTTGTTGCCGAAAGCAAATGAGTGGATATGACGCAAAAAACAGTATCTTATTTTCAGGGCTTGGACATTCCATAGCACGCTAAAACGAAAGTGAGCTGTAGAGACGACATTAATAATTTATTGAATCAGGCGTTACTTTGCGGAGGTCCGTATTTATTTTAGTGGTGGCATGTTGAGCGGTTGTTGTTGTGCTTCCTTAATGGCCTCGTGGAAAGTGCCGAAACGCGTCAGCGTTTAGTTCAGTGGTGGTGGTGATAGTTGGGTCTGTGTGACATGTGTTGATTCGTGTAGCAGTGGAGGCGGAGGTGTTGCATGGAAACATACATTTGCCGCACAGATATAACTATTTGTCATTAGTGGTCGCGGGTGAGCAAAGTAATTGTTTTTTAGTTCACAAAAAATTAAGATTTTGAAATTTTTCCGAGTGATTGTGCCATCATATATCATACCAAATTTCAAGTTTCTAGACAACTGGAAGTACCTTTTAGTTTTTCACAGTACGGCAATTTGTATAGAAACTACTTTTTAATGACTGTGTCTTTTGATTGCGTTGACTTATATTAGAAGTTTGATTTCTTACAGCTACAAGGGACTGCAGGCTTGAGTATTTGATATACTTAATTTCAGCATGCGACCTCCACGCGTTCCAGAGAAAAAGGGTCTTGACAGACAGACCGATGGATAACAAAGTGATAATAAGGGTTTCGTTTTTCCTTTTGTTGCGATAGGTCCTAAAGAGTAAAAACATGTTGTGTTTGTAAAGAGATTTTTTAATCGAGTGACCAAGTCATAGTAAATATCGAGGACGCTTAAATTTTAAATTTAATACGCTTGCTTGCATGCTTGATTGCTCGCTTGCATAACTGCTTACGTGCTTGCTTGCATGCTCGCTTGCTTGCATGCTCGCTTGCATGCTTGATTGCTCGCTTGCATTACTGCTTACGTGCTTGCTTGCCTGAATGCTTGCAAGCTTGCATAGATGTGCTTGCTCGCTTGCTTCTTGAAATGCTTCACGCGAGCGAAGCAGCGGGCTGAAGCTAGTAAAAATAAAAACAATTCGATTCAAAGTAGGAAACTAGGTAGGTAGGCAACAAAATGAACAATTCCATACAAAGTGACCCGTTTTTTTTATCTTGAGTGTATTTTAACCACGCGCATTAGGTACTTAGATGTTTTCCTTATAATGATTAAGCATTTTGGGATTAAATAAATTAATGAGTTGAACTTCAATGTTAATATCGACTCCACGGTTGACTTTAGTCTTAGCGTCCGAATGAAATGTCCGACCGCTATTGATTATCACATTATCACGTTTCTCGTATAAATGACGTGTTGCTATCTACCAGACCCTCTATTACGATAGTGCATAGAGTCATAATGGTAAGAGTATCTCATTACATTACAACGACACATCCCAATTTATACGAACACACTATTCCGTTGCGACACACAGTAGAACCTTTTCGCATTAAGTGACAGCCACTTGACAGTGACAGTGTCAGTAACTGTCCGCTTTAAGCGGCACTTTTTCCTTCGCATGATATATGCAAGATATGGAATCAGCTTCCTGCGCGAACATTCCCGGAGCGATACAACCTAGGGATCCTTGTCTAGCTATTATTTAAAGAGTTGGCAACGAATCTGCAATTCGCCTCGTGTTACGTGGTGTCCATGGGCGGCGGCGATTGCTTTCCATCAGGTGACCCGCCTGCTCGTTGCGGAGAACTGACGACCATATGGTCAAACAGGCTTTGCAATGGCGCCTGCCTGGAGTGAGAAGACGAGGTCGGCCCAGGACAACATGGCAGCGTTCGGTCGAAAAGGAGATCCAATCCCTGGGCATGAGCTGGCGAGAGCTGGAGGTCGTAGCGCAGAATCGTTCCAAATGGAATAAAATGCTGAACGCTGTCCCTGATTGTGTTACGGAAGTTTCGATTGTGATTATTATGTTTTGCTCAATTTAATATTTCGCAAAAATGCCATCGTGTGTCGCGAAGTAGTGTAGAAACCATATGGATATGAAAAACACTAGAATTACCTTTCTTATGTAAGTAAATATACGTTTTAGAAACCCATACTTGAAAATCACGCCGTTCTCGCTAAGCAGGATAGTTAGATGATTCGACCGAACATTTTCGAGAAAGGCCGAGTGCAGCCGACGCGTGTCGCCGCTCTTTGGCGAGCTGCGATTTTCGATGTGCGAGTGTCATCATGTCAGTGTCATGTTATGATATAGGGTCATATTTCATTGTTCGCTGGCTGTGGGTCAAAAACTGCGACGGTGATACAATGATTCAGCTTAAACCAACCTCTGCCAAGCTGTACATTCACGGTCAAACCTATGTCTACATTTGAAAGTAACAAAAATATGTATACTGGCCTTATTACCACAGCAACAAGGTTAATTGTGTACATATTTTTACAACTTCATGCGGATACTATAACTCTAACCTTGACTGTACATTGGCGTTTTCAAGTACGTATTTAAAGAAAAATTAATAATGAACGTTTTTTCCCAGTTCATTTGGGCGTGGTTTTGTACGATCGTCGATAACCGACTATAGTTGTAATTAAATTAATAGGAATTTTCTGTCACACTTACCTACAGTAGGCCGAGCACACAAACTAACGAAACCTTTCATAGATGAACACTTCTAGTTTTCGCTATGGCTGTGTTACGTGTGGGACAGGTACAGTAATATAATTATCTTCGTGGTGGGGCATTACTTAACTCCTCGTGTGTCCAAAAACTGCGTTTCTGTGTTATAAGTTTGGCATGTGGGTCTGTGTACCTGTCTGTGCCACCTGGCTTGACCGAATTAGCCGCGTTTTTTTTTTCGCAAACTTGTATAATCGAAATGGTTATTAACTAAGTTTCATTAAAATTGGTTTAAGCGCTTCTAAGAACTTTGAAATAAAAATGTCTCACTTTTTTAAGTTGGTTAAGTTACTATTTATTCAACCTCCTAGTACATATTATCTTGTCATATAAATATTATGAGCCCTTATAAATAACTTACCTTTATGTAATACTCAACATAACAATAAGATTTTCTTAACTTCAACTAATTTAATGTATATTAATAAAACAATACAACACCACTAGGAGAGTCAGCCGATTACAATGAAATAAAGCCATCAATGACCACTATGTATCGACATTTTTGTACAGTCCACAGATTAATAACAATATGGCAATGAGTGTTTGAGTGCCGGGACTAAGTCGCGTTATGCCTAAACTTCATGTCAAATTAGCTTTAAGTCTAGAACGACGTTAGCCTTTTTGGCAGACTGCTTACTTCGTTTTAAAGGTATATCTTTAATCAGACAAATTATTCATGAGCCTAAATCGCATTTCGCCCAATTGTCATAAATTGTAGAAGGTGGAATAGGCCGTTTTTTGTTTAACATTTGATGTTTCAGTTTATTTTTAAATATAAGCGTAGTATTAATAAAAATGTAAGTTACTAGCTTATGCCAAACGGCTTTGTCCCCGAGAAATATTTCAAAATGGGCTAGTTCCTTATCTCTTGGAAATTTCGATACATTCCTTCTTAGTGCACCTCTAAGATACTCAAGGTGTATGCTTGCCCAATTTCAAGTCTCTAGGTCCAGTGGTTTAGGCTGTGCGTTGTCTGTCAGTCAGTCACGGTACTGTTTTATAGGTATAGATTACATTTCATTTGCCTACGACGGCGGGCGTAAACCCAGCAGAGTTTATCTGCCGCTGACGGTCACTCAAATAAGTTTAGCAATTTGGATGATATACATACATAGTATTCATTTATGATTCATGGTAATAGCGGTTTTCCTTCAAGACTGGTATTTACTACAGGAGAGTTTTTGAGACAAACTGACGCACTGTAAAAGCAAGAATCCCGTAATAATATATTCAAAAATAAGTTAAAGACATTACTAATCGAAAAATGTTATTACTCTGTTAACGAGTTTTTAAATGATGAAACCCCATGATAATTTTCTCTCTCTCTAGCAATTAAGTCATTATTAGTAAATAAGAATTCTAAATTATTGACATCTACATTATATTAATTAAATTATCAATTGCAATAACTCTTTGACATAGAAAGTATCGACTTAGTAATTTAATTTAATAATGTCATGCATGACTAAAAACTCATTGTAATTAATTGCTTTTTATATCATATTTTGACATCATAATTATTCTAGATTTAGCTTTAATTAAGTATTATTGTGTACCTCACAGGGCGTCATGGACTGACTTACAAAAATGTAACATCTTTACTATAATGTACATGACTATACAATGAACAATGAATAAATGAATTAATTCTTCATTGGCTGTAATTAAAGAGCAAGTGTGATTGACACTTATCGCAAGTTCTTGTTAGTGTTTGTTAGCAGACGGAGATTAGCTTGGCCTTGTGATCCATTTAATTGCCACTGATGTCGATGTAGTGTACATATGGTTTTTGTTATGGTGACTTTTAACAGGCTTATAAATATATATTTTGTATGTAACCTAGTGTCTGTATCCACACCTCCTACGTATACTGGTACAAGTACAAAATCATGATTTTACAGGAGAGCTGCGCAAAGGTTCATTAACCCATAACTTTTTGTCTGATAAGATAATATTACAAAATTTTAGGATGGTGGTAAGAAAACTACTTTACTTTAGTCTACATTCATGAAATTCTGAAATTATTTATAGTTTTCGATAAAATTGCAGATACACTTGTATACGCGTATTTTACATGTTACAGTTATGTGGTGTACTGAGCTAACTACCACTTGCCTCAGTGTACGGAGCGTTAAATTTAGTATTATTTTTTATCTGTTCGTGTTTTGTTTATAATTAATCACATGACATGGTTATAGGGATTGTCTAATAAAATTAAACTTGTGATTTGTCACTTGCATCAATATACGAGTTAAAGGCACTTGTACCAGTATACAGATGGCTATATTTTAAATTTGCTGTGTGAAAACGCTAAGGAAGGAACGAAAAAAGGATAAGTAATTCAAATTAATCATGCGACGTACTTTTGTGTTAACCGTCATAATTATTTTAATACAATTGTTGTAAAACGAGTAAAAGAAAATCTGTGATTCAGTCCAATGTTATTGATTAGTAGATAATACTTATATTTAAATATCACTTAAATGTAAAAAATCTAGGAATGTAATCGTGTCATTTATAAAGACTAATTGCATCTTTGATAATTATAGCTTTCATTTAACATGGTCCTTAATTTACTAAGAAAAGCTTACGTTGTTGATACAAAAAAAAAAAACAAAATTGAGATTATCTTGATCAAGTAATCAAGAAAAAATAAACTTAAGCAGAATTATCCTATAAACTAAATATTAAATGCTTTCAAAACATTAATTGGATACAAAAATCAACAACATAAATAAACAAATAAAAATAAAATACAAACCAGGCAAAGTGCTAGTTACACCCGCGTGGAGAGGGTTTCGTACAGTTTGCAAAATGTTGTTTATTGGGTATTCTAATTTGTTCCTTAAAAGAGACCTTCATATTATAAAAATAATTTATTTATGTTACACATCTGTGTTCGGGTCACTGGAATATCCAATAATAATGTTTAGTAATTACTAAATTTTACTTATTCGTGTCACGAATATACACAAGTTAACTAACATAAATGGCGCGTGCCTATGACTACGCATGCGTAAGTTTTGTTTTTAATTAATTAGGTAAAATAAAATTATCAGGAAAAGGTGTTGTCTCAAACGTTCACCCACTGCGAATTTTCGAATAAATAAAAGGCGCAAAACTTCAAAATCTGAGGTAGATAATAAAATACGTTTACATTAATTACATTAATTGCAAATAAAATTCATTATGCACAAATCTTGAGAAATATCCTAATTTCCTATGTTACTTTAAATACCTACCATAGACTTCTTATAGGTTTTGCAGTAATATAAAGGTGAAGAACTATTTTCTGTACTTCTTCAAAATTTCAGGCCCAGTAGTGTCAGAGAAAAGGCGGGCCGGGGGTTATTTTCTTACATAACTTCAAAACTACTATTTATCGCATGATTACACAAATTCTCACAATGAGCCCTCTCAATTTGATGTATCACAACAAAAAGGCGTTAATTTGTATGTTCCTTGTATTACAATTATTATATCATTTAGACGTAACAACAAACGTGAAGTTAACATAAATATACTAAATGATACACGTCGAAGTCTAATTGAACGCATGCCGCGCCAACTATTTTTCGAGTAAACTGGTACAAGTGATACAACGCGCCTAGGCACGCATCGATGTTGAGCGCGCATACTGGGGTAACTGCCAGATACACCACACTCGCGCCGCCGCTCCACAATATCTGCGCCGCGTATAGTGGTGCAAGCGACTTGCCTCAGTATACATCGTACCGAATGACAAAACGGTGTCAGATGCATTCATATACGTCACTTTATTTCCGAAACTAATAGAAATATTTGCACGAAATTGTTGTGGCAGGTAAATATAAGTATTTTATTCATAAATCTGCAAAAAATCGAAAATCTCAAAAATGGCACTTGTACCAGTATACATAGGAGGTGTCTGTATAGTCAAAGCATTGAACTCAGTCCTTAGTCGCAAATGTTAAAAACATTTTGATGTCGTTAATGACAAGAAAGTATCAAAGCAAAAATAATCTACGCCAACGCTACTGAACCCACAACCAAAACTACCACCACCAGTAAAATAGTACCGGACACGTGTTTCGCCTCTCTCCGGGGCATCCTCAGCGGACGTCTCTGGTCGTCACACAATAGTACAATACTTCTTAAAACCCATCAAGTACGAGTAGAACTCGCGCACCGAGGGTTCCGTAACCTTTTTTCCCGCTTTTCCCCAGTATTTTAAGTTGTACAGTATTAGCAGACCCCTGGTCCTAAAGCAAAGTGTGGGGTCATCTTATATTGGTCTCTGAAATCTACAGACAGACATAAAAAATTAGATTTTGAGAATTTTGAGTGGTTGTACAATAAGAGCTACCTTTATACCAAATTTCAAGTTTCTAGGACAACTGGAAGTAACCTTTAGGTTTTTAAATTACAGCAATTTGTATGGAAACAACCTTTTTAATGAGTGTATCTTTTGATTGTGTTGACTTAGAAGTTTGATTTTTTCATAGCTTCAAGGGACTACAGGCTTGAGTAATCTATATTAATTTCAGCGTGCTATGTAAACGCGTTCCAGAGGGTCGAGCACGACTTTACGAATGCTGCGTAACGTTACGGTTATCGTATCGAGACCGAGAAACCTCATACTAAATTTTAGTTCCAAATACGCTCACGGGCGGGCGCTGTTCCAAACATCATACAAAATCGACAACATTTACTATTCGATTTTACGTGACGCAGCATTCGTAAAGTCGTGCTCGACTTTCAGAGAAAAAGGGTCTTGACAGACTGACAGACAGACGGACAACAAAATGATCCTATAAGGGTTCCGTTTTTCCTTTTGACGTGCGGAACCCTAAAAAAAAGTTACGCCTGAAGCCTAGACTGGAAGCTCCGAGGCTACCCTAATACCCTGCCCTGCCTTCTTACCAGTGAACGCATATAAGACATGGAAGCATTCCTGTCACTTTAAAATGACCCCACGAAAACTGTACCGCGGTGGGTGGGGCTTGCAAACTGTACCGGCGCGCCGATCAGTTAGGTTGCGCGAGTCCGCAATGACGGACGCTGTTTTGACAGTTTATTTTAATCATCAAAAATAAGATTTATGTTTTAAAATGCCTTCATGTGGGGTAAAGTCGTGCAAAAATCACACGGATCACTGTCCCAAGGCATCCAAGGGTAGTGGAATCACTTTTCACATGTAAGTACACCATTACCTGAAAATTCAAAAATCTTCTTGCTTACCACAGGGATGCATAATGTAGCAGCTCATTTTACTAATTATTAATTGCCTGTTGGACTATTATATTTATTAAGATACAGATTTGGATTTCAGGCGAATTCAAGCGAGTGGAAATTCGGAACGTTATCCAAACCCAGGCTCGCGGGAAACTAAGTAATTCAAATGCCCGCCAAGGCGTTAATTAGCCAGCCAGCCAATAGCGCGACGCGGCGATGGTCGGCCACACTGTTTCCACCTCCAAAAAGTAGTGGACTTAAAAATTTGGCCCAGCTAGAAAATATATTGCCAGCCTTGTTTTATAGCGTTGTGGGCCTGAGGCGAGGGTTGACTACCTATGTTATCATATTTAACCATTTTCAAAATGTATACTGTTAGCTTTCTTAAAATTAATAGGATAATTGTATAACAGTTTATATTCAATTTAATGTAAGTACTCATTTGTTATTAATAAATAAATGCGATGTGTTGTCTTCGCCTCGTGCTGCCCGCCATACTTGAATGCAGAAAGAGATGGGGAGGCAGAGAGGGAGACTGTGGCGGGAAAACGAAGAGGAGCAAGAGAGAAGGAAGCCGGCATGGTTTTTTGGAGGGAAACGTTATATAGAAGCTTAAGGATTTTTCAGGGTGATAAAAACTTATAATGTAATATTAGAAGGACGACAAATAAACAAATTATAATAGCAATACATGGTTTTATTGGATTTACGTAAGTAAAAGTAAAATCTTACAATGCTCTAAATTTGCTAAATAGAATATATTATAATTATTAAGATAGTGCAAGAATATTTTTTTATGACTGGTCCCCTCATGCATAACGTTGTCCACGCATCTGACCACATCTGACAGACATTGACATCGCAGCAGACGCGCGAACCAATAATGGCCGTAATCTGCCATGCCGAGAACCAATCACATTGGGCCAGTGCGCATTGCCGGACGCTGACAAACGCTACTGGCCTTCTGGTCAAATCTTTGAGTATTTATAAAATGGCGTAACTAGCAAAGCACATTCTAATAGCAACCTAGATTGGTGCGTATTAACGTAATTTTTGAATGCTTGGATAGTTCAGTGTATGGTTACTTTGCTGCTGTGTGTGTACTTCATCTTTGTGCGAGTTTTGGCTCTGCTAGTGAACGATACGTTGTATGGAAAGACTGGTTCCATGTTTTATATGCGTTCACTGCTTCTTACCTATCCTGCTGTGTTAAGGCCAGTGTCTCAAAGTTATTTTCAAGAGCAGTGCTGACTCTGACAATTTGTATATAATTTTTGTTTTTATATTGTATTATACTTTCTATACAACCTCGCCTTGTTTTTCTCATTTTCTAGTTTTTGTTTGGAAAAATAATTAGAAAAAAAATCTCCCATACTTTCATTACCTCTGCTTGTTGACAATAATGCAAGGGAGAATTATAATTTATTTAGACTGACTCTCACGGTAGTTTTATGTTAAAATATGGGAGAATAATTTTCTTTATTATTATTATTCCTCTCCACCACTCAAAGGTTGGCAGAGATCCCTTAAAGGGATAAGTCCGCCTTTGTACTCAAATTTTATTGTTACTTGTATTTTATCCTGTTTTTTTGTACAATAAAGTGTTTACTTACTTATTTCCAAAAAAAAATTGAGTTAGACTTTTCAACCCCTAGCTGAATTATTGATGGTTCATTAAAGCTCACATTGTTCATTGAAATGTTACTTAATCCCCTAAGAAGCCAGAATTTTGTACATATGAAAATAGTCATAACACTTTTTAATATACATTGAAATAAACTGGTCACTCACGCGATTATGTGACGGACCAATCCCCGCTCCATCATCAAAGTCATTCGTCCAATTAAAATTATCATAACACTTCACAATTTCAATTTAACAATTAATTACTTAAGTCAATTTATTTGTACAAAAACGGCTTGTAAATAAAGACAATTTTGCTTTGATTGAGTGTAGCACTACCGGTTGTATCTACGAATTAAACTGAAATGATTGTCGAGCAATATGCGCACGCGGCGCCTCACTCGCAGATTTCCTATATGTTTTATCATCAGTCGTCTTAAAAAAAACTTGGCAAAACAACCGTCTTGCTAACCTACACTCTACTCTCATGATATGACAGATATAGGTAATTATAATGCCAATAAAAAAAGCGACGAATTGAGAGCGTCCTCCTTTTTTTAAAGTCGCTTAAAAATACAGTCTGCGCGCGTGCCCCGAGGAATCGAAGGTGGGTTTATTTTAATTTTTAACAAGCACACAGTATACTTACACAATAATTTCATAATTATTTATGTAAGCTAGTGTTGTTATTATTCAAATGAGCTAGATAAATTATTCTTTAAGGATGTTATACGAGGGCTGTTTGATAAGTACCCGTTTATGGAAAAAAAAAAACATTTTTTTTGTATATATGCATTTATTTTTCTACGTAGTCACCTTTTAACTCTATACATTTGTTCCACCTATACTCAAGCTTCAATAAACCATCCAAAAAGTATGATTTTAGAAAGTCATTAAAATAGGCCTCTGTGGCGGCAATGACTTCGTCATTTGATCCAAATCGCTTGCCACCGAGCCGTTTTTTTAGGTTGGGAAACAAAAAGAAATCGCATGCGGCCAAATCTGGAGAATACGGGGAGTGAGACAATAGTTCGTAGCGTAACTGTGCTAATTTAGCCGTCACAACTCTGGACGAATGAGCCGGGGCGTTGTCGTGATGAAACAATACTTTTTTCTTTTTTAAATGGGGTCGTTTGTTCTTCAACACGGCGTCAAATTCATCCAATAAATTGGCATAGTACTGCCCTGTTATTGTTTTTCCCTTTTCTAAATAGTCAATATGTATAATACCCTGCGAATCCCAAAAACCGGTCGCCATGACCTTTCCAGCCGATGGGACGGTTTTTGCTTTCTTTGGAGCAGGTTCACCCGGTAAAATCCACTGCTTCGACTGCTCTTTCATTTCCGGGGTGTAGTGGTGGACCCACGTTTCGTCCACGGTCACGAAACGACGCAGAAACTCCTTCGGGTTACGTTTGAACACGGCCAAACACTGCTCCGAAGTAGTCAGTCGGTTCCGTTTTTGCTCCTCTGTGAGTAAGCGCGGCACCCATCTCGCCGATACTTTCTTCATACCCAATTTTTCTTCTAATATGTGTTGTACCCTCTCGATTGAAACGTTTACAGCATCAACGATTTCTCGAAGTTTAATTCGGCGGTCGGCTAAAACGATATTTTCAATTTTCTTAACCATATCGTCTGTAGTCACCTCAACTGGCCGGTCTGGGCGATCCTCATCAAAGACGGTTGTTCTCCCCCGCTTAAACTCATTATACCAATATCTGACGGTTGTCATAGAAGGAGCACATTCATGGTAAACCGCTTGCATTCTTACTTTTATTTCATCACATGTTTTTCCTTCCAAAAATAAGAATCTAATTACAGACCGATACTGTTTTTTCTCCATTTTAACAATTTTAAGTTCACGCCTTCACTGAATCGTTGTCAAATGAGAAAAAAAAACAAAAGAATGCCATTTTTTTTTTAATTTTCCCGCCTCTGAAAAATGGCTTAAAAAGGTGGTATACTTATTTGCGGCCAGTGATATTAATATATTTAGAAAACGGGTACTTATCAAACAGCCCTCGTATGTGCTTGATAAAAGAAATAAAAAATAAAATAAAATAAAAACAATTTATTCAGTAGGTATACAATGACATAAAACAAATGATAAATATAATACTCGCAATAATGACATAAACTTACGTAGGAACTACATAGCTCAAGCCCTCTCATTCTGAGAGGAGGTCTGTGCCCAGCAGTGGGACGTAAGGTTGGGTCGCCTAAGACCGGATGCATAGAATTTACCGCAAATGAAGCTATATTTGTCACTGATGGCAACATAGTTTTCTCCGCCATTTAGTTCTGCCCCTCCCCTCATTCCGCAATCGGCGTTGCGATAAGCAAGACACGTGCACCGGAGCTTTAAAAAAAATGTGCCATTTTTAAAAAAAAATCGGCGATCCGGTCTTCCCTCCAAAACTTTAATTCGAAATTAAGGTGAGTATTTATCATTTTATTGCTTTTGAAGTTAATGTTAGCGTAGAATTATCAAATGCTCTTTATATTTGTATACTTTATTTACGCCTAGGACGTCTGTAGGCCTAGATCCGGACTACCCTCCTATTGCCTAAGATCGGACTAATCACTAAGGTACTTAAAAAATCCAGCAGTTCTCAAAAGGTCGGATCAAAATAAAGGGGTAGGAACATTTCACTGAGGGAGCTGGCATAGTGCCGAATAGATACATTTATATATTACGTGACTTCAGTATTTTTTTGCAAATGACCTATGTATATCCGGTCTTAAATTGACCGTCTAAGAACGCTCCCCGGTTGAGTCATTAAAGTTTGAGAATCTCAATTTAGCTCCAATTAGCCTGAGGAGGGAAGACCGGACTAAAAAACGCCAAAAAGAAAAGAATTCTTTGTCCTAGTCAAACCAAGTGGAATTGCGGGACGATTTTGTGATACGTTATTGTTAACTTAAGATCGGATATTTTCCTTCTATACACTCTAATGGCGTACCAACAGAGTTGAAATTAGGCAGTAGTCCGGACTTAGGCCTCACCGAAGTTTCTTGAAACATATCCAGAAAAAAAATACCGTCACTTTGAAGGCGTGTCTCACACAAACTATTGTGTTTATCAAAATAAATAAAATATAACCACATTATTTTGTTTATTGTTAATAACTTTCATTAACATTCCATTAAGAAAAAAGTCGTAGAAAATGGAAAAAAAATAAAAACTGCGATATGGTCGTAAATCGAAAAAAAGCGTCCGATCTTAGGCGACCCAACCTTAAATTGGGTCAATCAAGCTTTTTGTTTCCACTCGTTGCCATGGAGATGTCCCCTGGGTAACTTGTCTAAAATACGAAGAATATGAATAAGAATATAAGGCACCTCCCTATCAACAGTTACGAGCTTCAACAGTTATATGCCAATTCCTGCATGCTTCATCTCCTAAACAGTGGGGTCTTAGAAAATCTTATTTTAGACGATTTACCAGGTGACATCTCTATGGCAACGAGTGGCAATGAAAAGTTTATTGAGGCTAAAGACGTCGAGTAGCTACCACAGGACTGATTTTTCAATACCGTTTAATATGGTATTTCCATTAGCCCTTTTGCTTTACATCGTATTGGAGCTCCCTGTGACTTCAAAAAAACAAGTCAAAATATGTGGTGTTTTTCTTATCAACTCAATTTGCCTGTTTCAATAAAATAAACTAAACTTGTGCATATATTGCGATATATTTGAGGGATTTCGGGGGCGAAGGGATCTAGCTAAGTCTCAAAACGCGTTTCTCCGAGTTTTACCACGTTTCACACACTTCGTCTTTTTAACCGTCTTCAAAAAAAGGAGGAGGTTCTACGTTCCATCGTTTTTTTTTTTATGTATGTACATCGATTACTCCGTCAATTGTTGACCGATTTTTTTTATTTTTTTTATTTGAAAGGGTATACTCCTGAGGTGGTCCCATTGTCACCAAGTCATGATCTGATGATGGGATCCCAGGGAAATCGAGGGCAACCCTCAAATTTTACAGGCACGTACTATGTGTTTCATATATTTTCTAAGGTTATTCAAGTATTTGCATCTGGTAGTCATACCGTCATGAGTTGTTCCGCTGTGCTGGCGGGAGCGATGAGTTGCTCCGCTGTGCTGGCGGAAGCGATGAGTTGTTCCGCTGTGCTAGCGGGAGCGATGAGTTGCTCTGCTGTGCTGGCGGAAACGATGAGTTCTTCCGCTGTGCTGGCGGGAGCGATGAGTTGCTGCTAGTCTGGATCCTCGTCGGAGTGCGTAGCAGTGTAGGAGAGGGTTGCACACTGTAGACACCAGGCATGGAGATATAGCAACATGCTAGTGGTGCACAGTGTGGTAGTCTGGCCTAGCTATGAGACTGCGTCATTGTCGTAGGTTTTGGAAGGTTGCGTTTCTTGTCCAATGTCGAGGGTCACCAGTTTGGGGAGGACTCCAATAAAGAGATCTCTCTCCAGGCAGATGTTATGCCTGGGGACCGAAGTCCGAAGGAAGAGAGTTGGAAGTTGTATTTATGCAAACGACTTGAGAAACTTCGTTAGCGCGATGTAGAACAGTGACGTAGAACAGTGACGTCACTCGCGTGTGGCGCTAGGGTCGCTACAGTCATCATCTCATGATGATGAGCTCATGAGATGATGGAAGGTACAACTCCTTAGTGGTTAGGAGTTGGAGGATAATTCTGAAAATGTTAAATCATTATTCGAAAGGTGTTGGGGATTGATACTTATATCTGCAGTCAGCTTCCGGTTCCTCGATCTCCTATCTCCTTGCTCCTTTCTCTGGTTTCTTTCTTATTTTTTTTCCTGCCTATAGTAAGGTCTAGTGCAACTCGGGGCAGAATGACTTGCGTTTTATTTAAATGTTCAAAAATAATAATTTATTGTGTCCTTTACGTTACAAGGGTGGCAAGCGAGTGTAGAGGGGAATAATGACTCGATATAATTAAAAAAAGTTATATAAAATGGCCGTTGAGGGCACCACTGGCGCGGCGCGCGAGGCGCTTACTGCTTTATCGACACAAGCTCGGTAGTACGTTTGTCGGTTCGCAGCAAACTCCGCTAGATGGCGCTGTGCCGCGTTAACAAAAGGGTATTCCTGAGGTGATCCCACTGTCACCAAGTCATGATCTGATTATGGGATCTCAGGGAAATCGAGGGCAACCCTCAAATTTTATAGGCACGTATCATGTGTTTCATATATTTTCTAAGGCTATTCAAGTATTTGCGTCTGGTAGACATCATCTTAATATGTTGATGATAGAAGGTACAACTCCTTAACGGTTAGGAGTTGGAGGATAATTCTGAAAATATTAAATCAACGTAAAATTGTGAAATAAAAATCTTTTAACAAAAAAGTAAAACCGCCTTCAAAAAAAAAACCTTAAAAAAAAACGTAAAATAATCCTCTAAAATAATGATAAATAAATAAAATAAAATAAAATGCGTTTATTTCGGAGAACAGAAACTAAAGCCTAAAGTTTTATGGCCTAGCACTAAGCAGCAGAAATATGAAGTCGGTGCGGTGCGAGCGGAATATTCTTTGAATGAAGCAGGTTTTACTTGTTTTCCGACTGAATATCACTCGCTCAAATAATCATCATCATCTGAGCAAAGGCCGGTGCCTTTTTTGTGTCCCACTGCTGGGGCACAGGCGTCCTCTCAGAATGAGAGAGCTTGGGCTACAGTTCCCAAGCAGGCCCAGTGCGGATTTGGAACTTCACACACATCATTGAACTGCTTCGCAGGAGTGTGCAAGTTTCCTCACGATGTTTTCCTTCACCGAAAAGCTGATGATAAATTACAAATGTACTTTCCACATATAAATTCCGAAAAACTCAGAGGTGCAAGCAGGGATTTTAACCCACGATCCTCTGCTTGAGAGTAGGCCATAGGTCAAACCACTAGGCTATCACGCCCAAATAAATAAATAGTAATATTGTCTTATAGTAATCATTACGTCTAGCACGCGCGCCATTTTGTCGCTTGTCGCGCAGTGTGTCTCTTTCTTAGTGAGAGAATCAGAAGGACGCACTGAGCGACAACAGACAAAATGGCGCGCGTGCTAGCCGCTCAGGTGGGAGTCCCATTATCCTACAGTGCACAGGGACTCGATGTATGAATGTTTTTTCGGTATCCCCACTATACTATAATTTTGGAACAAAGAGAGACAATTAAGGCTATCATTGTTTACGTTTATTAGCAAGTGTTGATTAGCATGACTTGATTTTAGTCGCCATTACTACAGTATCACTAAAGCTTATGAAAACAATGCAAACAAACATTTTACAACCAGCAGGATATAATTGACATAGTAAGTACAAAATCCTTTCCCACGGGCCAGGCAAAAATCAATCTTATGACAATGTCGTAAACACTTTGACAGAGGAAAGCTTTTCTTTAACTGTACACGCGATTAGACAGTCAAAACATGTAAATACAATACAAGACATCTTTATCTTTATAAACAGAAAATAGTACAACGCAAGCAAGTGGTAGTGCTAGCAAGGTAGCAATATATAAATAAATTCCACTTGCTAACAGCAAAAATAGAACGTACGAAACCTCAAAGAAAAAACATGAATACCTATAAAACACAAAATGTAAACCATTTCGAGGACAGCCGTCAGCATTTCAGGAGATAATTTCTCCCCATTGTGAATTGAATTCAAATTTCCCGACGAGCTCCCCGCCGGCCGAGGTTCAAAGACATTATTTTTTATCATTATTTCTTTTATTTCTTACCATTATGTCTTTTATTATATTGTCCAAAGCTCCGCGGTTATACACGCTTTGTGGAATAAACGCGGGAATCTAAATATTTTTGAGTTTTGAATTGTTTAGCGTTTTTGCGTGAATGTTTACATTTGTTTGAAAGTTACGGGTTATAGGTTTTGGTGAATTTATGTTCAAAGCCACCGTTGGTTTTGGAAACTTACCTTTGTGCGGTATTATAACTTTCTATTTAACCCTTGATAAGGCCCCATTTTATTGACGCGTTGACGACCGGATAGCCTAGTAGTTAGAGACCATGACTATGAAGCTTGAGGTCCTGGGTTCGATCCCCAGTCAGGGCAGATGTTTGTATGATGAATGCGAATGTTTATCCTCGGGTCTTGGATGTTTAATATGTATATGTAAAACTGTAAAAAAATGTTAGGTGTTGATCTCCTCTTCACGATCTCATACGTTCAAATCTCTGAAATTTTATATAATGTTATGTTTTATTATTAGGAAACCTGTTATAATGAGTAGATCTTGTTTTCTATATTTATATAATTATGTATAATAATAAATAGACTTAGATACAATTTAAACAATTATTAACGATGTAAAAGAATTTATGCTATACCCTACCAGGGTATGTGTTTTACTTAATTTTTAAGACTTTGTGATACATGATTGTGCTTAATAAATAAATACAAGTATGTATTTATATAAATAAGTATGTTTATCCGTTGTCTGGTACCCATAGTACAGGCTTTGCCTAGTTTGGGACTAGGTCAATTGGTGTCAATTTGTCCCGATGCTATTTATTGGAACATGCTACCACCGAATGAATAGCAGCTATGGAATATAATAATTCATATATACCTGAAGCAAGTCGCATTTTAAGTATAGTTTATTGTTTATTGTTAATTTATTGCATACATGTAGTTAACAGAGATTGTAGGGTACATTTAAATGAGATCGTACATGCTACCCACGCAGGGTGTTGCAATGTTATGTTTTAAATCTAAAATGTGGGTAAGTATAATATATTTGCATGCAGATCACTAACATTAATAATTAATTAAATAACATTGCTTAAATCGATACAATTCAAACCCAAACATTCAAATTACATAATATGTCATTCTTAAAGTAAAATATTAATACATTAATTTCCAGCTATAGTCAATTATAGGTATAAATAACACAAATAAATTAAATTAAATAATCTCAGAATAATAATTATCTACTACAAATTGTCTACTACAATTTATTGATGTCTGTGTCGTCTAAAAATTCGCTAAAGCTATAGTAACATCTTTTTGTACGTTGTAAGTCAATTGATATTGTACCGTATTATTCAGATATCTACTAAAGTTGAATTTCCACGTAAGTGTGTCGTTAAATCGCGTAGGCCTTATTAAAGGTTACCTAAAGGATAAAGATTTACGCAAACCAAACTGTTTGGTACCGCATAGGTATTTTCTGAGAGGAGGCCTATACCCTGTACCCTTCTGTGGATTTATTTCTGTTGTTGAGCATATTTGCTAAAACAGTTACGAGTATCTTCCTCTTCTTTTCAACCCGGACAAGTCTACTTCTGAACACATAGGAATACCAAAGCTTGGTTGCAAGCCTTCTCCATCCTCCGCTGTCCAGAGATCTTCACCAAGTCGTCGGTCCATCTAGCAGGGGGCCGACCTACACGGTGTTTTCTGGTTCGTGATCTCCACTCGAAAACCTTACAATATGACTAAGTTAAGCCGTTTAATTTTTAGAAAAACTGAAACCTGAAACCAATTCAAAAATGTGTACAGTCAAGTTCTTCAATATCTGTACAGCCAACGATTCATAAATAACTAAACACGGACCTTATGTAACTGGCAATAGGGTCTGTGTATTGGAGAACTGTTGACTGTGTAGATATGGCAAACTCGACTGCACATAAACACTTAAATTAAAACAAGGCGATATCAATTCAAATTCAAATTATTTATTGCAAGTCACATTTACATTACAGTTCAATTATATAGGTGACGCCCTGTAAGGGCATAGCAAAATAATGAGAGATGATGTCGTGTTGATGTTAAAAATAATTATTACTGTATGTCGCAGCTTTTGTTAGTCGAACTCTGGTACGGTAAAATGCAAAAATAAGTATCGAATCCACTAGAACAACAATATTACAACCTTAATTCGCTGACATAAGAGCCATGGGACATATTTTGGACTAAGTTGTATGCACACGGTATGCACCCATACTTTATAAATATGGACGTACCTATTTCAGTACCTACCTACAGTCAGAAAAAAAGTTTACATTAAAATTCAAATATTTGACAAAAAATACTGATAACATTGTACAGCCTATTGCTGTGCTATTGCCATCAAAAGGAAACTCCAAAGCGCCACGATATTATAGCCCAAAAGACTCAAAGAACGCTGACTATAAGCTAGGCCAGTGATTCCCAAAGTGGTCCAGATGGACCCTTAGGGGTTCAAGGGAGACTCGACGGGGGTCTACGTTGGCGTGAAAAAAAGGGGGTTATAGGTTTTAAGTGGGGTCCACGAAAATGTATCTGATTTCGATACTAAAGTACAAAACCATTGGCTTGATTAGCTTTACACACTTATCAATATAGGCAGAAAATATACAGCTCATATAAATAAAAAAATCTTAAAATATTTCTCAATTTTAAGTTACGTTAGTATTTAAAGAATTATTTTCCAACTCTAACCATTAAGGAGTTGTACCTTCCATCATCACCTCTTCAACACGAGATGATGGCTACTAGATGAAAATACTTGAATAGCTATAGAAATATACGAAACGCGGGTGAAGTGCCTATAAAATTTGAGGGTTGCCCTCGATTTCCCTAGTATCCCATCATCAGATCCTGACTTGGTGACAATAGAACTAACTAGAAAATATACCCTTCCAAGAAAAAAAAAATTTTGAAATCGGTCCCGCGGTCATTGAGTAATCGGGGAACATACATTAAAAAAAACCGACGAATCGAGAACCTCCTCCTTTTTTGAAGTCGGTTAAAAAATTAAGTGGGTAAATGTAGCAGCAGGAGGTCCACCGAAACCAATAAAATTTTGAAAGTGGTCTACGAGAAAAAAAGTTTGTGAACCTCTGAGCTAGGCGGACAACATGATAAATCTCCGAGGGATAATCCCAAACGGGCTGACTCGCTTGCTTTGTCCTGCGAGTCGCCGGCGTGTGGTCTCCATCGAGAACACTTTGTGATACTAAGATTATTGAGTAAGCGGAAAAATAGGGGAAGTTCGTTCCCATTTATGGTCACAATACCGGGGTGAGCGTGAGCTCGTTGTGAATATTTTTACCTGGTGATAAATACTTATTGAAGTGGTTTAGGTAATTTTCAAAGTAAACCGCCTTCAAAAAAAAACCTTAGAAAAAAAACGTAAAATAATCCTCTAAAATAATGATAAATAAATAAAATAAAATAAAATGCGTTTATTTCGGACAACAGAAACTGTTCGGGATCGATGTAGATTTGATGGGAAATTTGATAAAAGTCACTGATAATTACAATAATGAATTTATTACTTTAAACTTGATAAACTAAGGTAAAATGATACTGCTACCTCGATGACCGAACGCGGACTGCTCGCGAACTCGTCGCTTTATAATGCAATTAATAAGCCGATGAAGTGAATTTGATGAGTCAGCTTTAATGGACGTGCGTAGCTCGTACAGAAACGAAAGCCTAAAGTTTTATGGCCTAGCACTAAGCAGCAGAAATATGAAGTCGGTGCGGTGCGAGCGGAATATTCTTTGAATGAAGCACCGACTTCATATATCTGCTGCTTAGTGCTAGACTATAAAACTTTAGGCTTTCGTTTCTGTTGTCCGAAATAAACGCATTTAATTTCATTTTATTTATTTATCGTTATTTTAGAGGATTATTTTACGTTTTTTTTCTAAGGTTTTTTTTTGAAGGCGGTTTTACTTTTTTGTTAAAATAATTTTATTTCACAATTTTACGTTGATTTAACATTTTCAGAATTATCCTCCAACTCCTAACCGTTAAGGAATTGTACCTTCCATCATCAGCTCATCAACATAAGATGATGACTACCGGATGCAAATACTTGAATAGCCTTAGAAAATATATGAAACACATGATACGTACCTATAAATTTTGAGGGTTGCCTTCGATTTCCCTGAGATGCCATCATCAGATCATGACTTGGTGACAGTGGGACCACCTCAGGAGTATACCCTTTCGAATAATGATTTAACATTATCAGAATTATCCTCCAACTCCTAACCGCTAAGGAGTTGTACCTTCCATCATCAGCTCATCATCATGAGATGATGACTCTCAGACGCAAATACTTGAATAACCTTAGAAAATATATGAAACACATAGTACGTGCCTGCAAAATTTGAGGGTTGCCCTCGATTTCCCTGGGATCCCATCATCAGATCATGACTTGGTGACAATGGGACCACCTCAGGAGTATACCTTCGAATAAAAAAAATTGAAAATCGGTCTACAATTGACGGAGTAATAGAACCTCCTCCTTTTTTGAAGTCGGTTAAAAAGCAAACTTACCGTACAAATATTTTAAGTTTTTACCCATGACCGATGAGACAGACTCTTACTTTGGCTGTACTCTACCAGTGGCGGTTTAGAAGTTACGGTATTAATGTCGGCTTCAATGTTACTAAGTGTTGTCAGCATTACCAAAATCCGCACAAAGCGTTTTCGCTCTTCCTTCATCATCCGTACGGCTAAGGAGTGGAATTCCCTGCCTGCGTCTGTATTCCCTGAACACTATAATCTGGCCGTTTTCAAGTTTAGGGGAATGGACATTTGCTAGGCAAGCGTGCTCCATCGTAGACCATATCTTCGCTTACCATCAGGCCTGATTGTGGTCAAACACAAGCCTACAGTGTATAAAATAAAAGTAGGTATTTGCTCCGGTATATTAATTAGTACACAATGGATGTCCCGAACAATTTGACCGCTTTGGTTGACTCACTGCTAATGACTATTTCGGATGTTTCCAAATATTTGATGATCTTGACTGCTACTTACTATATGACGCTGACTGCATATGACACAAAGTAGGTAGATATATGAACTAGGACGCAATCGGCACTGGGCAAGTTAAAATCGTTTTTGGCCTAAACACAATAGCGAAAGGTCCATTCCTGAAATTGAGGACTACAATAGCAGTTCTCTGTGATTGGGCAGTCAAGCTTCCCGACAAGCATAAGCCGATTACATTTGAAAACGGCCTGCGATGCCAAAGCCACCAAAACTAGCAGTCACGCCGCACACAGCAGAGTCGCTACAAAGTTAAATTTGATTCGGGTGAGGAGTAAAACCGTCCCTCTTATAACATTAATTTCAATTAAAATAAGTATTAAAAACTACGTAAAACGTGAGGAATCCACAGAAGATGTAATTTATTTTGATCGTAAATCACTAGAATGAAATCAACTTAAACAGTTACTATACTATATGATATTTTATTTTTCTTAAAAAAAGTACAAAGCACGGTTTAACATTTATTCCAATTGTTTCACGGCTCCAACTACCGCAATCTGTGACGTCAATTTATATTTGTCATCTAAATGAATGTTGTTCATACAGTGAATAATTATTATAACTACACAAAAAAACAGGCCAAGTGCGAGTCGGACTCGCGCACGTGGGTTCCGTAGAAAGATTTTAACGCTTTTCCCCAGTGTTTTAAGAAGTCCAGTGTAAGCAGAGCCCTGCTCCTAAGCAAAATGTACGCAGTGTGGGGTCAACTTATATTGGTCCTCGAAATCTAGAGACAGACTTAAAAAAATAAGATTTTGAGACTTTTCTGAGTGGTTGTACTATAAGAGCTACATTCATAGCAAATTTCAAGTTTCTAGGACAACTGGAAGTACCCTTTAGGTTTTCTAAAAACGGCAATTTGTATGGAAATGACTTTTTTAATGACTGTATCTTTTGATTGCGTTGACTTAGATGCTTGATTTTTTCACAGCTTCAAGGGAGCGCAGGTTTGAGTATTTGATATTAATTTCAGCATCCTACCTCCACGCGTTCCAGAGAAAAAGGGTCTTGACAGACAGACAGACAGACAGACAGACAGACGGACAACAAAGGAATCCTATAAGGGTTCCGTATTTTTCCTTTTGAGGTACGGAACCCTAAAAAGGACTTATAATTGATGATATTATTGTATAACAAAAAACATAAATGCCGCCACCTCTTTAAAGCTACAAACGCACAGACAACGGTAGGTTGTAATATTCGTGCTTGAATGAAAGGGTCGCATAGATTGTGCATTTTTCGACCGGTGCTCCTCTTTCATACATGTTCGAGTAATTATAACTTAGAACCGATACCCACCCAGCCCAGCAGAAGCTCTCTGTCCAACTACAGCTTTAGAACATTTACGAGTGGCAGTAAAATCCTACGTTCCCCAATTAAGACCGTCTTTACATCGTTCCAAAAAGTCAGAGTTCCACCAACGCCGAAAATCCACGATACTACGCGCTTCAAGCATAGTCTGGTTGTTCAGGGCTGCACACAACCCGCACACGTTCTTAGGACGATGATAGGTGTAGTGGTTTTTCCATCTGAAGAAATCGTTGTAGGCTGCCGGAGTCTTGATGAGTTGCGACATAAAATATGCCAGTTCTGTAGGCTCGTACTTTCTGGCGTCAATATATGACCCGGGCGGCAAAAATCTGCGAAAATAGAATAAGACAATAGGTTCTTCTAGTCAAAACTTATTTGCTTGCAAAATAGGAATGTTAATTGAACAAGATGTGAAGCTGCACAGAGATAGAAGTCCTAAGTGCCTGTAGAGGCAAAGGATTTCGCGTGCAGGGAGTAGCGTTTTATTCTTGTCTATCAAACAAGGTATACGGCGTGCCTAGATTTGGCCAACATTTTATATGTAAAACGGTTTACTTATAAAAAACCGCCCAAGCGCTAATCCTATTAAAAACGCCGAACAAAATAAATGTCTTGCATGTGAACCCGTTTAATTTTCTGCTATAGTAATAATCTAATAATGCAGACTCTGAGAAATTTTCAAATGCCTAAGATCTATTACGTTTCAAAGCTACAGCCCTGTGACAGAACAGACTGCGGGGGATGCATAATAGGGTCCCTAGAAAAAAATACGTTTAAAATATAGTGATATTAAACTATTTTATGCCCGCGGCTTTGCCCGAATGAAATATTTCAAAATGGGCTAGTTCCCTATCCCGTGGGAATTTCGAAAAATCCCTTCTTAGTGCACCTTTAGGATACTCAAGGTATAATGTTTGCCAAATTTCAAATCCCTAGGTCCAGTAGTTTAGGCTGTGCGCTATCCGTCAGTCAGTCATGGTATTGTTTTATAGGTATAGATTACAGTATACCAGAATCAACAGACCTGGAATAATTAGCTGCTCCATACAGAACTGGTACGACATCGTTCAGTAACGCCGTGAGCACTTTCTCTGTGATATAATCTTCAGCGAAGGAGTTCTCAAATGCAATGTAAAAGAAGTAAGTGTTCTTAAATAGATCAATGCACGATCTTGTTCTTTTTGGACACTTCAATTTACTGCATTTACCATACACGTCTAACGTTAAATCTAATTCAGTTAATTCATCCTTCAGTTCTTCGACGTATTCCTCTCTCTTGCTTCTAGTGTTACAATGTGAAACAAACCAAGCGGCAGCTCTAGTCCTTCCCTTAAACATTTGCAACGATTTTAAATCATTGAATTCAGACATGTTTTCCACCCAAGTCATGTCAACCCTTGGGCCCACATTATAACCACTGCTATTCCTGATTAGCATATACGAGAAGCTTATATCAGAGTTCAACTTATACGTCGCGGTCCAGTTGAAGTATCCATCAAATAGTGGGTTGCATATCGGCTGGCTGTCGGAAGATTCGGTGTTTAAGAAAATGTATTTCTGGTGGTACCACCTAGTTGTTGGAAGACTAGATTCGTTTACGAGCTTGAGGCTCTGTCCGTTGAAGATTATTGCATCGAACTTTGACAAGTCCCATCCAAACTTGTATCTTATTTCGGTAAGGTAGCAGTTGGTGAAACGGCATTTGCTTTCTTCAAATTCCAGTTGTCCTTGCTTCCACACTGTAAAGGGCTCAATGGGGGGTCGGTAGGGTACCCACTCCAGAATGTACTTGGTATTTGATATCCTTGGCTTCAACATCTGATTTATACCCAGCCACAGGTATACGGAGAACACAACAAGCAACAGTCTTTTCACTGTCAGACTTTTCTTTAATAATCGTAAATGTATTAAAATCATTTTACTATTCTGTGAACTGACCAGCCAGGTTGATAGACAAACCAGTGACAATTGATGTTACTTGTGTCCTTGTGTCCTCAGATTAATGAAGTCAATAGATGGAAGGTAAACTTATGGCCGTACAGTTATACCCTTCGCACATGTAACTAATGCCCTTTGTTAAAAAGAGACAAGTGTATGCTCCGATTTCGAGTCGTACCGTTTTTTTGATCTATAGTGTGCGTCAGTATTTGAATATGTGAGGGAGCGCCTTTGATGACAACTATAACCCGACCTCATTCAGTGACACTTTATTTGAATGACTACCTAGAGACGACCGATGCTTCTATTTTTTACCGGGTAAATTGGCTACAGAATTGACCAATGGGCATCTGGCTACAGGCTGTGTTGTACACAAATAAAAATTGATACGCTTGACAGCTGCTTACATGGGGTCTGTGATGGTCTGTGCTTGTGTCTAAATCATAGATTACTTTCTTTAATCTATGGTCTAAATACAAAAACCAGAAACTACAAACTATAGCAAAAAGTACGATTAAGACCAAGGATCATGGAAAGTAAACGGATTGACAAAGCCCATACTTTGAATCGTTCTTATTTACT
Organism: Clepsis dumicolana; assembly: GCA_963691665.1. Classification (NCBI taxonomy): domain Eukaryota; kingdom Metazoa; phylum Arthropoda; class Insecta; order Lepidoptera; family Tortricidae; genus Clepsis; species Clepsis dumicolana. Next base: position 4,506,164 of record OY829524.1, on the reverse strand, counting down.
TTAAGCGCCATCTACCTTGCTTGAGTGACACATTAGAACTGCTGTTTTGTTATTATTTGACCCGCTGGCTACGACCTTGGCGTCATCTAGAAATTGCCTGAATTTTAAGATAACTGCGGGCAACGATTCGAAGTATGGGCTTTGACACTCCGTATACTATCCTCCTTGATTAAGACAAATACTTACACATCGTTAACGCAATGATGTATTTCGATCTGTACTTGACCAAATAAATAAATGCAATAGATCAATACGAATTTTGTTTATCCAACAACCTTTCTACTATACATCCTTCAAACGCACAAATGGGGTGTGTGCTTTAAAATAATATACCTACATACATTGGAACTATGAACCCCACGTCTTGTCTTTACACCGGTGCTCGTAATCAGGATTCCACCAGCGTCTGAACTCCTTGTATTCAGTCTGCGTGTCAAGCATGGTCTGGCTGTTCAGGGCTGCACACAACTCGCAGACGTGTTCAGGTCGGTGGTAGGTGTAGTGGTTCTTCCATCTGAAGAAGTGGCTGTAGGCTTCTGGAGTCCTGATGAGCTGCGCCATGAAAAACGCCAGTGCTTTAGGCTCATGCTTTCTAGCGTTGATATATGACCCGGGCGGCAAAAATCTGGAAAAGCGGGACATCAATTTTACGCGGGTTGCGGGCGGTAAGACTTTGTCTGAGTCTGCTACCACCATGTGAATCACTAATCCTGCCGCTAAGCAACTTTGCTCAGAGTAAACGGAGAGTAAGACAGCTGAGGAAATGGGAAATTAGGGGCACAAGAAGCATTTCATCTTAGCAAGAGGGCTACGCATAGCAACGCATCTGCAATCTCTGTAGTGTGGCTGTCTATGGACAGCGGCGATCATGTATGACTGGTAAACATGGACTTTGTGTGGCAATAAAAAGTCTGTGTATATGTGTTTTTGAACGGTTGGCTGAACAGTTATTAGAGATATCGACTGTACCATCAGGTGACCCAGTTGCTCTTTTACCTTCCTGTTTCCAGAAAAAGAAACTTTATGACAAGAAAGGCCAGAAAAATTTGGTATCTATAGCGTGGTTTCAATGGAACTGTTTTTTCAACTATATTTGGTAAATTGCGTTTGTGGGATGCATTGACAGGTAAAATAGGAAATAGGCAAAAACGCAAACCTAGAATAATTAGCTCCCCCGTAGACAATAGGTACAACATCGTTCCGTATCGCAATGTTCAGTTTCTCCGTGACATAGTCTTCTGCGATGGAGTTCTCAAACGCCAAATAGAAGAAATAAGTGTTTCTAAGTAGATCTTCAAAATTGTCTCTTAAGCTATCGCCACCGCAATTACCATACACATCCAAAGTCAGATTGAGTTTTTTCAATTCTTTCTTCAGATTTTTTGCGTATTTTTCTCTCTTGCTTCTGGTATGGCAATGTGAAACAAGCCATGCGGCAGCCTTAGTCCTTTTGTGAAAAATTTTCAACAACGTTTCATTGATTGCAGACATGTCCTCCACCCAAGTCATGTTAATCCTTGGCCCCACTTCATCACCTCTCCCGTTCCTGATAAGCATATGCAGCATTTTAATTTCAGAGTTCAGCTTATACGTCGCGGTCCAGTTGAAGAACTCGTCAAATAGTAAACTGCAGATGGGCTGGTTGTCTGATGATTCCAGGTTCAAGAAAATATATTTCTGGTGGTACGACCTAGGACTCGGAAGATCCGATGAGATTGCGTGTTGCAGGCTGCGTCCATTGAAAATGATAGCATCGAACTTGGACAAATCGTAATCTAACTTTTGCCTAACGCTTGTAAGAAAACAGTTGGTAAAACGGCATTTTCTTTCTATAAATTCCTCGTGTTCCGTTTTCCAATATTTAAAAGGGCCCTTTTCAGTGGAAGTCCACATTAGAATGTATTTGTTGTTTGGTGTTTTTGGTTTCATAAGAACTCTGTTTATTGTTAAAATCACACAAATGCTCGTGACAATAGCTACACTTTTAGAAATTTTGCATTTCCTTACGAACCCGAATCGAAAGTTGGTTAATATCATTTAGTACCGGGACGATAAAAATTTATTTTGACTCCAAATTAATTTCGCAGCAAAGTCAATGGCAAAAAACTGAAGACATGACAGTGACACTCAACGTCGTATAAAAGCGCGGTTGAGGCATTGATTCACCAGCATTTCAAAATCGCATAAGAAAACATATTTACAAAGCGCCTTATTCATAAACGTCACTCAAGCCTGTATTAGCTAAAATAGGTTTTGTCTTCTTCTTACTAACGGAAATTTCAATGTGACAGAAAAGGACAAACGAACTTTAACGGCATTTTAGTTAATATAGGTTTATGAATAACAGGGTAAGTATTACTTTAAAAAACCTTGTTTTGGCTTTCAATTATGTATTTAACAGTTTTTTTACGTAAAATCCTTTTGTGTTTTATACACAAATTCAGCATAACTAGCTTGGCAGCTACATTGCCCACAGCTTGGAATATTACTTATTATGTGCCCACTGTGTCCTGGCCAAGTCCTGGCTCTTTAAAACGGTAGGTATGTACCTCAAGGGCTAAATATTCGTATAAATCGGATGCACTAGAACCAAAGCCAGAATCCCCATCCTCGCCAAGCCTACCCTTTTTTTACCGTGGGAAACGCATAATGCACGCATACCTCCGCACCATGGAGACGACGCGGTGGTTATGTGGCATTCCTCCCCCGTACAAGCCCGTACCGCCGAAGGTACTAAACCCACTTGTGTTGTTCTCCTGCCGGACTGTTAGGCGCCAGAGGATCCCTAGGGATGCACCTGCCACTGCTATCTGATGTGGCTACTAAGCCTTTTGACCAACTTTACGCACTAAAACAAAATGCCCGTGTTTTACGACATATCCCAATAGGAGCACATCGCTGCTGGCAAACTCAGCGAACTAATTTGAAATTTATTTGCACTACAATGAAACAAAAGACTGTTTTACACTACTTTCCATTTCCTTCTTCGCACTACGAGTACCAGAATGTACCACAAGCAAATCCCTTTCGGTCAAAGTAAATACAATCTTCTATACCTATAAAATAGTACCGTGACTGAACAGACAAAGCACAGCCTAAGCCACTGGACCTAGAGACTTGAAATTTGGCAAACATATACCTTGAGTATCCTAGAGGTGCACTAAGTAGGGATTTTTCGAAATTCCCACGGGATAGGGATCTAGCCCAATTTGAAATATTTCACGGGCAAAGCCGCGGGGAATAAACTAGTAATATCATAAACAACACAAAAACAAAAGGCTGGCCGCACATGCTCGGTGACCTGATTAGGTTTTATGATCAGGAATTCAGATTCGGAATACCGCGTGACCTGCGCAAACCATCCGTTTTTTGTGGTCAGTTCGAATCGTGTATGTTGGGTGTTCAGTGAAAGCACTATGCGACGGTACTCTGACTCAACCTTGTGTATAAAGTTTGACGAAATTGGAATAACCACTGTAGAAGTTATTACAATGTCGTCAAAGTTTATTATACGAGGTTGAGTCAGAGTACCGTCGTATGGACGACGGCGATGAACTGATTGCTATTGCACTTTTACTGGCGTTAGACGACAAGAAGAAAAAACGTCGTTAAGACTATTAAACCCTAAAACGAGCTCTGTATACTGAAATAAAAACGAACAGTATAAGTTAAAATGCTTGTAACAAAGGGCTTACTGTCGTAAGTTCAACTAGTCTTTAAGTTACCCCATTTAATTTTAAAGAGCCCATTAAAACAATAATTACAAACTTAAAAAATCATCGATAGGATGCATAACAATATTATATAACAATATGATTCAAGGCGGGCTTTTCATTTTTATTTTATTCGATGGAGGTAAAGAAGTAGCATCAACACGAATTATTTTTGCTCGTACTTAATTAAAGCTAAACGCAACGCAGTTGTAAGAAAATGTGTCTCATCGTCCTGGTACGCCATATACTCATCACCAACCATCACAAAAACTTCTTAAGTACCCAGGAAAATTTTAAATTATCGAATGGGTTAGTCAGAGGGTCGAACATGAGTTTTCGAATCCTGCGTAACGTAATCGAGTAGTACCGTTATGGAGAAATTTGTATGACGTTTGGAACAGCGCCCGCCCGTGAGCGTATTTGGAACTAAAATTTAGTATGAGGTTTCTCGATTTCGCTCGTGGCCGTAATACCATAGTAGCGAAATACCAGATTGCCGGATACACCGAATTCTTTAAATATCGTATTACCAAAATACCAGATTTTCTTTTTACCAGTAAGCTTTAAAATCAGACAAAAATATTTAAATTTTGACATCCGAGATGGCGTACATATTTTTTGTTCAAAATCGACACCCATGACCATTTTTAGTGAAAAAATGTCAAACTGTCATCGGCCATCTTGGAACCAATAAATAATATCAAATTCGAGCTCACCGTAGCACAATTACACAAAATCGACACCCCTGTGATCATTTTATTTACAAAAAACACAAACTGTCATTCGCAATTTATGATTGAAAAAAACTTACAACACACGCACTACGGTACATCGGGCTGGCTTGGCTGTATGCAATTATTCTGTGGTCCCTTTAATTTTACATGTTACAACTTTTAAAATGTTAATAAAGCGGAAAAAAACGGTATTTTCATATATATCGAAATCCATTTCCATTCACCTAGGCTTCTTCGTTTAAAATTTTGAATGAAAAAGGTGCTCCCGGGTTCTATTTTCAAATGGGAAGCGAGAATTTCCGAGCATGTTTGAGAAAAATACATTTACAATTGATTTTATTGCCTGACCGTACTTTTGTTCTTTTAAAATCCAGTTTTAGTAAAACTCTGGTATTTTGAGAATCTAGATATACGGGAATTTTATGTGTTGAACTTCCTGTGTATCGGGATTACAGTAAACTGGCAATCTGGTATTTAAGCTATCTGCTGAATTGATTAACTGGTGTATCAAGTATTCTGTTTCTTGCGAGTCTGGTATTTTCGGAATCTGATATTATTCGAATGTAGTATTAACGGAAACATTTGCATTGAGAATATGGTTTTCTGAAAATCTGATAAAAAACGATGCAGGTAAAAAGAAAATCTGTTATTTTGGGAATACGGTATTTAAAGAATGTGGTTTATTCGACAATCTGGTATTTTGCTACTATGGTATTACGGCCACGAGCGCTTTATTTCGATACGATAACGTAACGTTACGCAGGATTCGAAAACTAGTGCTCGGCCTACAGCAGAGGAGAAAATACGTAGCTAAACCTTTTAATTTGATATTTTCGCAGAATGAGCCTTATTTAACGTATAAAATCGGTTAGTGTAATGAAAACAATATAAAATAAAATATCGTTTTGGTTGTTTCACAAAAAATGTGGGCTTCTTCTCGATGGGAATTTCCTCTGAAATCCGAAAAAGTTATTTATATATTGAAAAGAAACACCCTTTATTTCTGATTTCGAACCAACCAATCAAATTTCTAACTCATTCTTTCCAGGCGACTTGGACGGCGAATACATACATGTATACTGGTATATACTATTATGTTGTAATGCTCGATTTATTATTCAGTTTGATCCGAGATAATTTATCTTAAAGACTCTCGTTATCATACTGCTTTAATACTCTATTTTGTGCGTGTGTGTGTGTTCTATTTCACTGCTCTTTGAACCCTGAACTCTTTAAATACCTAAATGTATATTTTAATCCATTCCTTAAGTTAGTTTAATAGTTGTGTAACGTGTAGTGTAGTGTGTCCATTCTGAGTAAGTATTCTGAAATATAAAATCACCTTTATGTTTAATTGTCAAGAAACCAGGTATAACAATTACAATATAAGTGCTTACTTTGACATTGTACAATTTATGGTGTAGTTTGACATTGTATGAATACGTAGGTAATCTAAATCTTCTACGTAATTAAATCTTCGTAAGTAAACTCAACTACGCTTCGGTTGCCTTTTTTAAATGTTTTTACGGCTCTGCTTGCATTTAAATATACCGGTACCTATTAAACCTGTGTATTACTTTCCGGTAGGCTGTTGAATAAGTCGGATTAAAGGGCCTCATTAGTCATTACTTCTTAAATAACTTTTAAAGAGAATGAATCCGACATTAGTTTAGTTATACTACTTGACTTTGTCTGATCAGGTAAAATAATAGCATTTCCTTTTCTACATCTACATTCGCACTTACAACAAGAAATGACAGAAACATACAACATACGGAATACTCTTACTTAGTCAAAGTCAATACATATACCGGCTCCAGCACGTACAGGTACTTATTAACTACTTAAAGGACGCATTATAAAGTACCCCTTACAACCTTTATCTCAGCGGAAATTAAAATAGTTTCTTCTTTTTATGTAACTGGACTAGGTATGTTTCAGTTCACAATATAAAATGTGCTTTTTATGCAACTGGACTAGGTATATTTCAGTTCACAATATAAAATGTGCTTAATTTCTTTCAGTCACCGCCACAGTACAATAACTCGTGGATATTGAAATGATTTTAACGATCTTGCCATCTTGGTGTCAATTTCCTGTAACGAAGCGACGGAAACGCCACCCTAAAAGGATATTACTTATGAGTACTTGTACTTATATCATTATTTGCATACGAGTAATTCAAAATCTAGCATATTGTGAATTAACCAATGGTCCGAGAAAGGCAGATCTGAAATACATTTTACTATGGACACCCGAAAATGTTTCCCCGGTAAGCTACTGGAAAACTGGGCAAGAAGGGTTTCTTGAAAGGGGATGTCCTTTTTCAAATTGTTACCTTACCAGCCGCAGGGACTTCTTCGGAGACGGTAACTTCAGAAATTTCGACGCTATACTCTTCAACGGACGCAACCTTAAGCGCACAAACGCATCTACTATTCCTCAGCAAAGAGCATATTACCAGAAGTACATTTTCTTAAACCTGGAATCTTCAGACAACCAGCCAATCTGCAACTCACTATTCGACGGATTCTTCAACTGGACCGCGACGTATAAGTTAAATTCTGATATGTATCTTCCGTATATGCTTGTCAAGAACAGCAGTGGTGATGAGGTAGGACCTAGGGTTGACATGACTTGGGTTGACGTCATGTCTGCTTTCAATTAAACGTTGTTGCAATCTTTTAACAGGAAGACTAAGGCTGCCGCGTGGTTTGTTTCACATTGCTATACCAGAAGCAGGCGAGAGAAATACGCTGAAAACCTGAAGAAGGAATTAAAAAAACTCAATTTGACTTTGGATGTGTTTGGTAGATGCGGAACCAAGGTGTGTCCAAGGCAGTCTCAACACATATGCGATAATCTAGTTAGAAGCACTTACTTCTTTTATCTGTCATTTGAGAACTCCTTCGCAGAAGACTATGTCACGGAAAAAGTGTATAATGCGCTACTGAATGACGTTGTTCCGATTGTCTACGGTGGTGCTAATTATTCTAGGTCAGTTTTTATTTTACCTCACTTTCAGTGGCTCTCTGTCAGGCTTCGCGTAGTATGGGTAACCTAAAATTACTCTGTCAAAATAACTGATTTTGTCAATCGTGTCGTGTGTAGAGCGATAAGGTACAAAAATGACAAGCTACTTTTGAAGCTCATTATATTGATTATACACACAGGGAATTGGGTTATATAGACTCTTCAATTCAATGGACTGATTGTAGAAACCGATCTACATATTTATGCTTGTATGTTTGTGTGGGTCAAATCTTGCATGTTGAATTTGGACCACTTCTAGTAACTAACTAGAAATTTGGTATCGGTATGAAAGTAACAGAAAACTTAATATTACCGTACTTCATAGTGAAATAAACATGTCGGGCTATACTCGACTGACATAAGTGAGTTATCCGTTTATTTTACTATGATTGAATCTCACGGTAGTTTCATGTTAAAAATTGCCGTACTTATTTGAAAATTTTTCATATCATTTTTGCAGATTTTTGCCGCCCGGGTCATATATCGACGCTAGAAAGCACAAACCTAAAGCACTGGCATCTGTCATGGCGCAGCTCATCAGGAATCCGGTAGTCTACAGTGACTTCTTCAGGTGGAGGAACCACTACACCTACCACCAACCGGAAAATGCCTGCAGAGTGTGTGCAGCCCTGAACAACCAGACCATGCTTGACACGCAGAGTGAATACAAGGAGTTCAGACGCTGGTGGAATCCTGATTACGAGCACCGGTGTAAAGACCAGACGTGGGGAGCGTAAAATGTTTGTCTTGTGATCATGTTTATTATTTTCAAATCATCATCATGTCAGCCGAAAGACGCCGAAAGACCTCCCCCAAGGCTCTCCACTCAGACCGGTCTTGTGCTTTCCGCATCTACCGCGGTCCCGCGATCTTTACAAAGTCGTCGCTCCATCTTGTTGTAGCCCTACCGACAGCTCGTCTCCCGGTCCGTGGACGCCATTCGGGAACCTTCAACTTCCTTATTTTCAACTATTTACAAACTTTTTTGTAAGTGCCAAATTCACAGAACTTTATCTGGGGGATAGTAAAATGTTTGTCTTGTACCAATTTTTTCATAAATTTGCAACGTCGCTAATTAGAGAGCGAAAGGATTGTTTTCGGTTCAATTTTCATTTTGTATTTAGAAGAATATTAACTAAGAGATTTTTACACCATTTTACTTATATGCATATTTTTATTAAAATTGAGCGATCCGTTTATTTCTCTATGATTGAGTCTCACGGCAGTTTCATAAAAATAAAACTATATACAAATTGAATCAGTCAGCACTGCTCTTGAAAAATATCATTTAAACACTGGCCTTAAGACAGCAGGATAGGTAGGAAGGCAGGGCAGGGTATTAGGGTAGCCTCGGAGCATCCAGTAGGCTTCAGTCTTCAGCGGCGGTCTGCTCCAAGGCAGTAGGGCGACGGAAACCAGACGGCGGAAAAGAAGCGAAAGGTGGAGCGGGTAAGGAATGGCTGGAAGTAAATACCCTGCTTTATTTTTAGAGCGTAGATTTTACTAGCGCTTGACAGAGGTAGTGTAAAAGAAAGCTAACCAATAAAGCACGAAATTACGTTTGAATAAGATAAAATTATATTTTGACAAAACTCAACAACAAAACATACATTTGACAAGACAGCTAATTTCTTCTTCTATAAGTAGGTGTCACATCGTAAACTCAAAAGAGGTTGCACCTTAACATTTATTGCTTGCTTTAGGCACCTATCCAAGCCTCGTTTTAGTGCCTAGACCAGTGATTGAAAACTAAACGAGACTTGGATTAGGTTTCACAAATGTATGTACAAGATAAAAACAATAAGAACGGAACTACAAATATTTAGTCACAGTATCTGCATTAGTGGCAGCCCTTTTTTACTGTAAGTATTAGAAGTGGATCGCTGATAAATAACAAATAATATCGAAAGCAAATCTAAAGAGCGGCTTACGCCTTGCCAAATAATTTTCAAGTCCAGGAAAAAACAAAAGCCAATCGGTAATTTTGAATTTAGTTCGAATTGTAAGCGGCCAGTTGCGCGCCAAAGAGGTTGGCCACGTTACAGTGTATCTGTGTGTCTGAGTATCTGTCTGTGGCATCATAGCTCCCAAGCGGAAGCACTGATTTCAATGCGGTTTTTTTTAATCGAAAGCCAGTTTAATCGAAATAGTTCTTAGCTAAATTTCATTTAAATCGGTTCACCCGTTTTTGAAATATTAAACTTTGAAATGACAAAGTCAGGGGTTTTTCAACTTTTCTAATTTAGTTAACAGAACCTACATGCGATAAGTGCAAGTTAAACAAAAGTTTGTAAAAACCAGCCTGTGATTAGGGAATGACGTAACAAGCACAAAAGCACCAACGCGCCCTATTTATTATCTATCAAAATGTGGAACGACGCGCATGGTTCAGTGTTATCTTCGTTTGACTAAAAGCACGCATAAAAATTACCGTTAAATTTGTGAAAAAAGAAGCTATAGTAAGCGTGACTTTATAAAACTTCTATTGATAAAAGTGCATTTTTAACGTGGTTATAGTGGTAGCATGTATTTTTATTCCGTTCTGTAACTATGTGGATTTACTGTGGAATGTGTAATGGATCGGTCTGTTCTCCGTAACCCTAACATAATGCCTATTATTATATGAGAATCTACATAAAATTAAGGATTGGCAAATGCATCGGATATGCTCAACAGGTAACTATATCGTCGCTTCGGAGGTAGAGATACTAAAGCGACACTTTGGGCCAAATTGAGTTATATATACCACCGGAATCAGCGAATCTTTCTGCGTCGATCTATCTGGGTTTCAGGACGATCGGAGGACTTTTTTGGCGCTTTAGTCCCTGAAAAATCAGTGAAATTTGGGACACTCATTACTAATCCGACGCTTAAATTAAGTTTTTTTCTTTAGTGATTTTACCAGTTTCAGTTTCTGTGCATGTTTATTATTAAGTCATTAGTAATTTTTCAACTTTAATTACATTTGGCGCTTTAGTACTCTGTGCATATCAAGAAATTTGATTCTTCGTCGCTTTAGTAAATTGTTCCATTATATTTTGAAGTTTTGGATACGTTTAGTATTTTGGTTAAACTGATAAGAATATATTTAAGTCGTTTAAATATTTAGTACAAAACAGTTAACATAATTATGCCAAAGTAATCTGGACCTTAAACCTAGGAATTTAAGTTTACAATCACTTTACCAAGGATAGGCGGCAAGTTTTGAATCACGTATCGTCGTTGCGCTTGACAAGTTCCATAGTAATTCCATAATAATATTAGGTATGCGTATAAGGTTTTAGGAAATAACAAAAAATGTGTTAGGTATTTAATTGAATAAGCAAACAAAAATACTGGAAAAATATTATTGCGATTAATTAGACATTCATTTAAGACACAAAATGAAATACAAATTTGCCACAAATATCAGTTTTTTAAAAAGCAATTTTTTTTAACCAAAACATGCACATAACTTATTTGAAACTATCAAAAACAATGCTGTATGTGCACATGAAGGATTTAGTTCATTTTTTCATATTAAGGTTTAACATTATGAGATTACAAAATACATTGACTTACTTACTAATAATACCATGGACTTTGGGTCTACTACAAAATTCACGAAAAATGTGTCCCAGTACATAACAACACGACATTTTTCGATGACAGTCGTACGTCATGGCGTTGTCGTTCGACCACACTAAGACTGAGTGACGCTCGATTAGTGGTCTTTTGGTCTGCACTTTTCAAGCGCTATCCCGAAGTCTTGGTAAGTTGGAAGTTTTGGTAAGTCAATGACAAAATATAATAAAATCAAATTATTGGAAATCACTAGCACTATCCTCAGCGATAGAGTCGTAGAAAATTCTTTGTAGAAAGTCCTGGAAAATTATGAAATAATATTTAAAGAGAACTTATTATGGTCGCTTTCATGAGTATCACTTGCTATCTTGGTTATAATTTTCACTTTCGTAGTGAAAAATAAACGAACCCTTCTCGTTATAGAAGTCGAGTATGTTTCCGAGTAATCTGTAGTTCTTATGGTAGTTCGTAAATGGCAAGTTGTTGTTTAATACACTCTCCATAGTCTTGCAGAGAGTTGAGGTGATTGCGATGGCTCTATAATCGGTAGGGTATTGGCACGAGCACGACTTTCTTTTTTCGGCAAAAGTTGAACATTCCGTAACCTTCTAGGACTTTGGGACTCTGCTTTGGCTTAGAGAGAAGTGATGCTAGCGCCTCAGGATAGGAAAATAAATCCGGAAAACTATGGCTCGAATACCGTCAGGGCCACCAGCTTTATTCCTATCTAATGCGCGAAGCGTCTTTAGAACCTTGTTTTGGCCAACACAAACATCTCATTGTATGCTCGCAATGAAGTAAATATTGTTTGAGGTAAGTGGTGTGAAGCATTATCATCAATCAGAAAAACAAGCAATTTTGTTTTTTCTTTGGCAGAACGGGCAAGTTTGGCACAAGTGAACCGTCAGAAGCGACGGCAAAAGTTCGGCCCGACCGAACTGGCTAACGACCAGAATCCTTTGCTTCCAGAGATAAAAGAAGAAAGTCTGATGCCGATGTGGAGAAAACGTGGTTAAAGCGAGCTTTTTGCAATATTATTTCGCAGAACTTGGTGATTTTGTTAAAGACTTTTTTCAATCTTGACACTCTGGAGCTTTGCGTCTGCTAGCTTCAGCCTAGGCCTGGAATGAGGTGCGTTTAAGTGCCTCAGAACTCATACACCTCGCAGTGTACCAATGGCGAGCTCTACTGTCATGAGGAACGTAGAGAGCGGTGGTCGGCCAGTGATCGGATGTTCCTAAAGGAGCACAAACCGACAGTTGGTGGGATAATTATCAGGTTCGGTAGTCAACAGAAGTTTCAAGCAACCTTGCAGTCGGTCTCCAACTGCGATAACTTTAATTTTAACAGTGCAAGAGCATGGGCCTCTCTTTCAGCAAGGTTGGTCTTCTGACACGGAAGTAACCACTCTAGATGGTAGGCGTTGAATCCCCCAATAGCACAAGCTGTGCCTTTTTGGGAACTGCTGCAAGGCCACGTCAGCTGAATCGCTAAAATAAGAAAACAGCTTTGTTGTCTCTTCATCTCTGCTGTGTGATCGGTAAACGCAGGGGTAAAGCATTTTCTCCATACCCCGGGCAACCATAATCTACAAAACTGACAACGTCATAAACGGCTAACGGAGGCGTCGGCTACAGATGTCGTAGCTGAGTCAGTCGCTGCTGACAAATAGCCAAAGTCAACTTCGTAGTTACTTTATACAGTGACCAATCTCTATTCAAAATTGAATCGCATGCTCTCGTTCTTGAAGTTGCTGGTTCCACGCTGAAAGCTGACACAGTCAAAGTAGCGGTCACTTTATTTAGCGTCCAGTAAGCGCTTATCAAGGAGTCGCTTTACTTTTGAAGTTGGTGCTACGACAATAATGAGTAAGTACCTACCTAAATCCCTTTTTCAAACTACAGTTGCGAGTTGCTGCTACAAATTTAACTGACCATAGAGTCAAAGCCACTTATTGTGAGAGGAGGCCAGTGCCGAGCAGTGGGACGTAAATAGGCTTATGATGAACATGAGAGTCAAAGCGTGCACTCGCTCTTACCCAGTGAATAATCGCCAATCAATCACTCTGCACCGTAATTGTAGGTGAAACTTTCACCGCTCACAAACGAATGCTCAAGTCAATTCCATGATCACCTGTTGTCACTCTAATGTCACTTCTGGAGCAAGCTTGGTAGCTATTTGTTTTTAAGAGGAACATGGTAAGACCCATGGAACCGCACTTTTGTCCAGCATTGGTGCTAATACAGTTTGAGGATGGAAAATAGTGCTAATATGGCTGATGATGGAGTTAGCGTTGTTGTCAATTTATGAAATTCACTCTTATTCAACAAGGTGGTGTGGTCAGCACGCAGTATTATAGTCGCTAATGTTGCTAGGTAATTGCCACAAGTTTCTGGTGTCAGTTGCGTGGTCACACTGTACAGTAAACAAGTATAATTTACCTAGAATCTAAGAGTGCCCTCGCTCGAACTTCGATTTAATTACTGTCCGACCATTTGATTGTAGCAAGTTATGTTTTTATCCTGTTTTTTTTTGTACAATCAAGTGTTTACTTACTGACTGCCCGACCACGACAGTAGAGCTCGCCGTTGGTACACTGCGAGGTGTACTGATCATTGATCCTAAACCAAAATTGTTTCTGAATACACTTGGTACAGGTACAGTGCGCGAAAAGAAAAAACACTCCATGTACCAAACAACATTTTTCAATAGATTTGTAAGAAAACAGCCAATTAAGCAACACTCAATTGAAAAATAAACTAATAATACCTATACTACTACTGTACTATTCTACTATTTGTATACCACTTTTATAAACATTACATTTCATAAACAATTTTAATCATAATTATGAACTTAAATGCATTTTATTTCATTTTGTTCTACCCTTGAATCCTTAATTGACAGTATGTATAGAACTAATTGTGAAAATAATCAATTATTAGTGATCATTCACGAAAGAAATCTGAAAATTTATATTAATGTATTTCAAAACATTTATCTTGCATGTCTATTTAGTTTTATGGTTATCATTAAATAAGTGCTTAAGCGTTTTGCAGTTGTAAAATAGTTTGTTTTTGGTGAATAAGCATTAAACACCGTTTGATAAGAGACTGATTAACGCCGTTAAGTAAATTGAAGATAAAAAAACTAGAACGAAAATCTCGTTAGTCATCTGACATAATGATTATTACACAAATTCATACGTTTAGTCTTTTTACCTAACTGCGTTGTTCCAAAAAGTTAAAGACGAATGACTAAAGCGCCACCTATCTCCTGAAGTATTGTACTTAAATGAAAATTATAGATTTCAGATCATAGAATGCTGAATTAGCTTTCATACAGTCTTAGAAATTCTAAAATGTGTTCACATGGAAACAAGTTATGTTTTTTTTCGTCAAAAAAAAACTTATCGCTTTCCTGTAAAGTTGGTCAAATGTCGCTTTAGTATGTTTACCTCCGAAGCGACGATATGTTTTTGTCATCACCATCATGTCAGCCGAAAGACGTCCACTGCTGGACATAGGCCTCCCCCAAGGCTCTCCACTCAGACAGGTCTTGTGCTTTCCGCATCCATCACGGTCCCGCAATCCTTACTAGGTCGTCGCTCCATCTTGTTGGAGACCTACCGACAGCTCGTCTCCCCGGTCCGTAGACGCCATTCGAGAACCTTCTGACCCCATCGGCCATCAGTTTTGCGAGAAATGTCCCCGCACACGGCCACTTGTTTGTATCCTGTCCTAATATTATTACAAACCTGGAAGTTTATAAGGATGACTGGATTTTGTTATTCTTTCACGCAAAAACTTACTGAACGGACTTTGATGAAACTCAGTCATATAGCTTATGCATCAGAATATCGCGTAGACTATCTTTTATCTTGGAAAATTACATTGTTCTCTTAGAATACCGATAACTTAATTCAACGCAGGCAAAATTGCAGGTAACAGGTAGTATTAAATAACGTACAACTGTCTTCAAACATTTTCATATTTATTGCATGTGCAATTTCTTTTTTAACCGACTTCAAAAAAGGAGGAGATTCTTAATTCGTGGGAATATTTTTCATTCAAAATTACATTTTAATATAGGTACACGATATTTTACTTACGAGGCCCAAGCCTGTATACCTACACATTAGATTTTTATGATGTTCTCCAAATAATGCTTGCTTTTCAGAACTTTGATATAAACCTGAAATGGAAGACACTTCAGAGCTAGGATGGAAATGCTACCCTAAAAGATTTCTACTTGTTACGAGTATATGTGTGCTTATTTACATATGTCAAAGCCCCGAAGATATTAAAACAATAACCGAATCAAAGACAGTAAATCTCAAATACATGTTAATGTGGACATCCGATACCATTTCTCCATTTAGCTTTTGGAAAACTGGTCAAAAAGTATTTCTCGAAAGCAAATGCTCGTTCACTAACTGTTATATTACCAGTCGGAGAGACTTTTTCGGTGGTGGTTTAACTAAGTTCGACGCTGTACTCTTCAACGGTCGCAGCCTGAAACACGTCAAGGCATCTGATGTCCCAAGAAACAGATCGCATAACCAGAAATACATCTTCATGAACATGGAATCTTCAGACAACGAGCCGATCTGTGACTCAGTACTCGATAGATTCTTCAACTGGACTGCGACTTACAAGCTAAATTCTGATATAAATTTCTCGTATACGTTAATCAGGAACATGAGTGGTGATGAAGTAGGACCGAAGGTCGACATGACTTGGGAGAATGACATGACTGAATACAATGAAACGTTGTATAAAAACAAAACTAAGGCTGCCGCCTGGTTTGTCTCACATTGCCATACTAGAGGCAAACGAGAAAAATATGCTGAAAAGCTGATAAAGGAATTGAAGCATCTCAATTTGACCTTGGACGTGTACGGTAGGTGTGGGAATGAGAAGTGTCCAAGAAAAAAAGAAGCTGAATGCGTTGAGCTTCTTAAAAACTCTTACTTCTTCTACTTATCGTTTGAGAACTCCTTTGCAGAAGACTATGTCACGGAAAAAGTGGCAACTTCATTACGCAATGATGTTATACCAATTGTCTACGGGGGAGCTAACTATTCTAGGTTTGTTATAAGTTATGGCATCATTTAAATCCACCCGACTTTACAGCTACATGTTTTTAGACCAAACTAAGCACCTGACAAATAATCATTTTCATTGTTACAACCATCAGTTTGCTCTCGATGGATAAAGGTAACGTTCAATGAAATCTTATCACAACTTGAGTATAGAAATCGTGAGACACAGATGGATGGTGTCAATAGTTTCTACTCATAAACATCGACAAAATGTGTTTTGTGAACGAAGTTAACTCACTCTGTTTTTGCAGGTATTTGCCGCCCGGGTCATATATCGATGCTAGGAAGCATGATCCTAAACAACTGGCATCTGTCATGGCGCAGCTGATCAGGACTCCGGCAGCCTACAATGGCTTCTTCAGATGGAAGAACTACTACACCTACCACCGTCCTGAACACGTCTGCGAGCTGTGCGCAGCCCTGAACAACCAGACCATGCTTGACACGCGGACTGAATACAAGGAGTTCAGACGCTGGTGGAATCCTGATTACGAGCACCGGTGTAAAGACCAGACGTGGGGAGCGTAAAATGTTTGTCTTGTGATCATGTTTATTATTTTCAAATCATCATCATGTCAGCCGAAAGACGCCGAAAGACCTCCCCCAAGGCTCTCCACTCAGACCGGTCTTGTGCTTTCCGCATCTACCGCGGTCCCGCGATCTTTACAAAGTGGTCGCTCCATCTTGTTGTAGCCCTACCGACAGCTCGTCTCCCGGTCCGTGGACGCCATTCGGGAACCTTCAACTTCCTTATTTTCAACTATTTACAAACTTTTTTGTAAGTGCCAAATTCACAGAACTTTATCGGGATAGAATGAAATCGGAACCGATCGTGTAACATTTTGATTAGTTATTTTGTACCTGGATTAACAGGTCCAACTTATTTGGTGGTGTTTGAATAGTTAATTTTATTGTTAACAATAAGGTAGTGGATAAATTAATTTTGTAACGTCGGAAATCAGTATGCAAAAGGATTGTTTTTTATTTAATTTTCAATTCGATTCGAATGAACATTTAGCAAGCGATTTAGATATATCGCCTAGGATTTTTTATTAAGATCTATATAATATAAACTGATGCTAAGTGAAAGTAATAGATACTTTCTTGGGGTTGGTAAAAAAAATGTAGATAAAATCCCATATTAGGTATTGACATAACAATCTTTAATATACTAGTAACGGGACCCCCATAAGGAGTGCTAAAAAACGGAACCCTGTAGCTTTCGACTTAAAAATATGGCTTCAACCAGTTCGTACAAGTTAGCTCCATGCCAATCCCCGCCCGGACCAAGTTCGGCTTTACGGCTGCATTTCTGTAGGCTTTCGGCTTAGTTAAGCGTCTGAGACCGAGGCCGGAAAAATTGCGACAGAAAAATGGATAATATCTTAAAGAAGTCGGATGCAATAATGATGAAACAGACGCCCGAGTACGAACATTCGAAACCAGCGTAACGTTACCGAGAAATTTGTATGACGTTTGGAACAGCGCCCGCCTGTGAGCGATTTTGGAACTAAAATTTTGTATGATGTTTCTCGATTTCGATACGATAACGTAAAGTTACGCATAATTCGTAAACTTCGTGCTCGGCAATAGTTTTTTTTTCCCGAACTTAAGAGCTTAGAATATGTGTACGTAACATAGGTATTTACAAAACATACGTTTTCGACCCCATCGACTTTGTGAACACGTGGAAAGGTTTACTGGCGTATAGAATAACGTTAATGTGCGTCATCTAAAAAGTAACTAAACCGTCTATTGTGTAATATTATAAGAACACACTTTAGACAAAGAGTTCGCATAAGGAAAATACGTACTTGCTCAGAGATGTTTTTATAGTTTAAGAGAATATTTTGAATTAAATTTTGATGACATAACGTAATGAATTGTATTTATTATCTTGACATGACCAAGCCATCTTTTAACCTAATTCTGATAACTTAACCTGCCTACTACTAAGTATATTCGACATTGAAATTAATGTATTAATTCTGTGTCTGCTATTGTATGCTCCAATGGCCAAATTATGTGCGACGCAGACTTTTTAACAACTATACTAATGTGTATACCATAATCTTACAATGAAGACTATTTCATTTCATATCCTAAAGAAAGGCATACATAATGACGTCCCTTTATCGTGCCGAGCACGAGTTACGATATCCTAACTAATATTATAAATGCGAAAGTAACTCTGTCTCTCTGTCTCTCTGTCTGTCTGTTTACCTCTTCACGGGAAACCGCTGCACCAATCTAAATGAAATTTGATAAGAATATAGTTTGAATATTGAGGAATAACATAGGCTACTTTTTATTCGAGAAAATTGTATAGTTTCCGCGGGATAGCGATAACCGAATTCTACACGGACGAAGTCGCGGGCAACAGCTGGTTTACAATAAGTGTGACTTTATGAATAGCCTTAGCTCACTAAAATAATAGAGATCGTTCCACCGTATATCAATATATAAATGTAAATATATATACATGTTGAATAACTGTAAATGTATCACATGGCCGCCCGAACACCCCGTTACAAAGTTAGTACATTCAAAGCACATGTCGCGACTTCGCAAGGGTTGTTTTATAGCAATACTTTCAATAATTTATAACAGAGTAGGTACGCAATAACTGTAACGTATGGGTTAAACTAAACGCCTCAATTAAGCGAACTAATTTGACAGACGAAATGTATATTGTTAACTAGGAGAGTGCATTTAAATATTAAGATCGCTCTATCTCTTTTTGTTGCTTGTGTAAGATTAAACATAATAAATGAAAGATTTAGCAAATAAACTAAAATACTTAACAATCAATTCGGCACTATGTTCCCCGTTTCAAACGGAAGTGTTATCTTCTTATCTTGCAATATTAAAACGTGATCAGGAAACACCCAGCGGAAATAAGCAGTGTACCTAATAACGATTAAATCTGTCATTGGACTTAAATTATCAACAGTTTCCAAATCTGAGCAAGACAGTCCTTTTAGGAAAAAAACGCAACCCCTATAAGAGCACTTCGTTGTCTGACCATCTGAATGTCTGTCTCTCCGTCAGTCAATTCGACCTAGAATCATGAAATTTGGCGCAAAGCAAGACGTTGAACCCTCAGTGCCCGATTGCGACTTCCGACTCGCACTGAGCCCTCCTGTATCCGTGGTCAGATTGCATGGTTAGATCGATCTGACCACGTCTACGCATTTGTGTCCTTGGTCAGGACAATTAACTTAAAGGGTCCTTAGTCCGATTGGTAGCCATAGTCAGGTTGGAAACTATCGACGGAATAAAGATTTAAAAACTATTTTTATTGTGGTGTTGTCAATACGGTTGTCAAACGTTATTTATAACAGAACTTAGGTTAAACATTGTTAACACGTTCCCTGTCCCGGTGCCCCCAATGTGAATCATGAAGGTTTTTTTCAGGAGTCCTGCTTCCACTATGGGGTCACTTCCCCATACTGATTGCACAGTTAGGACTCGTGACACTGTCCGATAGTTTTGTATGGGGACAGTGAACGTGTTCAAACTCAAACACAATATGCACATAAACATAGCAATCGGATCATGGATATCTTATATCATAAGTGTCTTTAGCGAGACTATTGAGATCTGACCAAGGACACAAAAGAGTGGACGTGGTGAGATCAATCTAACCATGCAATCTGACCACGGATACAGGAGGCACTGAGCTCAATTCTTGGCCAGATTTTTATCTCCCAAACAATTTAGCGACAATAAACAAGTAACTACTCAGTACTCACCGTAAAGTTATCCACGACTGCAGTAAACTGAATAAGTGAACAGGTAATATGACTTATATGGCTTAGTATAACGCGAGGTGAATGAGAGATGCATTAAGGGACAAATAAAAGTGCTTCTAGGCTCGGTGAATAATGTACGATGTAGTGTAACGCACCGATCGGTGATGGGCATAGGCAGAAGAAATGAGCGGGTATTGTAAGTTATTGAAATTTCGAATGAAACTATCATACGGGCTTAGGCAGAAAAAATGAGCTGTGGTATTGTAAGTTATTGATATTTGGAATAACACTGTCATGTGATGTTCGGTTTTTTTATACTATAGCCAACAAACGGGCATGCGGTTCACCTGACGGTAAGTGAACAGCACCATTTGGACTGCTGGTGCATTGCCGGCTTTGCAAGAAGCGGTACACTCGCATTTAAGGGTGCCCATGTCGTAGCCAGTTGGGAAAACCCCAGCCGCCAGTCAATCTAAATCCTGCTTTTGCAATGAAACGTTGCATATGTCTGCCTCAAAAATATTACCTATGAAGATTTTAAAGAAGCTCCCTTAGGTGGAAGATAGTCTCCCCGCAAGGTGATCCCCGCTAAGGGCGGTGATCGTAAGTAACATCATTCGGCTCCCCACCCCGCCCCCGCCCCGCTTGCCGCTCCGCTTGTCCCTCCGCCACCGCGCGCTGAATTCAATCAGTTTCGCCGCAAGGTGATCCCCGCTAAGGGAGCGTGCATAAGTAACGCGCGTCCGCCCTCATTCCGCGGATGGATCGTAAGTTATTGCCTGCCCGCGGAGATGGAGGTAGGCCGTAATGAGAGAGATGGATAGGGTAAAGAAATGTGGTGCGGCTGGATCTGGATCACCTTCCGATTTCTGTAAATCACGCACTGGCTTCAAAGTAATGGGAACAGATAACTACTTTTTTAATACAGTTGTTCAAAAAGTGGTACTTTTTGTAGCCACGTATCATGCGAACAGTTGGATTTTTGACACTAGTGCTTTTTACTTTTCCAAGGAGCGGTAGTCCTCCACGACGGACGATTCCAGACGTCGTTTGTTACACGTGCGGGAGTGTCAATTTACACGAGTCCCGAGGTATCCAGGCCCGAGCCATAAGGCTATACAGACAAGGCATACTTTCCGCACTTACATCAATATTATGCATGTCTATACATACATACGAGTATACATGTCATCACTAAGGTAAATGACCCAGTGCTCGACACAGCCCCAATAGTTGATACCTTTACGACGATTGCGTTATTTTATTTTACTATTTTGGCGCCGATAGCATTAATGAATTTAGTAGTAAGCATTATACTATCATGAAATTGAAACTTTGAAAAATATTAAAACGCAGAAACGTTGATATTTTATTTCCCCTTACTAAGAATGCATGCAATCAATTGTAGCAGTAACTATTACGGCGTCGAATCATGACATCAAACGCAGTGTCAATCAATTATGATGGCGTGTAATGGTAGCGAGTAATGAAGCAGGTACTTACCTACTGCAGCACGCACTGTAAGTAACAAATCAATTCATTTTAAAAGGAATGTAGAGGGATTTTATAGTTTATCACACTTACATAGAAAGACAGAAAATACTTATTCATTAAAAACGCTCCACATGACCGGGAATTTATATCATAATTCCTCTATAATGCGTTCAGAAACCGTAAATTAACAGCGTTTCGACAACAGTGACGAAATATCATTTCGACATCAAATTCGATGTCGTTATGAGTTTCAAATTTGAAACATCTTCAAAACCCAACACAATTTAAAAAAACCCTTTGATAACAAAAAAACCAGACAAATTCGTGTCAGGTATGATAATTATGCCTTCGGCTTCTGAACTCATTTTAGAGTACTTATAATATATGTGTGTAGATAAAGCAATGTATGCAAGTCTACATAATTAGGCCTTAAAACACTCATTATGTAACAGTTGCATAAACTACTATTATTGACTCATGACATTATTATGATTACACGTACATATTACCGACTTATAATATTAAAAACTACATTCTACCTCTGTCAGAAGTAGGTACGTTATTAAGACTAATTTTATGGTATAATTTCAATTCCATGCCCCATTTTCCATTTCAGTTCGTGTAAATTATCTTTAACTGTTATTATTCCAAGTAAGAAAGATCGCACGCAACCTAGTGTAATAAAAAAATAAAAGAAAGTACAATTTAAAATTTTTTATAGGTACTGTGCTTCAAAAATTGCTGAAAACTACAAATTGAGCACATACATCTACTTAAATACGTAAATTTGAATATGTAATAAGTATAGGTAAGTGGTAACTGTCAAATATGATTATTTTGATGAATATGAAGTCCTTTATTTAATTGTAATGTAGGTGTGCCTTTAAAAAAAGTATCTAAGAAAAACTTAGATCAAAAGTGTTATAATAATATTAGTAAAGCGTCAAATCGAGCTTTTTAGGATGTGCCTTTATTGTTCTTTTTAAAATTTTGCACAAATTTTATGTTTCAGGATAAAAACTTCAAATTTTAGTTAATTTGGAATTTAGATCAAGATACAAATTTGTATTTTAGTAAGCGTTGCTAAAATCACATAACACGGAAGATGAGTTGTTAACAATAGAAAAGAAAATGATTCTGATCAAATCGCCTTTCAACTATAATGATTCTGCGAAACCTTCTAGCTTGGTTTAAAAAGAATAGTCATGATAAATACCGAGCAGTCAATAGAGGGAGAACTAAAATTGTACTTTCCACCAAACGTAGAGGATGGTTCCTAAATGCCCTGCTCTTGGTCTCAATAATAGCAATCATTCCAATCTGGGTCCACCTTACTTTCGACGTAGTAGATTTGAAAAACGATAATATCGTTGAATTAAAACATGACAATATAGCTGAGCTAAAAAATAATAACTTAATCCAATCTAATCACGGAGATGATGACGATAAGAAATCATTTGATTCGAAAACTGGCAGGTTAATTTCTAAAGCTGACATGTTAAGCGCGTTAAGGACTTTCAATTTAGCTACAATTAGAAATCGGCATTTTGCCGCACTGAAAACTGTTAATTTAGCTGAAGATGAAGGACTTGATATCTTTATCGCACCTCCAACTGTTATTAAATATACTGATTTAGCGTCGACTAAAATCAATAAGTTATCCGAATATAATACTGCCAATTTACGTGCACGGGAAACCAAGAAGCTAGCAAAATTTAAAGCTGAAAATGTCCCTAAAACAAATGCAGAACTTAAGTTCATTCTGCAGTGGACGTCCAACAACACTGAACCAATAAGTTTTTTGAAAACTGGACAAAAGGCGTTTTTTAATAGGAAATGTGCGTTTAATAATTGTTACGTCACCAATGATAGACATTATCTCGACGGTGACGTCACCAAGTTCGGAGCCATAATTTTCAATGGGCGTAGCTTCAAAACTTGGCCACACTCCGATTTACCTCAAGCCAGATCGCCTCGTCAGAAATACATTTTCATGAACTTAGAATCTTCTGACAACCAGCCGGTCTGTGACCCAGTATTCGACGGTTTCTTCAATTGGACTGCGACTTATAAATTGAAGTCTGATATTTTGTATTCATTTTTCATCATAAAGAATAAAGATGGTGAAGTAGTTGGGCCCAGAATAAATATGAACTGGCTTGACAAGATGTCAGAAGTAAATAACACTATTCTGGAAACAGTAAAAAAGAAAACCAAAGCAGCTGCCTGGTTTGTTTCACATTGCACTACGAGATGCAATAGAGAGAAATATGTTGAAAACTTGAAGAACGAGTTAAAAGACTACAATCTTACTTTAGATATTTATGGTAAATGCGGAGATTTAAAATGTAAGAAAGCACACGGTCCATGCCTCGCCAAGCTCAAAGAGGAGTACTTTTTCTACTTAGCATTTGAGAACTCCTGTGTGGAAGACTATATATCAGAGAAAGTTCTTCGTGCTCTAAAAAATACAGTTGTGCCAATCGTCTATGGTGGATCTAATTATACAAGGTTAGTTATTTGTTGAGCACCTGGGTCAAGCAGAAATCATTTCTTATTAAGAAATTTTGTCTATTAAGAAATCATTTTTCTAGGAGTCAAAGACTGGACGTGCCAGGTAGATGAAAATACTATTACGCGGTTTCGTAAACTTCTCATTTAAAATACAATAAAATCATAAATCAGTTCCTATATACAGATATTGGTTAAACAGTCGAATATTTCCCATGTCCTTAAGCTTCCAAAACCGTACTTAACGTAGGTAAATCATAGTAAATAGTTATAATTAAGATTG
Source organism: Clepsis dumicolana (assembly GCA_963691665.1). Lineage (NCBI taxonomy): Eukaryota > Metazoa > Arthropoda > Insecta > Lepidoptera > Tortricidae > Clepsis > Clepsis dumicolana. Next base: position 4,481,973 of record OY829524.1, on the reverse strand, counting down.
TGTACAAGAGAATTTGTGGAAAAGAGGCGTGATTATGTATGTATAGATCCTGTACTTTTCAGATTCCTGCCTCTTGGCTCCTTCATCGACGCCAGGTTGTACGAGCCCAGAGACCTCGCCTCCATTATGGCTGGACTCGTAGCATCTCCTCAGGTGTACTCCGAACTCTTTAAATGGACGAATCACTACACGTACAAGTACCAAGTTTTGAACAACTTATGTGGTCTATGCACTGCTCTCAATGATAAGGCAAGGATGGAAACTTACACTGTGTATGAGGACTTCAGAGGCTGGTGGAATCCTGATTATGAGGAGCGGTGTAAAGATGAAACTTGGGGCACCTAAGGATGTCAGGTAGATGGAGAAATATTTGACACAGATGTTCTGTTTTATTATCTGAGGAATACAAATAATTCATTTGACGACGGGGCATTAGATATAAAATATTAATTCCGCTGGTGATGCAGATGTCTGTGTCTCCCTGTTCCTTAAAAAAATGCATTCAGCTACTACACTCACCGACGCAATTAATCGCCCAACCAATCAAAATCAATGAATGCCTCTACAATAAATGGACGACCGGATGGCCTGATGGTTAGAGAACCTTGAGGTCCCGGGTTCGATCCCCGGTCGGGGCAGATGTCTATGCCCTTAGTATAATCAAAAAGCATAAAATAGGTCTCGATCGCGTTTGCGTTAAAGTGTCAAATAGTATGAGAATTGTTAAACGTGAACGCGATCGAGACGTATTTCTTGGCCGGGTGGGCAATTACACTAGGCACTCTGAACGATCTGAGGCGATCCATATCACAAGCTCTGCTTAATAAGGGACTTTTGACTCGCAATAGCCCTTATTGTGCCGGTGAGATTAACACAAGGAGTACCTATTCTATCAGTAGACTCCGGTATTTACAGACGAGTCAAACGATTTTTACTCGCAATGCCCTTATTGTGCCGGTGAGATTAACACAAGAAGTACCTATTCCATCAGTAGACTCCGGTAATTACGGACGAGTCAATCACGCGTGTTGTCGCATCAAGGAGGTGCTCGGGCGGATTACAACACGCGACGTGAGTGACTCGCTGCCGCCGGGATTAGCGAGGCGCCTGCGATTATAAACGTTAGCGTTGTATTACACGGTGTTAGCTGCGTAATCTTAGCGGAAACGTTGGCAGATATGGTGGATCACGCACAGATTCTTTTTTCTTAATATCGTGGGACAATTGACACCAATTGACCTAGTAACAAATTAAGCAGAGCTTACGTTATTGATAGTAGACAAAGGATAAACATAGATATAGATAAAACATAGATACTTCTTCCAAGTCTTCGATGCATAATTTCAAGTCCCTAACTCCCTACCGAATAAGCTGCGTCTACATACTGGTCGGTAGTAAAATGAAATAATAAATAAATATATAGATTTATTTACTAACTTTTTAAAATTACATACATGTTATTCGACATGTCAAAATATGGTTAATTCACAAAAGGATTAAATTAAATTAAATAAAAACATTACTTATTCAAAGTGGGACAGTAAAGTGTCCCAGTAATAGTCAAATTGTCAAAAAGTATGAAACTAAAAATAACAACAATGTTAAACAAAAATTAAAAAGAAATGAAATGACAATAAAAAAATATTAAATCACAGAAACGTGAGAATATCATAAAAAATAAAAGACAATGGTACGGTCAAGTGAAAAAATAAGTATCGAATTAATCCACCACAACAACAATACCTACCACAACCTTAATACGCCGACAGCCATGGGACATATTTTTGAGTAAGTTTTTGAGTGAGCCTGTTTCTTGGGCTTCTGTGAGACCGATTAAACAATGTACCTTGTTTCTAAAATACAAAACAGATGGGCGCTATGGTTGCGATACAATTAATGTTAAGCGCTTAGTTGATGCAACTTGTGACCAAAGGGCTGGCAGTTTTCTCTCTCAAAGAATCAGCATCGCTATTCAGCGAGGCAACGCTGCCAGCCTTTTGGGCACTATGCCACGGGGGCCTTATTTAGATTTAATTTAGTTTTAAGTTGTAGTTTATTTAGTTTAAGCTTAGATTTAATGTCATTGTAAATTGCTTTTATTATGTAAATAAAGTTAATTCATTAATGTTATATTTTTTTTATTAAATCAGAGCCGAGTCAGTAGTGTAAGCACTCAGTGGGAGCGGACCGTGTACTTGAAGGCATAAAGGTACCGCCGCGTGCGATCTATGTTAACGCTGAGGGCGACTTTATCGCGGCGACACGGACTACGGAACTTGGGAGACACAAAAAATATATATTCCGACGAATTGAGAACCTCCTCCTTTTTTGAAGTCGGTTAAAAACGCATGGTTTAAAGAAGTCTTTTTTCACAATGTACCAGTTTAAAAAAATCCTAATTTAAGTTACGGCTAATTCAGGAAAACTACATCCTCTTGACTACCGGTACAGTTACATAGAATGCTGATGTCTGTATTATAAGTGGATGGAAAACAATTTTTTTAAATCCAGTTTCAGCCGAGAGTGTATTCATTCAAGAATCTTCGCAACTCTAACACTACTCGAAGTCAAGAAGGACACTAGACATAGAGAGACCCGTTAACAATCAATTACCTACATATTTCAACACTTTGGTACCTTAGAAAATCAGTCCTTATTCGATTACTACCCATCCAATCAAATAACATTAAAATGCCAACCACAAATACAACCACCTGAACCACCACAAACACGTCACCACAAACCACGAATACCACAAACTATTTTTACAATTGATAAAAATTATAAAAAACAGTGTCCTTCTCCGTCGCTGGCCTGTTCCCTGGCACCACGGGTTCCAATAAAAAGCACCCGCGCACTTGTCACCTCGTACGAAACCCGAGGGCCAGCTTTATGGACCCCCACATAAATTACCATGTATTCAATAACATGCCACGTTTTACGACAGTTGATTCGGCAGAACATATACGCTTTGTAATTAAAATTTGGCCTTATTCATAAACGTCAATCAAGCCTCTATTAGCTAAAATAGGTTTTGTCTTCTTCCTACTAACGGAAATGTCAAACGAACTTTAACGGCATTTTAGTTAATATTGGTTTATGAATAACATGGAATAAACTAAAAAACAATTACTTTGCTCACCCGCGACCAATGGTCGCGGGTGAGCAAAGTAATTGTTTTTTAGTTCATAAATATGGACCTCCGCAAAGTAACGCCTGATTCAATAAATTAACATGGAATAAGTTTATTCACAGTCACAGTCACAGAATACCTAATAATGATCACATCTGGAAGATAATCGGCCCCCACCGCCCCCAGGCGACGGTTTAAAGTGTTTTGAGGTCACTAGTCGGACGGACCCGCATACGTTGCTAAGCCTATACAGATGGGATTTAAAGTAATTTTTGACCAATGTACTCACCATTTTAGATCCCCCATGATTATGATGACCGTTGTAATGTATGTCCTGTAGATCCCGAACTCGTGGACCTAATTGGACACTTTTACAAGATTTTGTTTAACTTGAAATGTTTGTAAGTATGTGTTGTGTACCTATTATTTTAAAACAACTATCCTCAACCTCAACCAATACGGTGACAATACAAACCTGGTAGTGAAGTCCTGGTAGCTCGGCCAGGATAGTTTCGTTTCCGCAGGGGGAACTCTTTCTTCGACGGTTAATAGCATCGAGTTGATGGTTTGGACATGTAAATTGAATGACAATACCAGTACAGACAGCAAAAAATACAAGAAGCGAAAAAGCTTATACCAAAACTGAAACTCTGTACAGAAAACTGTTTTAATAAATCGTACCAACCTAATATTCATTGCCGGGTCTTAGCTAAGTTTTATCAAAATCGGTGTCAGCTTTTCCAAGTAATTCCGTATTCCTTCAGCATTATCATGATACTCGGGACTTAATCAAATAATAAATATATTTAAATACCTCGACCCCTTTCTTCTGAGTCCCTTCGAGACCATGGACGCAACGTCGCGTCCGAAACGTCGAGGTATATAAATATTTTTTTACGTGGTTAAATCCCGAGTATCATGATAATGTTTAAAAATCGCGAAAGTTCAAATCCTTCAGCATTTTCATTCAGTGCAGCGTTAAACCCCTCTGAAATTGCGTCTTCACCTGGCAGAAGTATCTCTATCAGATTGGGAGGCCAGACAAATGAGCTCCGCGAAACAATACACTTAGCGAGATCGATGGTCGGATCCTGCGCACTTACGTGTGAGGGGACATGATAAATTATGCTATTCTACAACGCAAAAAGAACGAACACATTTGTTTTCTACGTATTAGATAGAGTATGCGTGAATATACCATTAATGAGTCATTCCTATTTTCGTGAATGCGTTCAGTTGTCGTAGCCATTTTGGTTTCAATTTTGTAGTTGAAAAGCCATAGGTTTGACCGGTACCTAATCAACAAAAGTTAAGTTAACTAGGTACTTAGGTATTGTAAATTATAAAATATCTATGAAGTAATTTTACGGGTGGTATGTACTCGCTAATCCTATCGCTAAGCAGCAGTGCTTGCACTGTTGTGTTCCGGTGTGGAGAGTAAGACAGCCGGTTCAATTACGGGCCAAGAAACATTTCATCTTATCTCTCTGTTGTTGTGGGTGTCTATGGGCAGTGGTGATCACTTACCATCAGGTGACCCACTTGCTCGTTCGCCTTCCTTGTCGTATATAAAAAGTAAAACGAGGAGGAACGAACCCTTCCTTTCCTTCCTTCCTTTTGTATTGATTACTTTTACTTTATTGATATTGGACCTCCACCAAGGTTTTTTTATACGACGGGGACGGCAAACGAGCAGTGGGTCACCTGATGGTAAATGATCACCACTGTGCCCATGGACACCCGCAACCCCGAGGGGGTTTGCAGATGCGTGGCCAACCCAGAGAGCTAAGATGAAATGCCTCTTGTGCCCGTCATTACACCAGCCCGCCTAGGCCCGGTAGGTTCGCCTGATTCGATCAATTATTGAAAAATCCGAAACGAAATCCTAGCCCTCGGTACCTTACACTCATATATCGCAATTTACATGGCATACAACTACACTCCCGCGGCGTTGCCCGGTTTATTGGCTCCGTACAGGTGAGCATTCGATTTGCTTGCATAGCGGCAGAAAGTGAACTGCATTCACTTACGAAATGCATTTATACGCTGCACTTAGCATTTGAGGCACGTATGCAGCGGGGCCAGTCTACAGGTTATGTTGCTTCATAAACCTTTAAATATCAAAATGAGGCAAGGTATAGTAACATACATGTAGTACTTATCATACATAGTAATGTACACGTTTCGGACTGATTTGTACATATAATTCTTCTGTGACTGGGAGCCTGTGATTAAATCTCACGGTAGTTCCATGTTGAATGTGGGAAGATATGGTTTAATTTAATAGAACAGAGCGTGAAAAACCAAACTTCTAAGTCAACGCAATCAAAAGATACAGTCATTAAAAAGATTGTTTCTATACACATTGCTGTACTGTGAAACCTAAAGGGCACTTCCAGTAAAGTTGCCCTAGAAACTTGCAATTTGGTATTGCAATTATGGTTTTGATGCTGACTGATGTACGGGATAGATGCAAGAGAGGTATATTTATTTTATTTATTTATTTATAACAACTTTAACATGTAATGGAGTAATTGAATCGTACCTGTGTATACTTATAATGCACTAAAAAAACAATTACTTTGCTCACCCGCGACCACTAATGACAAATAGTTATATCTGTGCGGCAAATGTATGTTTCCATGCAACACCTCCACCTCCACTGCTACACGAATCAACACATGCCACACAGACCCAACTATCACCACCACCACTATACTAAACGCTGACGCGTTTCGGCACTCTCCACGAGGCCATTTACGAAGCACAACAACAACCGCTCAACATGCCACCACTTCCACTACTGACATATGTAAACCATGTACTCAACTTAGTTAATGACAAAACCAACATACCCACTAATATTTTATAAATTCCAAACTACCCTTTTATGTAAGTCCTAAACTACCCTTTTTTAAGAAATGAATTCCAAACTACCCTTTTTATTTTTATTTTTAATCTACGCCAGGTACCCCGTTATTTTTAACCGAGTACGGTAAAAAGAGAAGTCATGTTCTCAATATTACTATGACACATTATTAAAATTAGAACCAAGTCGTAACAAAGGCGAAGAAACCAAATTAACTTGTTCATTAATAATAGACCCCATGTTGTTGTACCTAATTATTTCCAATTGTTCTAAAACCGATAGCCGCAAACCCTTATCACAATAATGTAAAATTTCGTACGTATCTGAGTCTAACAACGAATGATTCGTTTCTAATAAATGCTTGGCAAAGTTTGATTTCTCTGGATGATCATGCCTATATGACGAGACATGCTCTTTAAATCTAGTATCAAAGCTTCGACCGGTTTGTCCAATGTATACTTGA